>JAUTXW010004006.1:157500-252500 GCA_030620095.1 Kuschelorhynchus macadamiae | reverse complement strand
TTGATAGTCTAATTATTTTTGATAATGCTTCTGGATGCACGCATGAACGATCTCTAGAAAGAAAGTAAAATATTATCTGGGCCTGTACGTACGAGCTTATTTATAAAATTCCTCAAAACCGTTCAAAATTTGCCGCAAGAGTGTTTTATGTTTCTGTTAGCGTTAACGCAGATCTTTTTTGAGTTAAATTATACTATGAATAATTAATTTCTCTACTTTCGATATTTTGATATTCTGATCGAAACGAATTGAAATTTTGGCGTGTACTTATTTTAGGTTTATGTTTAAAACGGTTACAGTAAAATTTTCTGTTGCAAATACATTTTTAATGGCCCCGCGAAAAAAGTTCAGTGGAGTTAAATCAGGAGAGCGAGCGGGCCACTCAATAGGACCCTTTGTGCCGATCCACCTCTCTGGAAATTTTTTATTTAAAAATTATTTTTCTGGCGCGGTGTAACGGCTTTGTTGAAGAGGCAAATTTTTTGCGCGATATTGATTATTACTTTCCTCGTAAAAGTGAAGCATTGTAATCCTAAAACATCACATTCCGAGATTTTTTCAGATCTTCACGTTTCAGGGTCCCTAGATGCCGAAAAATATGTTTTCTCAATTCCGTCCGTCTGTCTGTCTGTCGGTCTACTACTAAAACTACTTCTCCAATTGACTTCAAATGTTGGTCAATAATTAAGGGTCATATGGAGATAACCATTTTGGTACAAATTCAATATTGCGGCCTAGTGGAATATTAAAAAATATTATTAAAAAATGTAGAGGATTATAGTGTGAAGAGGGCAGGCAAATAAAACCACTATGGTAATTTATATTATAACGTTTCGTGGTCAATCACCACTTTCTCAAGGGCCAATACCTCACTCGCTCTGGATGCCTTTATAAATCATTTTAGTGTATGTAAATTCACAAAGCTTTATGAGATTACTGCAAAATCTTAGCAAATACACCCTTTTTACTTTTTAAGTTATTCTTATAAACAATGTTTTATTTCCTACAGTCGGAAATAAAACATTGTATATGGTATGGTATCTTAAGATTCTTCCTAAAATTGTACTTATGGTATCTTAAGATTCTTATGGTATTTTAAGATTCTTCCTAAAATTGTACGCGAAATATCTGACTCAATTGTCTACTAGTCAGTGTAGGATCCACCGAGGTATGCTCCACAAATGCCACATCAAACCCTCATTTAAAATCAGATTTTCGGTATTTCACTTTTTATATAACATTGACCCTTTATGTTGAAATTTTTTCAATTATTCGCGTTCGGAATGAATATAATTATACATCTTGCTGTAGTTTGTTATTTCTAAATAAGACAGAAATAACTTCTACTATTTCCTCAACAAAATAGGTCATTGTTACACTACAAAACGCAAACGACGGTTGTAACTTCAAGTTACTTTTTTGTGGTGTTTCCGTTTTATTTTTCTTGTCACTTTTGATGAATTCCAAACCAATAATAAATTGTTACTTTAATTTTTCGAAACATTAATCCAAATTCAAAAATGTAGAAGTCGTTAGAAAGATAATTATAAGGTTATAAAAGAAGATAAGACGCTAGGGGGTGAAATTTAAATTGAAAGAAATGCCTCAGAAAGGTGTCTCTTTGAAACCAAAATTGATGAGTCTAGCGTTTTTCGATTTTTTTCAGCCACCACAATAAACTTGAGCAATATTATTCGCCACCTTCAAAGATTTACAAACTAGGTTAAAATTGCTTCCCTATCAATAATAGCTTCTAAATAACGTGGTGTAAAATACAGAACATGATATTCAGCCTCGTCTAAGATGGATCCTTGGTGCCACGCCCTGCCTGCGACCTACAGATCTAAGTTAGTACCAAGCCACCCGCAATTTTTCTGACGGAACTAGATCAGGCAACTCAGGCGTTCACTTTCGATTCTACGCCACACCGGACCGGTCGTTTATGTAAGAATGCTGCGTCTCGTTATGTCTCTTGTCCATAGCGTTGTCATTTAAATATTATTTACGGTTGTTATTACACCACAATTGTCAGGACTCAGATTTGTGTAGGTGCACGCGGATATCTCAGGATCGTTTAGAAGCGACGGCGATCGTTAATATAGAAACGACATCAGCAGAATTCATAAGCTTTATATGGGGTGTGTCCATTTTGATACACAAAGAAAAAATATTCTTGAGCAAACATAGCAATTCTTCATATTTTATTTAATATTAAGTATTAAATAAGAAATATAAAAACCTAGATTTGTGATAGTTAATTTATTAAACAATCTTGAAATGGTCGGGTTTTCAAGATATGTAACACTTGCATTTAGTTATGTTTTAAAATTTAAGTTCCTTACAAAAATTTAAAAAAAAACTTTATAAAAAAGATAAGTTGTGGGTGTAATTTTAAAAGAGCATTTAAAATTATAGATGGAAAAAATTATTATCAAAATTAAGAGTATATGGAATAAGAGGTAAAGTTTACGAGTGACTTTTAAACAGTTTTTACCAAACGCATATATGACTGTCATCTGCACCTAGTGGAATTGTGTACAAAGAAAAGGGTAAAGAATTTAACTTTTTTTTCTTATAAAAGACAGTCCAATTCGGAAAATTTTATAATATTTATTATTACTATATTTATATATTACAAAACCCTAATTTTTTTTTTGTAAAATGTTCGAACTTGCGTACATTATACTCATTCTAAATTTTAGATTTATATTGTTTACGGTTATAATCACACTCAAAATATGAATTGTATGCCTTGAGGGTAATTTGCGGTTTAAAGATTTAACAGATTGTAAAAAAACAGAAAAAATTGAGAAAATTTTTTTGTTTATTTCTCACACGTTGATTTTTAAAAATTTTATTTTACCACCCTTTTGTTTCGCCATCTTAAATTCGTACCACAGCTTTACCAATTTATCCCTATACCACACTTAATTTTTGCACACATATTTTAATGAATTTACTAAATAGTATTTTCAGGCTTAAATTCATATCAAAATGTTACCAGTTCATTTCTATGTAACACTTGATTTTGGATATATTGGATAATCGGTTTTTTTAGTATTAATTTTTTTAACATTGTTCCGCCGTATTGGATTTTTACCAAAATATTATCAGGTCATCTCATATGACCCTTAATGTTTAAGTAAACTTTGAAGACAATCTGGTAAGTAGTTTTTAAGCTTTGCCGCGAACTAACAGACAGACCGACAGACGGACCGACAGAATTGATTAAACATATTTTTTGACATCTAGGGACGGCAAAAATATGGCAGATGTGTAAAGTGAACATATGTAAAACCTGAGAGGGCGATTTTTTCGCGATTACAAACATTTTATTTGGCCGTCATTTTGTTCGGCCATCTTGAATTAGTATCACAATTTCACTAGTTGATCCTTATACCACAATTAGTTATGACACACAATTTGAAATCAATCCAATAATCAGATTTTTCAATCTGAATTTTGAAATATACTACGAACCTGTTGATTCGAACGATAAATTGGATAAACCGTTTTTAATAATAATGTTTTTACCATTTCACTAGGCCGCTATTGGATTTTTACCAAAATGTTACCAGGTCGTCCCCATCTGACCCTCAATTTTTTATCAAAATTGGAAGTCAATCGGGTAAGTAGTTTTTAGCTAAGCCATGAAAAGACAAACAGACAGACCGATGGAATTAAAAAAACTTTTTTTTCGGCATCTAGGGACACAGAAACATGAACGATCTCGGAGGTGATTTTTGCAATACTAGGGAAGTAAAAATAAAAAATTGAAATAAATTCGTTTATGTTTTAAACACAAAAAGCAAATACTGTTAGTTATGAAGATACTAAATATATCTTTTTCATAAATGTGAATACGCTTAGAATAAAAAATAATTTTCTTTTACTAGGAAAATAATAAAGGCAGTAAGGAGACAAAATTTGGCTTAAAAAGCAGTTTTTGTATATTTAAAAAAGACACGTGATTTCTGTTTAAAATAGTTTTTACATGTTTTTTTTCCAAAGTGACGTTTAAACAAGGGCGGGCGGTGATATTTTAAGAAAGGGAAGCAATTTTTAGAAACTTACCTATTTGTAATGTAATTCGATTATTCGATCATTTCTTGCAAATTCGTCAATGATGTCATCACAAAAACGTCGATGCTTCGACATATTTTGGAAAAGTTTATTTTCAATGGACAACCGCGATGTATGCGAAAGTCTCTCCTGCCCCGTTGAATTTCTCACGAAATTTTTTATACGTTTAAGTGTTGAAAAATTGCGTTCTACTGATGAACTTGTGGCAGGTATTGT
The DNA here is from genome assembly GCA_030620095.1 of Kuschelorhynchus macadamiae. Lineage (NCBI taxonomy): Eukaryota > Metazoa > Arthropoda > Insecta > Coleoptera > Curculionidae > Kuschelorhynchus > Kuschelorhynchus macadamiae. The sequence continues at coordinate 248,201 of JAUTXW010004006.1, read as the reverse complement.
CATTACTAATTCACACAATTTCGACACTTCGGCGTATGCATCTTCCAGCTCCTTGTCTTTCAAAAATTGCATTAGCTCCTTAGCGTTATTTTCTGCGCTAATATCATCAGTTTCGTAAATCACTTTTAGTTCAGATCGCAGTAACACTCGGTCGAAGAACTGGCCACAGTGAAGAAGAAGAGAGTTAAACGCATCTTCTGAAAAAGTTTTTCCTTTAAATTCATCAAAATTGCAGAGCTCGAGGAATTCAAAACCATTTAAACCGTTAAATCTATAATTTATTTGTTGCTGAATTAGATTGATTATTTCATAAAAGAGGGGTCTGTATGATGTTTGAACATCTCCCACCTTCTCTGTTCGAAGACGCTTGGTTTATGCCTCTACATTTAACGTCATCGTTTTCTCCCAAAATAGGTCAAAGTCATCTCTTTTTTGACTTAACAGGGACTTAAAATCAGCCACTTTTTTTAGGCAAAAAGCAAAAGAAATATTTTTTGTTTTAGTTTGTAATATATTAAAAACATTGTCCAAGAATGGAAATATTTCTGAAAATATGTTCAACAAATAATTAAAATTAAAATCTCGTTTCAAACAGTCCAAAAACCCCCTCGAACTATTTATTGCTGAGTCTCACGTTTCATTATTTTCTATTATATTCTCAAATAGCTCAATCAGTGATTCACGATTTTCAGATACTGTTAATACAAGTATTCCATTATAGTTCCACCTAGTATTAGCTACTTTGGGCAATCGTTTGTGGACAATGAAGTCCAAAGCTTGTGTACGTTTTGTTGACTTGGAAAAAAAAGCAGCCATGTCACTTAAAGTAACGAAAAATACTTTGCACTCTTTAATATGATTGATGGACTGGGATAAAACTAAATTTAAGTTATGAGCAAAACAATGGGCAAACACACCACTTGGGAAAGTTTCTCGAATTTTAGCTTGCAGACCCGAACACATTCCTAAAACCTAAAAATCGCTCTTGAATACTTGCGACTATTTTAACGTAGTGTATTACTATAGATAATTGGCTAAAATTAGTGATATCAGTTGTTTTGTCCAGAACAATGGCAATGAACCGCGCCTCGCCAATCTCCTGCTTAATTCTTTTTAGAATAATGGTTGCAACAGCGGAAATTAAATCATTCTGGATTCGATTCGACGTTCCGCGAAAACCGCTAGACTGTTCTAAATGATCTTTTAAGCAATCATAATATTTAGCCAATAAACTAAGTAAATATTGAAAATTTCCTCTATTTGAAGAAACCGTTATTTCGTCATGACCTTTAAATCCCAATTCGTGCTGTCCGAGAAAACAAACAACATCGATAAGTCTTCTTAATATTTGTCTATTTTTATCGATTAGTTCATTGTGTTGGCGGTGACTAATTTCCAACTGTTTATTAAGGGGGTGTTCAATCCTGGTTTTGCCGAAAACTTTTTCTTTTATTGTGGCCTGTAAATGCGCTTTCGACATAATGTGTCTTTTCACAGCTTTATAGAAATTGTTTAAATCGGAAAAACCAGTTTTACTCCTTTTTTTCATTTTCAAAAAGTAAACATGGCCAACAAAATAATTTACATATATTTTCACAACCTGTTAGCCATTTAAATTCTTCGTATTGTTTTTCCGGATAAAAATGTCTAATACAGTTTTTTGTGGTTAAATTTTTTATAGGCGGTTTTGCCCTTCCTGTGGAAGTTATTTGAAGCTTATCAGCGAAGTTTAATGTTGAAAATTATTATTAAGACACACACCACACATTCACACACACTCTTCTTACTAAATTCTCCAACATTTTTAACGTTATTACCAACAGCCGAAGTTGACGGTATTTGCACATCCACGTCCGTATTATTGTCTTCCATATCGCACCATGCACGAGGCGACGTACGTAGCACACAACACACGGATAGCCGTTCAAACAAAAAACCTACTCCAACGATAGCTTCCACCACCACTTAAAGCACGCGACTAAAATGCAAAAATTGCAAACAGCCCGTGAAAAGTTCAATAACCTCTAGCTCGATTCACAGGAAATGAGGCATACAGGACTTCACTGCAGAGAAGCTAGCGGCCCGCATAGGTTATATTCGATATTCTATTGTGGCTGGGTCGGAGTCAAGGCCGCATTTATTAAGGGCTTGATAATTAAGATAATATTTTAGCATTTTTAATATAAACTAAATTAATGGTTTAATTTTTTCCGGGGAAGCACTGCTTCCCTTGCTTCCATGGCCTGCACGCCCCTGCGTTTAAAATACTACGTGTTTTAAACTCTGTTTTTATAATTCACCCTATATATTCTGTTTTGTTTATTATTATTACCTTGGTGTATTCTCTGTATAACTATGTTTGTTTTATTAGATTTTTGTTGTTTTCTTAACAGTTTAAATAAACAAGTAAAAGCATTTAAAACTCTAAATTTAAATAAAAAAATTGTAAACATAACAGTTTATAACAAGTAATCGTGTTTTAATAGTATATTACATAACGAGGGTGTTAAAGTGCTTATTACAGACAAGAAAGATTACCGCACGAGGGAGGGTATTACCATTCAAGTTGTGTGCTATACTTACTAATTCTATGACTATTTTTAACGCGGGTTTTGCGTTGTTTAAAACACTAGTTTCTTTATAAATAAATTACCTAAATGAAATAAAATAAAAATTGTGTTACTCTGTATTCTATAAACCAAAAACATTTTAGTGTGTTTAGGGAAAAAAGACCACCAAATCGCTAGAGCGACACATCGTCAGACCGACTGATGGAAATCAGAAAACATTTCTTTGATATTTAGGGGCCCTAAAACCCAAAGATCTGAAAAAAAACTGAGTGTTTTTTGATTTATATCGTGGGTTAGGAATGAATGCGTCACCCTGTATCGAGTTCAGTCAAGCGCATTCTGGAAGATTAAAGCCAATTCGTAATACATATTTAAGGAAAGGGACTTTAATGAATTGGAATTAGTCTTATAGTATATGTGTTAACTGCAGTAGTTTTGTTAAATTTTAGTGAGTAATTAATCAAGGTAGCGTTGTTGTGTGTAAAACAATGTTTAATATAAAGAGAATCAGTAACATTAGGTGTCAGTACGGGTAGTTCCTGTAACTATCAAAGTTGGATGTACTAGTACAGTACTAGCTACCCATTGCCGAGAATTGGCGATATTTTAACCCCTTTGTCAGGATCCGAATGGTTTTCCACCTTGGATTTAAAAAGTGGTTATTGGCAAGTGGCTATTCATGAAGAAGGGAAAACTGCTTTTACCACCAGAAGCAGTTTGTACCAATTTAAAGTAATGCCTTTTGGTATTTGCCGCCACTTTTGAGAGACTAGACTAGACGATGCTAATGGGTCAATCATTTGAAGATCATCTGAAAAACATCCAAGACGTTCAAATGTATTTTAAAATTGAGCCAAAAAAATGTTCCCTGTTTCAAAAGGAAGTAAAAATTCTCCGGGCGTTGTTTCTGAGGAGAGAATTTAGGTAGATGAAAACCAGATCGAAATCATAAGGGAATTGCCAATATCCATAAACAATCATGAACTTCGAAGTTTTTGTAGGGTTATACTTATATTACACAGGTTAACAAAATGAAAATAAAAATTTGGTGCCGGAAATCTAACATCCGATTTTAGATGTTTTTAATGTGCTGATTCCAAAAATGCCACCAGTTTTTTTCTATCAGCTCAAGTTTTTGAGATACAGGTTACAGGTTATTTGATATTTTTTCTGATAAAGGACAACAAATAAAGAGATAAATATGTACTTAATCGTCAAAATAGAAATTTCCCAGAATCTAATTAACTAAATGGATACCTGAAATTGTCCCTGACCCAATGTTTCTATACTAGGAACTACTCAATACTCTGCTCTTAATTACTTTTATACCTGTAATTGCCTATGACCCGATCCTTCTATACCTGTTTGGCTGTACTCGATTTAGTATATTACTGAGTTTTCCCAAGTAAAGTTATGCTATTATTTTGTGTACATTTTAGTCGTTTTGTAGTACCAAGACACTAAACTGAAACAATGGCATCCACAAGCAGACGTACCTGTGTAAATCATCCCGATGTTTTTTGTTATGTGTGTGGTGAATACACTTTGAAAGAGAGCAGAAAAACGATTTCTGACTTTGTGAAAAGAGCTTATCTTGCCTATTTTGGCGTTCATTTAGGAGATCTAGATAAATCTTGGGCTTCACATTTCATATGTAAAACATGTGTTGAACATTTGCAACAGTGGACAACTGGAAAGAGGAAGTGCCTAAAGTTTGATGTACCAATGGTTTGGAGAGAACCGCGAAACCATCATGACGACTGCTATTTTTGTCTCGTTAATATTAAAGACATAAATAGAAACAATAGCCACAAATGGACATATCCTGATCTAGATTCTGCAAGAAGGCCTGTAGCGCATTCGGAAGAAATACCCGTTCCATCATTCAGCAGTCTACCCGCACTAACAGAAGATGATACAGAAACATCAACGTCTGACGAAGTTCAAAGAATTCAATCAGAAAACGACAGCGAATTTGAAGCATATTTAGCAACTCCGCTGTGTTTTAATCAAGAACTAAACGATCTTATAAGAATGAATGAATCTCTCAAAGGAATCCGCTGAATTACTTGCATCCAGATTAAAAGAAAAAAATCTACTTTGTCCAGGTACTAATATTGCATTTTATCGTAAAAGAGATAAGGATCTGCTGCGATTTTTCGCTCAGGAAAATGACTTGGTATTCTGTAACAATATAAAAGGGCTCTTAGAAAAAATGGGTTTGCCTGAATACACTCCAGATGATTGGCGCCTTTTTATTAACAGTTCAAAACGTAGTTCAAAAAGTGTTCTTTTACATAATAGTAACAAATATGGCTCAATTTCTATTGGTTATTTTACTACCATGAAGGAAGAATATGAAACAATTGCATTAGTTATGAGAAAAATTAAATACGAAGAACATCAGTGTGTAATTTGTGTTCATTTAAAAATGGTTAACTTCCTCCTTGGACAGCAGAGTGGTTATACAAAATATCCTTGTTTTTTGTGCCTTTTGGACAGCAGAGCTAAAAATGAGCACTGGGTTAACAAAAATTGGCCTTCAAGGGATATCATGATTCAAGGAAAACAAAACGTAATCAACGAACCTTTGGTTTCAAGAGAAAAAATCTTACTTCCTCCCTCGCATATCAAGCTAGGCCTAATGAAGCAATTTGTGAAGGCTTTAAATCGAGATGGAAATTGTTTTGGGTATTTGTCACGTAAATTTTCTGGCATTAGCACGGAAAAACTAAAAGCTGGTATATTTGATGGTCCTTAAATAAGGCAACTTGTTAAAGATCCAGAATTCACCACATCCATGAACGAGACTGAATCTAACGCTTGGTGTTCATTTGTTCAAGTAGTATAAAATTTTCTTGGCAATCATAAAGCAGAGAATTACGTAGAATTAGTGGAAACTATGCTTTCAAATTTTAATATTCTCGGCTGTAACATGAGTATAAAAGTTCACTACTTCCACAGCCACCTTTCGATCGTTTTCTAGAAAATTTAGGTGATTGTAGTGAAGAACAGGGGGAAAGATTCCATCCGGATATTAAAACTATGGAAGATCGTTATCAAGGACGATGTGATAGCCACATGATGGCGGACTACTGCTGGAGCCTTCAGCGAGACTGCCCTAGTAAACTCCATTCTAGAAAGTCGTATAAAAGAAAATTTTTATGCGATTAGTGACTAATGTAATTATGTAAATTAAGTTTTTGCAATAAATACTTAAATCCATGTGTCTGTGTTTTTTTAACTGGCAATAGTAATATTATATATTATAACAGTTTTAATGTAAAATATATATACAATTTTTTATTTTTTTTTAACTAGATCTGATAGACAAAATCTGAGAACTTTTTTACATTCTGCATCCAAAAATTACCCAGGAATAGTTAAAAAATCGCAGGCATAAAAATGTGTGTTGGCCTGTGTTATCGACGGTTTATAGAGAATTTCGCGAAAACTGCAGCTCTACTACATAAACTTACTGAAGAAAAAACTGCCTATAACTGAATTTCAGAATATGGCATTGCTTTGAGAAAATTAAAATCTGCATTGTATTTTAGTTCAATACTGGCTTTCCCTCCTCAACAAGATATATTAATTTTGAAAACAGATGCAAGCAATGTCGGTATTGGAGCTGTTTTGTCGCAAGTCCAACAATCTCAAGAACATAGAGTATTGCAGCCGTGATTAACGAAATCTGAACAGAATTATTGTGTCATAAAAATAATTATTAGCCATCGTAAGAGCAGTTGACCCTTTCAACAAATATTTGTACGAGCGAAAATTGCCGATTAGAACGGAACATGCTGCATTAAAATGGCTTATAGGAATGTAAAATCCAGAAAGGCAGTTAGGGAGATGGCTGGACAAGTTACAATAGTACAACTTCGAAATTTATTATCAACCAGGTAGATAACGTAAAACGCTGATTCCTTATTCATATGTCCATGTGAAAAAAACTTGTCAAAAGGTATATCTATGGAAGAGATATTTTCATAGAGGAATCAAAGGATTTACGATTAACCCAAACCACGAGTGGTCATTAGAAAAATGGCGAGCAAATCTGTCAGAAAACTGTCAGCTGTGAGAAAATTAATCTGGTAAAGTGTTGATGGAGAGACCACTAACAACAATTAGTAGTTCTAAAAAAATGGCTGAAAATGTTGGAGCGAACTATGGAGTAAACAAAATCCTGTATAAAATTCGAAAACGAATCTGCTAGGTCCGCTATCCTGAGAATATTAAAGAATGATGCCGAAGATGTGACACATATTTAACAATAAAAGCCATAGGAGGAGATCTAGTGGAACAATAACTATGACTTTAACGTTGGTTTAACATTCGAAAGGTTAGCAATAGACGTTGTTGGGCCATTTCCTCAGTCTGATCGGGGTCACAAAGATTAAATTAGATGGCTTGAATTAATGATCTGAAGCAATGGTTCTTGCACACCAGGAAGCTGCAACAATCGTCCATGTTTTGGTTGGCGAGGTCTCTAGTAGATATAGGGATACACTGGAACTTTAATCAGTTTAAGGACAAAATCATGGGGATACGAAAAACGAGAACAACAAGTCTGCATTCCTCGTTAGATTGTATGGCGGAACGATTTAGCAATACTATAGACAAATATCTTTCCAAAATTAAACCCATTCTTGTTTTTGTTGGCCTATAAGATAGAGGGTTCATAATTCCACAGGTCAGATATCAGCAAGAAATATGTTTTTTAAGAGAATTGCGACTGCATTGTGACTTAATGTTTGGATTGTCATTTGAAAAAAAAAGAATATATTTAAGATTATGCTGATAAAATCCACGAACGTCTTCTTTAAATTTGCAACATTTCAAGTGATCGGGATCGAATAAAGACTAGATATGACATCAAAACCAACTAGGTGGGTTCCTATGAAAATGACTTTTGTGTACAAAAAAAGAGTTATCGCCCAAATTTTTTCAACACTGGGAACGACCATACCGCAAATTCAAAAGGATTAAGGTGTCTTAGACAGATTAACGAAATATCGTGGCCAAAAAAGATTTGAGAATGAAAACTACCCAAATAAGTTATGAAATGTTTATGAACGTGAGCTGGAAGTAAACAAACATGTCATCCTATATCGGGTTCAGCCAAGGACATTCTGGAAGATTATAGCGTTTTTATAATACATATATGACGAGAGGGGCGTTGATTATTTGGAATTAGTCTTATAATAACTGTATAAAATTACAATAGTCGTGTTATATCGTAATGAGTAATTACTAACGTTGTTGTAAAGAAGTGTCTATTATAGAGGGCACTTGAGACTATATTATAATGAGAAGAATCCTTTGCCAATCCAATATGGCAGTACTCTGTCATGTCGCATAGTTAATATTAGTCTATTCATTTTCAATGCTGAGTGTTGTTAACACGTCACCTCCTTCATGATTTGAACAAATATTCCATCTGATTTAGAAATCGTATTGAATTCACGTGAATATATTACTTTGAAGTGTTCTATAAACATTTACGTAGTATTCGTGTATACCGTATAAAAAACTGTCTTTAATTGCATTAAACTAAATGTTCCAAGAGATTTCTTACTTTTTCAGGAAGGGACCCATTTTCCGTACGTGTGCTCACTCCTTGTATGTTAATCGCTTTGTTAATTGATTGTCGCTCATTAAACACGACCATACTGAGCTTTTATAAATGAGTTCTGATGACATCAAGATGGAGAGAAATTTATTTCTGCCTTTTTTGCCTTGCGTAATGCTTTGTTGCTTTTTATCGTTTAATTAGATTTTTCTTGGGGTTTAATTGCACAGTAGTACCCCTTTAAGAAACAAAATATGAAATATTACTTTGTATACCATACTAATTTCTTTGTTTGATTTCATTATTGAATTGTGTTATATAGAGCGTACAGGGTGATTCGAAGGCACTAAAACTGCTGTATATCTCAGTTGTTAAAAAATATAACTGCTACTTCTAAAACGCATCCAAAGAAATGTTGAATATCGAATAAAAAAGATATATAATAAAACTATGAAAATGTTTCTTATTTTAAATGTAAGGAACACAATATTGCTAAAATTTTAGATTCTACGGCAACTTTTATATGACTCTGTGTAGAATTATAACCGCTTTTGAGATATTTTAAATACCTATTTGCTCTTAAATTCAAACACGCCCAATAAAAAAATAAAGTCCATGTTCCTACCTTATAATTTTATATTTCCTAAGATTTAAAAAATGTGTCGAGAATATAAAAAAATTAGTTAAGGACTTTGGCTTAATTTATTTCTAATAGATATCAATTCTTCGTAACTCATGTTTGAAGTTAAAAAAAATTTAACGTTTTAAAGTATCTCAAAAACGGCTACATTTTTACATAGAATATGTTATATAAAATATTTTAGTAAAATATAAATCAAAATATTTAAAAAAAAATTGTTTGTTTTCTCAAATATTTTTTTTTCGATTGTTTTTTCAACAAATTTCCAGTTACTTTTGTTGTACATTTCCTACGTGACCTAGAGCAATGGAGATATAAAGTATTTTTACTCTCCTATGGATTTCCCTGTATCTTAAGGCGGACTAGTACCATATAGAGAATATTTTAAATCTTAATATTAAAAAAAAATTTCGCCTACGCTTGCTAATTTCTAGTAACCAGAAAAACGTGTTTGGACAAATCTAGTTCTTGTGTACGTCAATGGTTTTCATGGTTTTCTCAAAATACGATATTTTTATGAAACATATACCTTCAAAAATATCAACCCTCGTATTCACTAAAAAGTTTAAGAGTTAGACCAGGTCTAGTTGCCATGGTACTTAAAATTCTTAATTAGCCAGTTATGTTTTGCTTGTGTCACTGTCATTTTGTAATTGTGACATTTAGAAAAATTATTTGTTCAATTGTTAAAAATGGCATCTTAAACCTGTCAACTTAGACCCGGACTAAATTTAAACCTCTTTAGTGAATACCGGTAAATGTCTAAGTTAAACAATATGGTTGAATAATGCCCCTTAATTTAATTAAAATTATCTTGTAGGTTCTCAAGAGAGGTATAACTTTTGAAAAATATATATGCCCCAAGAGAATCTTGTCTACGCCCATCAGTTCCAAAAATGCTACATGCCAAGCTTTATATCTCAAAGTATGTCTGCTGTTAATTTTAATGATAAACAAATAACTGAATTTATCCCCTAGAGTACCCTGTATAAGAGAAAAATGTTTTTATGAGTAAATAGTTTTAAAAAAATCTGTAAATTTCCTTTACTCCGATTTTCTTCCGTTATGAATCTTTCCTTTTATTAGGAATAGTGAAGTGTGACCCAATTTAGTTCAGGACATAGTCATTCAAACATTTTATTTGACCGCCATTCTGTTGCGCTATCTTAAGCAATTAATACCACAATTTTATTAGTTCATCTCTATATCACAGTTCGTTATAGTACACAATTTGAAATTAGTCTATTAAATAGTTTTTTTAGGCCGAATTTTTAAATATTTTATTAAGCCGCCATTTTTTTCCGCCATCTTAGATTCATACTAAAATTATACCAGTTGATTCTTACTTGATTTATCTGTAAAATTTGAAATAAATTTGATAAGTAGTTTTTTAGAAATAATTTTATTATCATTTCACTAGGCCGCTATTTTGTTTTGCCATATTGGACTTTCACCAAAATGTTACCAGGTCATCCTCCTATCACTCTTAATTTTTGATCCAAATTTGAAGTCATTCGTGTAAGTAGTTTTTTAGCTAAGCCGCGAACAGACAGACCGACAGATAGACAGACAAACCGACAGATAGACAGACAGACAGACCAACGGAATTGAGAAAACAAGTTTTGCGAAACGTAAATATATGAAAAAATCTCGGAGGGTGATTTTTTGACGAAGACTGCTATTCATATAGCAAGAAAAAACTGAAAATTTACAATTTTCTTGTAGTGTTTTAGTCAGTAGATTTAGCTCTATATTTATAGTTTAAATTATTTTAATACTTCGGATATCTTCTTACTTCCCTCGTAAAAGGGAAGTAGAGTATTCCCTTTTACGAGGGAAGTAAGAAGATATCCGAAGTATTAAAATAATTTAAACTATAAATATAGAATTAAATCTACTGACTAAAACACTACAAGAAAATTGTAAATTTTCAGTTTTTTCTTGCTATATGAATAGCAGTCTTCTTTTAGTAACAACAACAGTTTTCGAGTTTAACATTATAGTTTGTACAAGAACAACACAAAGGAACAGTATTTTTAAAAACAGATACACAAACACCAGTTATTATCCTGCAAATACCTGAAATTTCACACAAGATGTATAACCAATAATTATTTCCTCGTTAGAATAATTACGTTTATCATTGCTCTAATTTCGCTTTTCCCAAAAAAGTTTTCTGTTATGCCAATTTCATAACAGTGTGTATTAACTGCGTTCGATATTTAGGTTGCAAAATCTATTATAGTGTAGGATAAAATCATTTATAGAATGCATATTTAAAAATGTAAGTATATCCTTTAGATTTATTAACTTTACATGAAATACATTAGATTACTTTAAAGCGAAAAGTAATTTATTTATTAAAAATCCTATAAAAGGAACCCAGCACTGAAATTCTGGCATCATACAAAATCGTTATGAGAGTAAATCTCAAGTAAGTTCATTAGATCTTATAGCACATTCTCAACCTAATTTCGGGAAGAAAACGCCTGATAATCATATATTTTGAAAACTCCTTAATGAACACTATTTAAATATGGTGGTTTTACATAAGACATTCATAACAGTCGTTTACAAGTTATTATATTTTTTTTGTATACAGGATGTCCTCCAATTAATGGTACTATTAAATGACAGATTCTTGAAGTAAAAATATTGTGATCACCTTAGATCAAAAGTTGATAATAACCTAGTAACAGGGTGGCAAAGTTGTAACTTTCATTTAGTTTTTTCTTAATAATTTAACAACAATAATTCGGGGGCACTTTGAGACGAGAAATTTAAGTCTGTTCTTAGTTCGGATGCCACTTGTAAGGGCGCCACTTACGTTACATTTAATCTTTTTAAAATGACATAGTTTTTTTTTGTTTCTCGGTGTATTAGCGAGCCTAAATGTTAAATATTATGTATTTTCCACTATTTTACCCAAAAAAAGTTGTTGTGACCGTTTCCCTGATATATACGAATGATTAGTAGACACCCGGCATATAGTTCAACTGTTATTTTTGTATCATATTTTGCCCAGAAAAACTACATTAGTTAGGACTTCGAATTTTGATTCTAGCTAAACTCTAAGGAAGTAACATCTAGTGACCCGCTCTTGTAAATCTCCCTGTACCGAATAAGCGCGGATGTATTAAAAAAAAACGTGTAATAAAAACGCACCATAACACAACAGTAGGTTTTACTGTACCAAAAACAATTTTAAAAAAAGCTAGTACAATTTAGGCGCACAAAAAACAGTTAAATCCGATTTTTTATATTTTTGCTCGGGTACATGAGTTGTTTAAGGTAACGGAATAGTAAATTAAGCAACAGATTGTTGTAGCTGACCGCCAGCCAGCATTCGACTACACATGTCATAAAATTCTAAGATTAAAATTTTTGCGTCGGTCTCGGAAATCTGTAAACGCAAAATTGCATGCAGAATCCTAATAACTGCAAAAGAGATACAGACGACGGTCGATATTACACTTAAATCTCCCTGGGATGCACTCTCTCTTTAAACGCCCTGCAAGTGGTCCCCATACCGGACTAACCGACCTGCTAGGATACCTCAGAGCTACCCCAAGACAAACCCCGCCAGAGGAAAGACACAAAGGAGAGTTCTGATATCTTAGGTAGAAATATACAGGGCACCCCAAAAGTCCGGAAAACATTCATATTTTCCGGTGAATCACAAAAATTGAATTTTATTTTTCCAAATTTATCAGTAGCTTAATGTTTCATTTCTCATCAACCCTCTAACTCCCAGCTACGATATATTTTTTTTAATAAAAACATATTTTGTTTTGTGTAAGTTCGTTAAAACAATCATGACCAATCATGCTAAAATGAACGTGTATTAAGTTTCAGTTAGTAATGATTTTGGATTAAACGTAATATTTTCGAATAGTTTTATTTACGTAGTGTAGTAAATAGGCATAATTAGGACTTCTGGTCACAGAAAAATCCACAGTGGATATGTGAAGCTCATACACATAGAACTGATACCTGCTTTAGTCGTTGCTTCCTGATCCAGATTGATATTTAGACAAACTTTTTCCACGTCGCTGGTTTGGTCAATGGGGTACATTTATATGGCGACCAAGTTCCCAGATTTAATGCCTCTTGATTATTTTCTTTGAGAATATTGAAAGATAGGGTTTATAGGTCAGATAATATCTGGGATTTAAAAATATCAAATTAAAGTGAATCTACACAATATACCGCTCTTAGTTATTCGGAATGTTGTTGGCAACTCTAAAGCCAGATAATTAAAAACGTAATATATCCTGCTTATTCGCATGGATTGATCCATTTTTCATGGAGTTCTTAATAAATTGCTACACGACATTTGCCCACTACCAAAAAAAATGGATAGACTGTTAGGGGGTTGGAGAAAAATTATACATTAAGATACCGAAAAGATTAGAGATTAGTTACCATGTTTCAACATTTGGCCGAAAGTTACCAACTCGAAAAATTTGAATGTTATATTTTCCGGCTCCCCTGTTTTTTAAAAGTTTTAAGTTAATATTTTAAGCCCAATGGTAGACCATCAAAGGTATATATAGTTTTAAGGACTAGTATATATAAGAATTTCATTCTAATAAAAGTTAAAGTTTTATTGTTAACTAACTTAACATATGAAGATTTCAAAATGAAAAATAAATCCCGGGCATATTCAGTGTTTTCATCTTTTAGCGTAAAAATCCATGAAGATGTCACGTGCAATCTAAAGCGAAACGTCGGTAAGTGATTTCATTTTTTATGATTTTGATTACATAGTACAGTCCGTGGGCGAACACGAGCGAAAGCGCAATTTCAGTTGCAAGTTGCAGTTGGTAAGTTTAATAAAATTAGTGTAAACCATTAAAAAAAAACTTTTCAAATAAATTACATTATCTGGATACTATATTTATTTTCGTTTATTGCATATTTTATATTAAGAAACTTGTTATATCTGAAGAACAATATTTTTCCGAATGTTTTGCCTCACTGCAAATAATATATCTGAAAAAAACTGAAGGACCTTATCATAAAATTTCACTTACTATCTCCTACGTCTTTTTTTAATTGAAAAATTAATTTTAGTATTGAATTTTTTTTAAAGACATTATATATGTGTTATTAAATGATTATGTATCGAACTAAATTGGGTCACCCTTCACTATTCCTAATAAAAGAAAGATTCATAATTTAGGAAGTTCCGCGTAAAAGATATTTACCGATTTTTAAGATCATTTTCCAATAAATTGCATTTTAAACATTACAAATGGGCTATATATAATAATCACTATATGACGAACAATTTATTCAAAAATAATACATAATTAAAAAATATATTTTAAAAACTTCAAATTTGGTATTGATTTTATGGATTGCTAGAAGCTGAAGTATTTGTTAATTTTCTCGGTTATCTTTCAAGGTAAAGATATCAAAGCTGGTAGGTATATTTATTATCACTAAAACAGTTAATGGCATAATGATATAGAGGGTGTCACATTAAAAAACACAGGTATATTTTTAACTTTCTAACAATTTTTAGAGAATGCGAGAAAAATACTACTTTATATTTAAAGTTTTTTGATTCTTCTATAGCTAACGATCTAACTAAAAAAATATAAACGAAAGCCCTGTGCATAATCTATTAACTAAAAAAATTGTACATTCAACACACGATGTTTTATTATTTTTGAAAAAACATATGTAGCCTTTTTGTGGAGTATTACACGTATAGATTAAGGAAAACAGCATAACGATAGATATGTAACATTTACTTGTCCGGATTAAAGAGGCTATGTACAGTATATTTTATTATCTCTACATTAAAGTCGCGTAGTTGCAATCTTAAATTGGTAACGTAGCATATTCGGTACGCAAATAGATGTATGCGTCCGTAATGAGTAACGACTGTCGTATTCTCGACGACTAATTAGACGAAATATAGTGGGTTTTGAACAGGTAATGTGGGATTGAGACACGAGAAATTAGAAAAAAAGAGGGCACACAGCTTTTGCTCCTATAATGGATGGTAATGAGGCTGTGATGCAACAGAAATGTTTATTTTCCTAAGGAAATTAATATTGAGTAGTTGTTTCTGGTTGATATTTCAGCAAATAGGCGAGTAGGATGATAGCAAAAATAACGGTTTTTTTCCTTCCAACAACTATTTGTAGGTTTGTGGGATTTTAAATAAAATAAAAGCTTTGAAAAATGTTATATCATTCTAAAAGTAATAGTTTTGACTAGATCAGCATTTCTCAAAGTTTTGTATTTTTCGCAGCCCCCATTTTACTTCCATCATATATATATTTATATTCAAAATTAGAATAACAGGACCATAAACACTATATCTCCATTTTCTGCGTAAATTTGTTTTACCCCTATTCAAGTATTTTGGGTTCTTAACGCATACCATAGGAATAAAAAGTATGTCTATTAACGCCGCATCGAACGATATAAAAGATCATATTTAGCTGTAATATATGCTAGGAAAATTAATAGATTGATCGACTTACCTGTAAGGATGATCGATCGTAATTATTCGAGCTGTTGTCCGGAATGATTATTACGTAATGTAGTATGCATTGATTCATACGGCCAGCACAAAGTACAAAGAAGAAAACAAATGACTCACCCTACTTGCTTATCCATCTTACGTGTCGCTTCATTGCATTCGTCTTGTTAATTAGATCGTAGGGAGTAAAAAAGGGTAGGGAGGGTTGTAATAATCATTCCGGACAACAGCTCGAATAATTACGATCGATCATCCTTACAGGTAAGTCGATCAATCTATTAATTATTCTTCGCTGTTGTCCTACATGATTATTACGTAATGTAGATGTTCAAAGAAAAAATCGATCTAATTAACTTAAACGACTCTTATTACGTATTATCTGATAGAAAACAAAATATTCTGAAAAATGTACTATTATTAATAAATAACTATAACTGTAAAGTTAACCTAATCTATAAAGATTTAATTTAAACGATTTGTAATAACGACTCATTCTAATATAAGATTTTTTTTTTTTACATACATGTATATATAATCTACTAATCTATATATAGGAATATACAATTGTTAACACATATATACAATATACAAATAATCACTAATTTCTATTTAACTTTTCGTTAAACTTTGTTCTATAATAGACCTAGCAAATTCACCTGGAGAGGACGTAACTGGTTTATTATAAAATTTTATAAATGTGTCAGACCTCTGTGACCAGCCAGCTGCATTACGTATGACCTCTATATTAACCCCTGCTCGGAGAGCTGCAGATGTACTGGCATGTCTAGTGCTATGTGTGGCAAATTTTTCAGTATCTACTCCACTCTTCTGTAAAACATTTTTTACCCATCTACTTAAAGTTTGTGCACTAGCTGCGTGATGAGGTTTCTTCCATGTTATAAATAATTTATTTTCTTTATGAGGTCTTAATGGTAATGTTTTTTTAATATAGTACGTTAAAGTTTTTGCCACACATAGACTAGGGCGATCTAAAAATATCAGGAAAACTAATAAGGGCTGTAGTCTTTTATAGCCAGATGTTTTAATTTTGTCTGGAATGCGTATTTCCAAAACGTTCTCACTCTCTTTTATATTTTCTAAACTTATTTTAGATATTGTTTGGATCCTATGTGCCGGAGTTAAAGCCAGTAGAGTAACTAGTTTATAAGTAATTAATTGTAGTGATAAATTTTCTAAGGGAAATAATGTCTCTAAATATTGCAATACGAGGTTTGGATCCCATGTGGCAGCATATTTGGGTTGAGGGGGCTTAAGATTAAATGCCCCTTTAAAAAAACGTTTTATTATTCTTTGATTTTTTCATCAGGAGAAAAGACTAACGACAGTGCAGCCCTATGAGTATTTAGTGAAGAGAATGATATTCCCGAATTCTGAATCTCTGAAAAATATTCTAAAATTAAGTTAGGTTATATTCATACGGATTGTGGTCATTTCTTCCGCAATAATCCCACCATTTTCTTAAACAGTTATTGTACTGTTTTAATGAGCTATCGGACAACGATGCTAATAAGGTTGGAATAACGGAGGTCGGAACTCCTAGTCTAGTAAATGACCCCCATATAGCTTCCCGGCTACCAGGGTAGTCATTTGCATTGTGTCCGTCACTGGTAATCTGAAAGGTGACAAGAGGAGACCGTTAAAAATTGGGAATTTTAATGGTTCATCAATCAATAATTTTTTAAATAGGGGGTACCAGAATTGGCTTGGCCAGTCTGGAACAATTAAGATACCCATTGCCTTTTCCTGGACAATTTTTTGTAATACTTTCCCTATAAGTGGAAATGGCGGAAATGCATAAAAAAAATATTTTTTCCAATTTATCGTGAAAGCATCAACACACATGGATTCTGGATCAGGATGCCAAGATATAAATACATTACATTTTTTATTTTGATAGCTAGCAAAAAGATCGATTTTTGGTGTACCAAATTGGATTGTTATCTGCTGAAAAACTAAGTTATTTAATTCGTATTCAGTGGAAACGTTTTTTATTCGCGACTCTGCATCCGTATGTTATTATTAGAAGAACTTATATACGCTGCATGAATAAAAATATTTCTGGATTCGCACCATTGCCACATGTTATGAGATATTTCGTTAAGATTTTTGAACTGAACACTGCCCATTTTATTTACAGCAATAGCTGTGGTGTTATCGATTCGCAATAAAATATTTTCATTGCGAATATTTTTTGCAAAAGATTTTAAGGCATTAAATGCAGCCAAAAGCTCTAAATAATGAATATGAAATCGTTTTTCGTTCTCGTTCCAGAATCCATGCGTCTTATACCGCCCAAATTTTGCACCCCAGCCTGTATTGGAGGCATCAGAATAAATTTCAATGTTATATAATTTATTTTTAATAGGTTCTTTGCTGTTTGGGATATTATCTAACCACCACTTAAATTCTATTTGTAAGTAATTCGGGATAATCATTTTCGCACTGTAGTCATTATTGTTAAGAGAGAGAGCGATATATTTTGCTCGTTCTAAATTTTTGAGATGCAGCCACCCATATTTTAAAGCTGGTTTGGTTGCTACTAATGTACCAACCAATCCCGCAAATTCTCTGATTTTACAATTTTTTTTATTTTGAAATACTTTCAGCTTTTTTAGAACTGTTTCTTTTCTTACCTCGGGCAAACTAATAGTCATATTAACACTATTTATTGTAAAACCCAAGTACGTAATTTCTTGCTTAGGAAAAATTTCAGTTTTGTCTCAATTTAAAGTAAATCCTAATTTTTATAAAAGTGTGTAAACTTTTTTCGTGTTGTGGCTACATTCTAATTGATTTTTTGCAATAACTAAAAAATCGTCTAAATATGCCGAGCAAATTATATCTCTTTCTGTTAAATGTTTTAAAATTGGTCTGGTTATTTTAGTAAAAATATATGGTCCTAAGTTTAACCCAAATGGCAAACAATTAAATTCATACGTTTGATTTTCAAATGAAAAACGTAAATATGTTCTAGATTTTTTTGTTATAGCTAATGAGAAATAGGCATCTTTTAAGTCAATTCTAGAGAAAAAACAACCGTCTGTAATTAATTTTAAAACTGTTCTGTAATCTTCTAACTTGAAATGGGGTGCTGTAATAAACTTGTTTAGATTTTTTAAATTTAAAATAAATCGGTATTTACCATTTTGTTTTTGAGTAAGAAAGAAAGATGACAAAAATTCACCCTTTTTAGAATTACATTTTGAGACAGCCCCCATTTCAACCAATTCAGCAATTGCTTTTCTATATTTATGTATTTCATGTTTATTTATTTGGACCTTACATCGAAATTTCTGCAAAGGCTTGCTATGAAATGGTATTGATATACCTCTAACCCAGTTCAAAATTACTGTATTTTTAGTTATTTTAATCCATTTGTTTACCTGATTACTAAGGTTTCCGATGGCATCTGATTTTAACGTCGAGGGACATATGTCTTCCTCTGTTTGTGTTGGTATCTGTGTGGAAAGTTGTTGTAATTCTTGGTTACCTTTTTCCTTGCAAACCCGATGGTCCCGGTTGTTGGTCAAGCGCTAAAAATTGTTTTTTGCTCCATCTCTGTTTGTTTCCAATGTAGCCATGGTCTATTTTTAGTTCTTTTCCTGTTTTCATCGTATTTTTATCAGTCTGAAGAGATTCTTGAAGCTTGCTGCCGAACAAATATTCATCAATAGGGCATTCAGAGAGGGTCTTCCTTTTGTCTTCACGAAGGAAAGGTTTAACCAAAAAACGTCTGTGGTTTGATATCTAATGGAAATTTTCACATAAAATTTGTCCACTATCTGCTAAGGTTGTAAGTATTTTTTGGGGGTCAATGTGGTTTTTGTCCTGTATTAAGTCTGAAATTATATGTCCTAAGCCCGATAAAACACTTGCTATTTGGTTTTGCATTTGGATTAAAAAGTAATCCTGTTTCTTAGACTCTCTTGTTAAACAAATTTCAATTTCATTGTTTAAAATCGGAGGGGTAAGTTCTTTGCAGTTGTCAGGTGTAGGGTATTTCTTAATAAGTTCCTCTGTTTTACTCTTATCAACCCCTTATGTGACATAATTACTCCAGCGTACGGAAACTTCCTCATGGACGGTCCCCCCCACATTTTTTTTAAGTGTCGGGTTTGTCCCTAATATTTCAAAAATTTCTTGGTCTACTGTCTGTAGCGTAGGGATATCACTATTATTTGCGACAATTATTGGTTGTCGATCCTCTGTAAAAAAAACAGAAGAAAAAACATTACATTAAGACAATAGTCAATTACCGTAAAGTATACTAAGTTTAAAAGTTTAAACCTTAATGGCAAATATTAGCATTAAGACATTCGTCAATTAGTGCTTATAAGTTTGGGATAATACTGTAAAAAACAAAAGAAAAAACATTACAGTAAGACAATCGTCGATTACCGTAATATATACTAAGTTTAAACCCTAAGGTAAATATTAGCATTAAGACATTCGTCAATTAGTACTTATCAGACATCGCAAATAAGTAAGAAATAATTCGATTACTTATTTTTGTACAAAAAAGCTATTAATTTAACTATCGATGTATATTTTTTAGAACTTACCCTTGTCCGAAGTGTCAGAAGAATCTGAACTTATTTTATTTTGAATAGTCCGTTCCATCTCTCGCAATTTGGCTAATATCTCGTCGTATTTTTCATTTTTCTTAACCCTTTTGGTTTTACGGCGTGAATCCAAAACCGAATGTCCTTCACTTTCACTTTCGGAGGACGATAAGATCCTCTTTCTAATCACTTTTGGCATTTTAAAGAGTTTTAAGAAATAGTTAGCACACGAAAATAAAATTTACTGCTTGCCGGCCCGCACAAAAGAATGCAATGAAGGGACACGTAAGATGGATAAGCAAGTAGGGTGAGTCATTTGTTTTTTTCTTTGTACTTTGTGCTGGCCGTATGAATCAATGCATACTACATTACGTAATAATCATGTAGGAACAGCGAAGAATAACTATTCTTTTACGAAATACCTTCAAAGATAGAACTTTTTGTTAATATTTCAGGCATTTGAAATAAATACTTTGGTGTACAGGGTAATTTGGAAGTATCCCGGTTATTTTTGGAATTGGAAAAAAATATCCGAAACAAAAGTTGACCTCAGATGAGTTGGTTTTATCTCTTTGTTTTAACAGTTTGTCACAATAATCCCTAAGCCCTAAGTGTTGTTTTTTTTCCTTTTTCTGTTTTTAATCTGCGTAGATGTGAACATGTTGTGTGTATGTGTGTATGCCTACATGTATGTATGTATGTATATGCATATGTATGTGCTTCAGTTCACCTACCTTTTGCTTTAAGTATATAATTAGATTTAGAGCGTTCCTTTGTGGTTTAGCCCTGATGATGGCACAAATTGGTGCCGAAACGTTGGCTTAGTAATAAACGTTCAACTCTATTATCCAAGGAAGCTGTTATTGTTTCATTTAAAAAAAAAAGTTGTTCAGTTCGATCTGCTTTTTAATTATCTTTTATAATTTTATAATTTTAATGTATGCAGGGTGTCACAAAAAAGCAAGGCAAGTACCAACTTTTTTTTATATAATACACCATCTTTTTTAATATTTTTGTATTTTACGTTAAATTCTACCTATTTTTTGTATAATATACCATGTATCAAAAATTAAGAGTTTTCCAAATAATGAAAGTTTAGAAAGAATTACAAAATAGGTACTACGATTTTCCGGATATTATTGCTTACCTGTTTAGATATCTGCTGTTACCTGGAGATAAACGTTTATTTTTCCAATATCATGACATTGATGTTTGAAATTTTTTACTTCCCTCGTAAAAGGGAAGTATTGTAAGCGTGAAATTTAACCCTCCAAAATGTTTTCAGACCTTTACGTTTCAGCGTCCCCCTAGATGACGAAAAACATGTTTTCTCGATTTCGTCGCTCTGTCGATCTGTCAGTCTGTCGTCCTGTCTGTTTGCGGCATAGCTCAAAAACTATTTACCCGATTAACTTCAAATTTTGGCCAAAAATTAATCACATGGGGATGACCTGGTAACATTTTGGTAAAAATACAATTATGGCAAAACAAAATGGCGGCCTAGTGAAATGTTACAAAAAGTTATTACTAAAAAAGTGTTTGTCCAATGTATTTCAAATTTTGTACAAAAATCAAGTATTATTTAGGAATCAACTGGTAAAATTTTGGTATAAATCCAAGATAGCGGAACAAAATGGCGGCTTAATAAAATTTTTAAAAATTCAGCCTGAAAAAACTAGTAAATGAACAAATTATGTGCCATAACAAATTGTAGTGCAGATATGAACTGGTAAAACTGCGGTACTAGTTCAAGATGACGGAACAAAATGGCGGCCATATATAATATATATAATATACAAAATTCTACTAGCAATCGAGAATATATTTGCAAATATGGACTTTGATGTACATATCAAATTAAAAACTTGTTGTCTTGTAAAAATGTTTATTCTGACGTTTATTAATGAAATCATAGCCTACCTTTAAAAAGGATATTGTCTTTAAAAAGGCCAAAATCTGGATTTTTTGATGAAACTCAAATTTTTCTGTATCTTTGACAAAAAGCATGTTATTATATGTTTTGCAAAGTAAAGAGCATTTGATCTTATATTCAGACAAACAAATATCGTGCACACTACATTTATAAAATTGGTCAAAATTCATCCTTAGGGACTGAATTTTGTGCTAGTCTCTAGAGGAAAAATAGACGTTCCTTTGATGGTATTACTACTTGATTCCCTAGAATCAACCGTTCAGATGCTATGGTGTCAAATGCAAAACACTAGTGAAACATGTAGAAAGTAACTTACAAATTTATTTCCAAATTGTTCGCGCTGTATAAACCGGAGACTAATTTTGGAGACTAGTTTCTTCAATCCCTCCGGGGAACTTTAGGGTCGCAAAAAATAGTCAAATCTGCGAACATTGTAAGGCGCAAAACTATTTTTTTTAGTTTTTTGAATTTCGACCACTTTTCCGGCATTTGAGGTATAGGTATCCTATTTCGATTCTGAATCTCTTTTAAAATTTCCATAGACCGTCTCAGTTTGGTCAAAGTGGTCGGGTTTCAGCTTCGCAAAATGCTTCCAAAGTTACCTTATTTTTTACCCCATTTTTATTTTTTTAAGCGAAATCCCGCGCTTTGATGATGCCCATTAACGAACTTGTCCGAGATTTTTGAACCGGATATCCGAAAAAAAATGTCCTACCTCGAAAAATTAACCATAGCGACCTGGATTTTGAATCATCGGAATATTAAAAATAAGCCCGTATCGGACGCCACTGCTAACTTATCATAGACTCTACCGAAATTTCATTTTTACCGAATAAGGCTCCCATTTAACCTCTTCAAGGGACTCACTTCTTCCTAAACGTAAGTTTGCACAGCTAGAGCGTGCCGAATGTCCAAAAATACGAATATCTAAAAGTTTTTGGTCCAGGAAACGAGGAAATGAGCCTACTAACAAGGACAAGAAAATGAGACAGTGCCACATTTACTTTGTGTTTGTTGTGCCATCAAGCAGTTCACAATTGACTTTACGGTTTTGTTTTAACAAAAACCTATCATTGACCTTAACATTGAGATGCGTAATTTAATAGTTCACGTTATCCTTTCACAAAAAAAAAATTAAGCTTTTTATTTGTTGGTATATACATTTCATAACTAACATTTACCGCAGAAACAAAATACCATAGAGAAATAGTAATTAGCAACACAGCAAAAACAGCCTTACTAGGTAATTAAACTGATTAGTAATACTTTTTTCTAAAGGGTAACAATCCGCTTAGTATATTCTTCAGCGTCAAAAGTTCTCAGTCGAATTTCATAATAATTGCTTTTGTTTTAAATGGTGCTAAAACTTTTTTTTTATATAAAAGAAGCTTTCTGCTTGCTTTTTGCCATGTTATTAAGACACGTTTCAAAACATAGAAGCCAATTAGTGTTGCTACATTGAACGAACTAAATTGCGGGTTTATCGAATAGACAAAATAGAATTTATATTATTGCAACTCTCATGAGTAACACGCTTAATACAAAATTATAGGTATACTTGCATTATTGTGCGTATTCTTTTCCACGCAATTTTCTATTATCTTCTATTTTTTTATGCGTAGTTAATGGTTATATTAGTGAGTCAATCGTTTTTCTAGGGCAGCGTTACAAAACAACCATAAGGAAATCTTTATTTAAAAAAATATGAGAAATTGCATTGTTGCGAAAAAGGGAAAATGGATATTTTTTTTTAAACTGTATGAAAAGTGAATAAATTAAGAAAATAGGTTTTCCTCTATAATTAAAGGCAGATTGTTAAAGTAATATCTCTATGAGATCTAAGGAAAATAGAATTATCCAAGCAAGTTTATAAATGTTATTATGCAATTGTTTAACTATGAAGGATTTTGTTAAATACTGTTACTTTTATTATGACTCCTGATGTAGTGACTGGATGACTCACTTAATTATACAGGAAGTCCCACGACGAACTGCGGCGACCGATTTCTCAGAAAGTAGACTTTAGAAAAATTTGAAATTTTGGCAACTAACTAAAGTCGATGGAGGCAATTCGCGCAAAATATTTTCAAGATGGCGGCACTTCCGGTTATACCGGAAGTAGACGTCAACTTTCTTATTTTAAATAGAACACCCTATATATAATCGAATTTTTGGATTCCTCGAAAAATTCTAGGTATATTTTGTGTATAATATGCTATACCTAAGTTCAACTGTTTTTGAGATATTTTGAATTTTATGTAAGAAGTGACGTTTGCAGGTCTAGACATAACTGTAAATATCTGCTTATCGAAGTCTCTATTATTTATTTGCGGTTGGCTTCATTGTCCAATAGGGTACACTTTAGTGGCCTGTGCTGATATTTTTATAAGAAATAAATAGAGAGTGATCAAAAACTGACATTATAAAATATACTTTAAAAAATCGCTAAACGTTACTTTTTTCAAATAGAAACCCCTAATTTTTATAATTTTATCTTATTTAACACTTAAAATAAGGGTGACTTTGTATAAAGTTGTCTATTCCAAAAATTTGTAGTTTTTGAGTTATTGACGATTTAACATTTTTTACTCTAATAATACCAGACGGCTTCTAAGTCTTCTTGTTAGTTGGCCGTGACGGGGAGGCCTGGCGAGAACAAAACCAATTGGTTACTAGAAACGTAATATTTGTTGTCGTTTGACAATTACCTACCAAAATATTATTTATTTATTATAGTAATTATAATAATTATTAAACTAATAATCATGCCGGGGCGATTAAATTACGCACACGAGGATTATTTGAATTTGTTTATTATCTATGGGGAGTCTAACAGAGTTTTAACAAGAACATGCCCGATATTTGCTGATAGATATCCAGATAAACAGAAACCGTCAACGAACAGAGTTAAGCAAATGTTGGAAAACTATAAAAATGTTGAAATCGTGAAGACAAAAATTAATTAAAGAAAGCCTATTCCCATTATAGTCTAGTCTACACAAGAGCACAACTTATTTTTTCAATAAATGTTGAAAATGTCCACCTTGTACTTCCAAACATTTTTCGCATCTCCGAATAAATCCCTCGTGGGTGGCCGCTCTAATTGAAGCTGGAGATAAACTTTCAAACGCGCCCCTTACCCTTGCCGTACAGTCCTCTTTCTTTGTTACTCGAATAAAATAAACGATTCATTTTATCGTTCCCCATATAAAATAGTCTAACACTGTCAGATCGGGGGAACGAGGAGGCCAGAGGAAAGGTCCATTGTTGGCAATCCACTTATCGTAAAACGTAGCTTGTAAAAAGTTAGTACCTTCAACGGATCTATGTGGTGGGGCGCCCCGTGTTGGTAGAAAATTTGACTATGTTCTGACAAAGGTAAATTACTTAAATATTCGTTGTCCAACTCTTCAAGAATATTCAGATATCTTTCTCCTACAAAAGTTTATAGACATAATTTTACGGAAAGAAATGCTTTGATAATATTCATCGATTTATTGATTTAAGAAGAAACAAAATACATCAAAATTCGATTAATTTAATCTGAAGAGTGCTCAATAAGAAAAGAAGGTTGAGTATTTTATGACTTTCTAAAGTACCCTGTATAAATAGCTTGTAAAAAGCTAACTAAAGATAACTTTGCTATAAAACTTGGGACGATATATTTTTTTAGATATGATGTGTTAGGGTATGTAGACCAGTATTTGTGTGAAGTAGTGTAGGGTGACCTGTATAAATAATTTAATTTAATTTATTTATGTAATAATGTTTACTAGATGATTTATCTAATTTTGGATTGACGCCAAATTGATAAAAATAAATTATTGTAATACTACCTAAATGGATTATTTTTCATTAAAAAACTCCTTGTGTTTAGGCAATGTATAACTTACCATTCAAATTTTCTTCCTAAAAATTTAGTTTTATTATTCCATCGTTCCTTACTGCACAAAATACATTAAAATGCCAGGATTCTTGAAAGTTCCGCGATCTTACTGCATAAGGATTCGAATCACTCTAAAAGTGGGAATTGTGTCTATTGAAAAGGCCATTTTTAGTAAATTTTGCTTCATCGGACCAAAATATATTGTTCAAAAATCTAGGCTTATCTTGTACCATTGTTAAAATAAACTCGCAAAACTGCACTCTTTTTGGCAAATCAGTGTCTTTTAGATGTTGAACCAATGATATTAAACAAGGTTGGAAGTTATGTTTTAGCAGAATCCTATGCACTGAGTTCCTCGAAATTCCTGATTGTCTTGCCACGTTTCTTAGGGATGTCATTGGATATGATGCAAAAGATCCCAGAATTGCAATCTCGACATTTTCATTATCAACAATGGGCTTCATGTTATTAATTTTTGCCTTGACGTTTCCAAAATTTTTATAGTTTTCAACATTTGTTTAACGCTGTTTGGTGACGGTTTCTGTTTATCTGGATATCTATCAGCAAATATCTGGCAAGTTCTTGTTAAAACTCTGTTAGATTCCCCATAGATAATAAACAAATTCAAATAATCCTCGTGTGTGTAATTTAATCGCCCCTGCATGAATATTAGTTTAATAATTATTATAATTACTATAATAAATAAATATTATTTTAGTAGGTAATTGTCAATCGACAATAACTCAAAAACTACAAATTTTTGGAATAGACAACTTTATAAAAACTCACCCTTATTTTAAGTGTTAAATAAGATAAAATTATAAATTTGGGGGTTTCCATTTGAAAAAAGTAACTTTTAACGATTTTTTAAAGTATATTTATAATGTCAGTTTTTGGTCACCCTATATTTATTTATTATAAAAATATCAACACAGGCCACTAATGTGGATCCTTTTGGACAAGGAAGCCACCGGCAAATAAATAATACAGACTTCGATAAGCAGATATTTATAGTTATGTCTAGACCTGCAAACGTCATTTTTTGCATAAAATTCAAATATCTCAAAAACAGTTCAATTTAGGTATAGGATATTATACATGAAATATACCTAGAAATTTTCGAGGAATCGAAATATACAGGGTGTTCTATTTTAAAAAAAAGTTGACGTCTACTTCCGGTATAACCGGAAGTGCCGCCATCTTGAAAATATTTTATGCGAATTGCCCTCATCGACGTTAGTTGGCTGCCAAAATTTCAAATTTTTCCAAAAGCCTACTTTCTGAGAAATCGATCGCCGCAGTTCGTCGTGGGACACCCTGTATATAGAAATCTAGAATAATACAGGCATATAAACTTTCGAAACTCCTAATAGACAAAATAAAACATTATTGTAAATTTACCCCAAAATAACGTAAAAAAAAATCAGGTGAATTAATTAAATAAATTGCACATATTTACTCCCTAATAACGCTAAGTCAGTTTCTTTCGACGTAAAAAATTTGTTTCCTAGCGTTGTCTATACAGGAAGAATGTAAAAATCGCTTTGAAAACTAATAATTCCATAGGAAAATTTCTGAAAAACTCTAAACCTAAAAGTAATAGAAATGAAAAGTCAGGTGTCAGTTAACATGTGGTTCATGCCCAAAAACGTACATTGGACAGACGCACAGACGGGCAAAATTGAAAAAACCTAGCCAAAACTTAAACGATGATATGTAGTAATAAAATTTCCTTAATGTGTTTATGAGAAATAATATTGTAAAAACTAATTAACATATTTGTCAATTGGCTACTAATCAGGTGGAAAATTTAATAATATAATAAATAAATACTTGACAAAAACATAATTATGTGTATAAAACCGAATTTAAATTGTTTTAAAAAATACTGCCTACATTTTACTGTTTTTATATTTTTTAAAGTCATCAACGGCGTAAAATTAATAATTAATAAACTAATAACAGCATCATTTATTCTCAGAAATAATGTCGCATAACTAATTATTGTTTTTAATCCCGGACCCGGAGTCTGAGTCACTTGAGCTATTAATTTCTGAGTCTTCATTAGTAGTATTAGTGGCAGATCCCTCTGGACGGGGGCTAATAATAAATCTAAGACTTCTTTTTCGAATGACTTGGACTTTCGCCTTGGAAGTTTTCGCATGCTTAATATGACTGGATCAGACGATATAAGCAGTCTCCAAGTTTTGTTGCCTTGAACACTTTCGGGAAAATCCTTCTCTATACTTCTTAATGTCTTTATTTAATGCCTCCTGGGCCTCGTCAGATAATTGTCCTATAGGCAATAAAAAAGATTCAATAATATCTGAGTTAATTAAAATTTTGTGGACCGTATTAGGCATGTTGTATCAAGGATATTTTTGTACAAGTATCCTAGCTGTTGTTAAAGCATAATCTTTAAATTTTTGTATATTTATACGGTATCCACTAGATATAGTTTGCAAAAATATTATTATTATCAGTGGTATGATAGCTCAATTGGTTAGGGCGATGCGCTAGACACGCAGAAGTGCGGGTTCGATTCCCGCTCGTACCATAACTTTTGCTACTGATCATATTTTTCTAAAAAAAATCACTATTTTCACAGTTTAACAAACTGATTAAAATACTTCTACTTAACATCTATGTTGTTGAAAGACTTGGAAGAAGCCCCACATATATAACACTTTTTCGTGGATGTCGTAGATGAAGCAGCATTGCACATTTTGCCATCTACCATTGTAAAAAGTAAGTTGTGTTCAATGTCCTTGTGCCTACACTAATGGAAGTAGGTGTAAGGTTTTCTATTTCATTCTGCATGGTATTTATTTCTTGAAGTGTTAAATCAGTGGTCTCATGTATAAATTGAATTCTGATTGGACGAAAAGCGGGGTGAGCCTGGACGTGGATTTTGCCAAACTATTTTGTTTGTAGATTTATTTGGATCGTCGCATGTTAATAGAAGTGGCACAAAGGATGTTAAAAATATACTGGCATCCGAACGTTCATCGCTGTCAAAATTTTGCTTGTATTGGCTATACCTAAGTGTCAAACAAGCAAGTTGAGGTTCTGTTAATGTTTCCAATACATCTTTTTGCACCTCCACTATACGATGGGCAGTATGGTTTAGTAAGGCTTGTAATTTTACTTCAGCTTTTTGCCCCGTGATTGTAATTGCATCCCGATTTGGGGAACAGCGCCCCTTGGCCTCCTGAATCTTCTTATACGATGGAAAACGTTTTTTATCTTCACTCCTTATGATCTGATATTGGTGTCTATTTGCTTTAACAAATACTGACAATGCTTTATCACCAGATAGCTGATCAACTTTTTCAGCTCTCTCTTTATATGCCTTTCTATAGTTCTGGGCCCTTTTTGGGGTTGAAAATTGTACATCTTTTATAACAGCTGCAGCATCTATACTTCCTTCAGCGCGCAGACTCATTTGAGCAGCATACACAGGCTCTGGGGAACTCATTGTTGATCCAACATATTCGGTTTGTCTTCGTTTTGTTCGTTCGCTACTAGTCTGGAAATTAACAGCAGGGCGACCACCTAAACTCGCTGTAGGTGATTGCACAAAAAAATGAAATTTTAAATTTGTTTCCAACCAAGTTTTGTTTTGGGCAAAATATCTTTCTTGTATTGGGCAGTCTTATATTTTAATTTAAAATCAGAAAGAAAATGTGAAAGCTTTTGTTTAATTACATTAGATAATACTTTAGGGCAATTAGTTAGATCTTTTACATACGAATGCAAATATTCGCAATTAGCTTCAATTTTTGTTGAATTGCATGTCAGTATTACTTCAGAAAGCGTTCTCATACTTAAAACAACATTTTCATCCGGATCTACGTCCCTTGATCCTGAAATAAATAAAAATAATTAGCCCTAAACACCCTAGCCCCCTACACAAAAACAGCCAATATTTTTTCGCAAAAACACTTACGCGAACAACATTTAACATTCAACTATTGTCACCGTATTCAACGAAGAGCGCCATCTACGGAATTTCTAATTTTAAAAAGCCCAATGATCTATTAAAGCCCCTAGACGCGTAAAAGTGTGAAATGGCAATCTTCCCGAATTTGGGTTCTGGCCAGCTTTTTGAAATTTTGCCCGTCTGTGAGACGGGTAGAAGTTTTAGAAAGCGCATAAACGTATATGGTACGCTGTTTTATTCTTAATAAACATGACTCAACGATAGCAAGCCATGGAGGCTACTCTACTGAACCACGGTCAAACCAAAAAACAAAACTAAAAAAAAGAAGCTAAACAGCATAATATCTGATAATAATTATTTAATACAAGAAGAACAGCGGCGTGCTCATCTAAGATAGGAAAAACAAGGAAAAAAAAACAATAATATCAATAGATAAAGATTAATGACTATCACTATCAAAGGTAACATCAAACTTTAATTTGAAGATCAAAAAGCAATTCTTTATATTTATTTATTTCAAATCACAGTTTGTTAAAGTTTAAATATTCCCTTGGCAATACTCCGAACATTAACAGAATTAACATTTAAACGAAGAACTAATTTGGCTTGTAATTAAACGGAAAAACCCTGGTTAGAATAAATACTTTTTAAAAAATTGGCGAAATGTAGTTTTCTTCTGTTTTCCGTTTTCAATCATTTCAGTTCATTAAGTGTAAATGGTGCATTGTCATACTTTCGTAACCCAAAAATAAATCCACAGCAAGCATTTTGAACCTCTTTGATACGAAGCCTATCTAATGTATCTAAACACGGCCCATAAATAAAATCACAATAGTTAAAATTAGAGAGGACAAGCGAGTCTCAAAGCATTTTTCTTAAGTTAAAATCTAAAATATTATGACGATTAGTATAAAGTATTTTAAAATTCATATATGATTTCTGTATAAGTTTTTTAACAAACTCCTTAAACCTTAACTCAAGAACAAGAATCAACTATAACACCCAGGTTTTTTGCAAAATTTACGACAGAAAGTTATACTCTGTTTATCTCAATTTTTAGATTTTCTTTAAGAAATGAAACATTATTTTTAATACCAAAAAGCAATAACGTTGATTTAGTTGAATTAAGATTTAGGTTATGATTCTTTGATAAAAGCATAAGTGTATTTAAATTTAATATATAAATAATTCGTTTTTTTATCAAATGCGGAAAACAGTTTATCAGTTACATTTGCGAGAGCCACCGCCATACTTAAGTCCTTTCCAAGTCCGCACTGGCAATCAGGTAATATTTTATTATCAATAAAATGTAAATATAATTGAGTATAAAGAAATTTTTCAAAAAACCTTGACATGGCCGGCAAAATACTTATGATCCTTATATCATTGAAGGTTAAAGGCCGAGTAACTTTAGGGAGAGCTTTACTAACAGAGGTCTTCCATTGATCAGGATAATAATATTTATCAATGAACAGACTATAATATTTAAGCATTTGTGGAAATATATGGTCATTACCGCATGCAATTGTTTTAACACTATGCAAAATATTATTAATATCTATAATGTTTGCTAATTTAAAGGAAAATGAAACATTGTTACTAAATTAATTATGATTTTACAATTCAATACGTACACTACAGTCAGGCACGTTTTGAGAAAATGTACTGAAAAAATTACTTATATTATTTGGATTAGATAAAGCCTCAGACAAGTGTGTTTGCTTTGTTGAAGACATATTGAAAGATTTAAGAGTTTTCCAAGTATTTCTAGATTTTACTTAAATATTGTTTATATTTAAGTAAAATTTCTCAACCTTTTATAGTTTATCCGGTCGGTATCAAGACGCGTTCTTTTAAAAGTTTGTAATGCTCTATTTCTTTAGGTTTTAATTAATTTAATATTTGGAGTCAACCATGGCGCTTTAGGCTTAGTAATCTTGGCCTTTCTTAGAGGTACGTGAATTTCAAACGTATTTAAAATAAGATTATCAAATATTAATATTTTATTATCAATATTATGTTCATAAAAATATCATTCCAAGGTAGCTGATACAGATCATTTAAAAAAACATTTAGATTAAAGTTATCAAAGGATCTATATTGAATAAATTTGGGTATTGTTTTTACTTTGTCAATATTTATGAACAAAAAACTAATATATGATCAGAAATAGTATCTGCAGATAGACTACTAGGTCTATTAAAGTAATATCTGTTATAAAAACTGGGTCAAGCAGAGATAACCTGTGATAAATTATAATTTTCAAATAATGTTGAGAGGGGGTTGTATAACTTTAACAAATCTATATTGAAATCAAATGTCATCTACCAATAAATATAGATACAAAAAAATATTATCAAAATCCTCAACTATACTAATAAAATTTATTCTGGGAGGGCGATAAAAAACCCCAAACAATTCTAAGGATTCGCTTACCGGGAAATTGAAATGAATAATATCTATATTGTAAGACTTTTTACCTATACAGCAACGCCGCCACCTCTACCCACTCTGTCACGTCGAATTAGTTGATATTCAGGCACAGTAAATGTTAACTAATCAACATCATCGGAGAGCCACGTGACAAAGATCAAATCAAAGTCATTATCTTCAATTAAAATTTTAGTTATGAAAACCCTTGAAAACTGAACGAATATGTAAATTATATAACTTCATTTTAAACAATTATTAAATGACAAATTAGCAAGCCACAGATCACTAACTAAATTTATTGGAAACTTTAGAAATAAACCGCCTAAAAGATACAAATTTATTACTTAACGGCTAAATAGATCTTAACAATTCTCCTTTACTTAACATTTTCTGAAATTCCAAATATTGTTACTAGAGTTATAGTTGGTGTTTGTACCTTAAGATAATTAGGTTATAAAATTTAAATAGGGGTAGTAAGCTAGACAGACATTGTTAATATCAAATGTAGAATTATTTTTAAAATTAGTATGTAGTATACACTAGACGAAGCTACAGTGTTACCGAAACGCGTCGTGTACAAATTCATTATATGAAAAGTTCTAATTAATATATTAGTATTTTACTTGGAATACTACCATGGGCTAATTTGGCTTTAAACTCAAAATTAACACACGTAAAGCACTGTTTATTATTCACTTTCTGATCCAAATAGAAAAAGAGGTAAACTGTAACATATATAGATGCTTCACTGATTTTGAAGAAGCATTCTATAAGGTACAACCTCACAAATTGTTTAAAATATTACAAAAATCTGGACTATATGACAAGGTCTTACGATTAATAGCAAATTTACATCCAGAACAGACAACAATCACAAATAAATGTTAGAGTCGACAATGGTTTATTACCAGAGTTGACAATAAAACAGTTATGTCAAGGATCCCCATCTTATTCCCACTTTTGTTCAACACATACTCATAAATTATATTTAAGAAACCCCTGAGCAAAATGAAATAAACAACGAAGTGCTTAATATCGAGATACTCGGAAAATACGGGAGAGTGCTGAATGACTGCAAACACTAATTGCATGTGTTATTTTTTGTTATTGTTGTTGCAAGCAGCAACCATAATTGACAGTTAAAACCTAAAAGCTTCCGAAATTTTATTGGTATCTCTTAGGGTCACACACGTCTTCTTTATAACCCTACAGTTTTGTTTGTAGGTAGTAGACAATGTAAAATGTTCATTAAACTCGTTCTGTCGAACTTGCATTGTCTCTTCGGTGGTAGCCAATGATGATATTTTTGTTATTTGGATTGCAAATGACAATCATTTGACAGAATTTCAATCACTTAAATAGCATAAGAACATGTATTAAGTTTACAATAGAGAGAGGAAAAATCAACTTTGCGTTTTCTTGACGTTCTCGTTAAGCAATCTGCAGAGGGCATCAAAACTACAGTGTACCGAAAACCCACACATACTGGACAATATATCAACCAGGGTTCTAACCATTCTGCATCAACAAAAGAGGGCACCATAAGAACGCTTTACAAAAGAGCTGTAACAACTTGTAATAATACGATGGACCTGGAGGCAGAAATGGAAAACATACAAAAAAGATTTGTTGCTGTAAGATATTAATAAGCAATATAATATCAAAATTATAAAACGATCATCATACTACGAGACATTTTGATCTACATAAAACAAAAACATACAAAAAAGATTTGTTGCTGTAAGATATTAATAAGCAATATAATATCAAAATTATAAAACGATCATCATACTACGAGACATTTTGATCTACATAAAACAACACAATTTCTCATCGTACCCGATATCAGAGAAACACCTGAAAATATTCCGAGAAAAGCAAGGGATTTTAACATCAAAATGGCTTTTAAATTGGGAAATAGGTTAAGAAGCCTTTTGACGAAAACTAAGCCAAAGGACACTGATAAGAGAAAAGAATGCATTTGACAAAAATATTCTGGATGTGGTGATTCATATATTGGAGAGGCAAAATGGTTATTCTTATATTTTAGCTGCTTTTACGGCCGTTTTTCTAATGTTTCTACTGTAGATCCTCAAGACTAAAAACCGGATTATATGCAACCCAAAACCTCAAGAATATGCTCATATATATGCACATATTTTTTAAAAATTATGCATGAAAATACATAAATATGCAGTAATAAAACAACTAAATTTTGATTTTTCTGAATCAAATTTTTACTAAATTAGGAGATTTAGTATTGAATAAAAGTAAATTAAAGTTTTTTATGACTTTACTTCTTTTTTAGAATATATTTCTAACGAGCAGCCTGACGTGATAGCGATCAGTGAAACTTGGCTACGTTCCGGTATATTTGACGAGAGTGTGCATATTCCCAATTACGATCTATTCAGGTTAGATCGCGACTCCCGTGGTGAGGGAGTTGCATTCTATACTAAATCATATTTAAAAACCGAGTGGACTTAAACTGATATAGGTCCCCCACTACAAACCTTATTCTTTCTTTAAATGATCTTGAGACTGTTCTTTCTGACTTACTACCCCTAATGGGGATTTCAATATTACCTTCCTGAACTCAGAAACAAATGGTTTGAAATTATTTGATAATTTTATTAATGAATTTGCTGCTAGAGACGAATATAGGGAACTACGTAATTTTGTAACTATGGCTGTTCGCAATGAAAAGAAAGCATACTTAAACCATAAATTAAAATCGAATCCTACTGATTTTTGGCGCACTATCAACTATTTAAATATAAATTTTAAGCCTAAATGCAATTCTGGTATTCCTCATTCAGCTGTATCATTTAATGATAACTTTGTCAATAGTGTGTCAATCTCTAAAAAATTATGGAGAAATTATTTCTAATTTATATGAAAATAAAGTCCATACCAACAATGACCGCCAGTTTGAATTTGCTGCGGTCAGCCAGGAGAAAATTGAGAAGTTCGTAACTCTCATTACATCCCGTGCTAGAGGTGTGGATGGCTATGACATATCCCTGATTATTCCGTATCTGATACCACATGTAACCTATCTCATCAACAGATGCTTAAATACTGGTACATTTCACACTCTTTGGAAAAACGCTAATGTAGTTCCCGTTCCAAAAGTTACTTAACCAGCCTTAATTTCCGACTATCGCCCCATTAGCATTCTTTGTACCATGTCGAAAATACTAGAAAAAATAGTTGCTGAGCGATTAAATAATTTCCTTCTTGTTAATAAAATTTTACCAGATACTCAGTCTGGATTTCGTCTGAGTCACAGCACCACAACAGCCCATCTAAAGGTCTCGGATGATTTGCTGATGCCCCAGGATTGTGGGAAAAACTCTTGCCTTGCCTAATCCTATTAGACTTCAGCAGGGCGTTTGACACCTTATGTCATGCTACTCTTATTAAAAAGTTAGGGTTCTTTGGTCTAGGTGGCACGGCCGTTGAATGTATGCGTAGTTATTAAAGCGATAGACAGCAAAAAATTACATTGGGCAAGGACGTATCGCCCTTTTTATCAGTCAAAAAAGGGGTACCACAGGGGAGTGTTCTGGGGCCTTTATTATTCTCTATATATAAAGTAGATTTTTCTAACTTTCTCTCTTATAGTCAATCTCATCAATATGCTGATGTTATGCAGCTTCACCATTCATTTTCATATAACAGTCGCCTAGAGGCTGCCACTTTTAGTAACAGGAATCTTGCAAGTATAACAAGAGTGTCAGAGGCTCATAAACTATCGCTTAATAATAAAAAAACAATGGTGTATTTTGGAGTTATATATAAATGATAACATGCGCTTTGACACTCACGTATGTCATTTGTTGCAGATTTCATACTATGAACTAAAAACACTATATTTATTTAAAGATTTTCTTAGTGCCGGCGTCAGATTGCAGTTATGTAATAGTTTGGTCCTATCGGGTCTTGGGTATGCTGACATTCTTTACTGGCCAGCCCTCACTCAAAAGAGTAAAAATATTCTTCAAATACTCCAGATTTCCTGTATAAGGTTTTCGTATGGATTGAGAAAGTTCGAGCATTTCTAACAATTTTATAGCCAATCAAAATCGTTAAACATGGAAATTCGTTTTAAACTGCATATTAGTAGTCTCCGTTATC
Source organism: Kuschelorhynchus macadamiae (assembly GCA_030620095.1). NCBI lineage: Eukaryota > Metazoa > Arthropoda > Insecta > Coleoptera > Curculionidae > Kuschelorhynchus > Kuschelorhynchus macadamiae. The sequence goes on along the minus strand of JAUTXW010004006.1, from coordinate 211,996 downwards.
TTTTTGAAAAGGCTCAGATGTTCATAGTCTTGCTGTGTGTGTTTTTTTTTATTTCGGAAAAAATACTGTTTTTCTCAATCGTTTCAAATACTATTTGGATACCATGTTTTTTATGTACTACTGCTTAACTTATCACTTGTATATTTTTCTATCATTATTGGTTTCGTGTTATCTACACGCAAGTATTATTTATTTACTTAAAACTATGTTAGTAAAAATGTTACCTGAGTTTTTTATGGTGGTTAGGTGAGCAGCTATGCTGGATCTCGCCACCATTCTAAATATGTATTTAACTTTGTATTTATTCCCAATCAAAGCCTTTTGAATGAATTTGAATATACTTTTTTAAATCACTTGAATTTTTCCATATCAGTTTATATCAAACTTATATTAATATTAATTTAAAAAATTATAAGACTCACTACTTATTATGTGTGCTTCAAGATGTGTAAATAAACAACTGTGGCGTCTATCCCTAAGGTAGGCTCAGTAGACAAATTGTTTACAGTTTTCCCTGACATTATGTTTACGACCTGCCTTAAAACATTAAAACCAGAGTGTTTCTCTATTAAACTTTCTAATTTTGCCACCACAATAATTTCCTACCTCACCTCGTATTTGTTTGCAATTTTTCACGTGTCTATTATATCCATCGACTCAAGTAGACTTTCTTCTAGTTGCAAAATACTCTCTGCTAGAAATCCGTAGTTACACTTAATATACATTAACTGTTGTTCCACTTCAACATTTTAAAATATTCCTTTGAACTTTTGAATGTACTGTGAATCATCATCAGACGTTTGTGAAATTAAGTCTTTCAATTTTTGGAAATTATCTGCGTAAAATACTGTCGCAGGAATCCATGTACCCCATCTGGTCACGACAAGTTCAGGTGGTTATGTTATTCGGGGCAAATTTGCCTTGTAAAACTCACCTCTTAATGGAGCCTTTATGAATGTGTTTTTCACATTTACTATTAGGTTAGGTTGACCAACAGGAAAGAAACTTTAAACAGTTTCCGCAATTCTGTTTAATTCATGAGCTAGGCCAGTTATATGAATTAAATTTTCATAAAATATTTTGAAATTTTGTCCATGAATGAAATGAATTTTATCTTTAGGAACTGAACTCGGCAAAAAGAAATGTTTAAATGTTTCTTAAATAAAATGGGTAACTGTGAGGTTGTTTATTTTTTCTAAATTAGCTATGTAACGACCACATGAATGAGTTGTTTCGTCGACGACGATATACATATAGTTACCTCCAATTTCCTTCTTTATATCATCTAGCACGGAACCAAACTCCTTTCCAACGACATTTTTCTAAATGGGAGGGCTAAGCATAATCAGTGCCGGCGTAAAATAAATATATTTCGTTTGCTGTCGCAATATCCTATTATTGGTCCCCTAAATGCAAAATTCTGCCTCTGTTTAACCAAATTTGATATACCATGTATACATTTCTCTAATATGTCGTTCCTGACTACAAAAATAAATATAACCAATAAACAGTTATTTGAAATAATATACACCATATCTCATTTATTCCCATTTTTTTTTAACTTTGCAGCACTGTTTTAGTATTTTGTACATTAGGTATTCCCTTGTAAAAGACGTAATACATTTTTCAGTATTTAAACTAAATAATTCAATAGCGCATATATAAAACAATACATTAAAACAAAAGTTTCTTATAAGGATTCCTAAGTCACGTTTAAAGAACTGGTGTAATGCAGGTCTCTGCGCAAATCAAGTAACCCAAAAATAGTAATTTTTTTTCTGTAAATACGATACCGGCAAGTGTGTTATCAAGAACAATCTATAGGTAATAAATAAATGTTTCTCAAAATGTATAAAGTTGGGGAAACTATTTAATAAGATAAAAAAGGATTATCGATAATGCCATCCTCTTTGGAAAAAATAATTTCTTTTGTGGACCAGAAGATTGCACTAAATTGATATCAGATGAACTGCAATTATTGTCTTATAAAGCAGTAAAGAGAAATAATTTACTTCAATAAACTATATTTTAGTTCTCTTTAAAGACTTTATAATAAGAAAATTAATTATACTTATAATCTCAGTATACAATAATTGTATATAAGGTTTATGATTTTTTTTATTATTTTGTTTAATAAGCGATGTATATGATGCATCATATATTTGTTTTAAAACTCTTTTAAAATAGTTATATTAAGAATAACTAGAATACTAACACGATCGTTATAAAGCCTTTTATAAACCAATTTTGTTAACATTTTATTAGAAGTTTAAATCAAAATTATACAATATTTACAAAAGGCCTTATGAGACTTGCTGTAAGAACATTCTTAAAACTTCATTATAGAATATTTAATATTATACAATAAAATAGTAACCGTTTGAAGCACTGCGGAATACAAGTATTATTTGAATAATACTTATATAATAGTTAGTAGTTTAAGGGAGAATTGCACGCAAATAGTGAAAAACCAGCGACAAGGTCTAGTCGAGTTGAAAGTAAGATGAAAAGGTACCTACGCATTAAAAAAAACTTCCTACACGTCCGACCTCAAAAAAATGTGTTATGTATAGGTAATTTAAATTGCATTTCATTTAAAAATGGGACAAAGGATCAATGTAAGGCGGTAAAGAGCCATTTTGTGGAAAAAAAATTATATGCGAAGGCACGTGCGTCAAAAAGTGGTCAAAAAATGGTCGAAAATGGACAAATCTACTTTTATTTTATAACTCTAGATTTGATTTTTTCATAAAAAATCACATTTAGCGCCCAACTATACATATTTCCCTATTAAAATTACATTGAAGCTAATACATATCTCTTATAGTTTTAACAAACATTGCAGCGGCGGAAGGCTTGCAAATGATCCATATTACTGCGTGCAGTTCCCCCTTAAGTAAATTGTTTAAAAACTTTGTTACCAATCAACAACCAAATGCTACGTAAAGTGAAATATTTCAAATATCGAAAAGAAATTCAGTAACATTTTTAAATATTTAATTTAGAATACTGTCAGCTCCGCCCATGGACTTATAAATTTGGAACACCTTGCGTAAAGATGTTTTAATTTACCGCTAAAATATTTAGAATTATTGCGTTAGTAAACCTCGATTGCTCAATTTTCATTACTATGTTAAATACCCATAAAAAGTCTTCGAGATCAGGCAAAACGATAAAGCTACCATGCCTTCACATTCATGAAATAGTCATAAGCCGCAACGGCGACCCGAAAAGTCGTGTCCAAAATTAATTATTGTCGTATCCGAGGATTTTTACCACGAAACCTTTTACTCGAAATTTGTTTTTTGGCGAAAAATGTCGAAAAAAGAGGTCGGTCGTGTTCGACATGGCGGTGTGAGGTAAGAGCGTCGATAAATTTTGTCTTAAACGCGTGATGGAAATTAAAACATGAAACTGTAATTATGCCCCGACGTAATTTAATGGGGCTAAAATTCATAAATTGGCAGATAATTTTTAAACATAGAAAACTACGAGGGGTGTTTGATAAACAGGAATTGGCCAAAATAGGGGTTTTGATTAAACCAGGAAAATTATTTTTTTAATACAAGCTTTTATTTAACTTTACATATCTGTCTGTCTGCCCAGGTCAAATCTCGTAATTGTAAATCGATTTTGAGCTACTTGGAATATACACATATTTTCGTTAACAATATAATATGCTGACGTATACTATCAAATCCCAGAAATATTATTTTTTTATTACAAACTTCACATTGCTGTCTGTCCAGGCCAAATCTTGTAAGTCGGTTTTGAACTACGTATCTCCGTTAACAATTCAATATGCTGATGTATAGTATTATGAATTCTGTAAAAAATACTATATTTAAATTTGATACATCTATAAGCTGCTAATAACTAAATAAAAATCAAGGAGTCGTTGATTCACACGCACAAAAACACTGCCTTGAGCAGTACTACAGTCTATTTATTAAACAATTAAAATCGAAATTAAGCCAGTCTACTATAAACGCACAGGGTCATCATTTATATTTCGCACCCATTTTCAGGGTTTATTTTTGTAGTTAAAAAAGTAAATACAAATCTTGTATGGACTTCAGGGGAACTTCCTAGAAAAAACAACTTTGAATATACAGGGTGAATCAGAAACTAGTAGAGGACGAAATTTTATTTTTTTTTTGAATGAAATGAAATTATTGTAGTTAGTTTTCTATACTTAGGACTATATATGGTTCATTTTATTGCAGAAAACCCTGAACGATCAATTACTGATGCGGCGATTTATTTTCTAGTTATGGTCTAACTCAGGGGTACTCAAACGGTCGATCGCGATCGACTAGTCGATCGCGAGTGCTTTTTGAAAGAAAGAGAAGAAACATTTTTTTAATAAGTAGGTACCTAACTAAACTACAAAAATTTATTACGTAATAGAATAACACTCTGCTAGCGGCAAAAGGCGGCTTTATCAAAGGAACGCGCGGTACTTGTCAAAGAAAAGCCGCGTTTTTTATTCTTGCCGCTTTTCTAGAAATTTCGGTCGGCGCGTTTGACGGGAACATTCGAGACTTTCGTTCACGCCGATATAAATGTTGCGCCTGCAGGAACTGGAGTCATTCTGAATTGCAACTTGAAGGCAATACTACGTCGATACAAAGTTTGTTATTAAATAGTACAAAATGAGTGCAGCGAAGAAATCTAAAACGTATCATTTTAATAACGATTGGAAGGAAGAGTTTTTGTTTTGTATGGTGAAGGATAAGTGCATTTGTGTTATTTGGCGTGCGTCAGTGGCAATACCTAAGCGTAGTTACTTAGAGAAGCATCATGAAAAGGTTCATAAAAACTATGAAAAGGATTTTTCGCCACAGAAAGAATTAAGAAAACGAAAACTACGTGATTTGATATCTTGTTTGAAAAAAGAACAAACCATGTTCACAAGACCAGCCAAACAATCAAAAGCTGCTACGATCGCGTCATTTAAAATAACTCATATATTGGCGAAACACAAGAAAGCATTCGAAGATGGATCGGTTGTGAGGGAAGCATTTATTGAAGCGGGTGAGACTTTATTTGGAGATATTAAAAACAAAACAGAAATCATGTCTGTTATTAGAGAACTTCAGTTATCTCGTCCGACTGTCACAAGGCGTATTGAAGTTATGAGTCTGGACATGGCAGATAAACTAAAAAATGACATCATGGAATGTACATACTTTTCTTTACAGTTCGACGAATCCACCGATATGACAGACACTGCTCAGCTGTGTATTTTTATTCGGATAGTATTCAATGACATGTTGGCTAAGGAAGATTTTTTGACAATCATTCCTCTGAAGGAGAAGACCCGTGGCGAAGATATATATGACGTTTTCTTCAATTTTGTGAAAAACTACAAGCTACCAATATATAAATTAGTGTGCATTACAACCGATGGAGCACCAGCAATAAAACAAAAACGGTTTTGTGGCATTGTGTCGAGCTAATAAAGATTTCCCTTCAATTTTTTCAATCCATTGCTTTATACATCAACAAGTTTTATGTTCAAAAGGTTTAAACACGGAGAAAATTATGGGCATTGCAACAAAAATTGTGAATTCCATCCGTGCACGTAGCTTGCAACGGCGGCTCTTTAAGTTGCAGTTGGAAGTTAGGGAGTCAGCTGAACACACTGATTTAGTTCTTCACAAGGACGTCAGTTGGTTGAGTCGCGGAAAATTCCTAGAAAAGTTTCAAGAATTATTGCCCGAAATAACAGCTTTTCTAGACGAAAGAGGTGATGACACTCAGATGTTGAAAAACGAAGAATGGCTGACTGATTTGGCATTTTTGACTGACATCACAATGCACTTAAACACCATTAACTTGGAGCTTCAAAGTAAAGGAAAAACTGTTATTGAGATGATTAGCGCAAAAAACGCATTCAAAAGTAAATTGTAACTTATGATAGATCAACTGAAAAGAAAGGATCTGAAACATTTTCCGTCTTTGAAAATAAGGAATCCTCAGTTGAATTATGATACTTATGAGGCTGAATTTTCAAACATTTTGGGACAATTCGAAATGCGTTTTTATGATTGCAATTGTAGCATCATTTATGAGTTATCCTTTTTCATCTAAAACATTGAGGAATTAGCTACTAAAATAGCAAGTCAGTTTAATATGAACTCATGTTCTGTTGAAAATGAGTTGGTGCAGATTATATCAGATATACATCTCAAAGCTACATCTGACACAAATTTCTGGTGTTTTATATCTGAAGATAAATATCCCAATCTAAGGCAAATCGCCCTTCAACTGACGGCAATGTTTGGGTCAACTTACTTGTGCGAGTCTGCATTTTCTGAAATGAAGATAATTAAGTCAAAATATCGCAATCGACTAACTGACGATCATATGTCATCATGCTTGCGATTAGCACTCAGTGGTTACGTACCATCTTATGAAAAGTATTCTGAGGACATGCAGTGCCACGCTTCAACATCCAAAGTCACTCCTTAATTTTAACACCATATGTAACTCTTTTGTTTTGTAACAACCAATAAACTCGCAATTTTGAATAGCTATGAGCTTTTTCATTGATATTGTAGAGAAGAACCTAACTAAACCTAACCCAAACCTTGACTAAAATAACGTATATTGTACGGAAAGCTAATATCTACATATGCTACGGTACACCCTACTTAGGTGGGTAGATAGGTAGGTAGGGTGTATGTGTCGTGTATGTACGACATTCCTGCATCACACATACTTGCAGCCTCTCAGAGTCGATCGTAAATAGTCTAAAAATATTGACGTAGATCGCCAGCAGTCAAGTTTGAGCATCCCTGGTCTAACTGAAAAACATAAACGACAAAAATTAGTTTTTTGTCAAGAAATTTTAAGAAGATGTTTGTTAAATCCGCTCTTTTTACACAATATTATTTTTACCGATAAAATTACATTTACTACTAATGGTATGTTTAATCGTCGCAAAAAGCATCTCTGGCCGACAAACAATCCTTACAAAATTCAAGTATTCAAAATTCAAGGACGACAAAGTTTAAATGTGTGGTGTAGCATTCTAAAAAATAAAGTTATCAGACCAATCTTTTTCCGTGAAAGTTTTATTGGTATCAGTTATCTCCAATATATGAAAAATGGTATAGAACAGCAGCTATATAATATTCCTTTAAATCAGAAATCTACATTCATTTGGTAACAGGATGGCGCTCCAGCGCACAATGTCTTAAATGCTACTCAATTTTTAAATCGGAATTATGATCTGTGGATTGGATGAAATGGAGATATAAGATGGCCAGCAAACAGTCCAGACCTGACGCCGCTTGACGTATTTCTAGAGGTTTGTCTAAAAAACAAAATTTACTACAATAGACCCGAAAATATAGTTGTATTGGAATAGAGAATTATGGAAGAAATTGCAAGATTAAACCAACTCACTCCGATTATATTTTTAACTGGATTAATCTCAAATTGTTAACAAAATATTGAGAGGTGCTTCAGCAGCCAAGGAGGACATGTTTATAACTAGAATTTATAGATTCTAATTTTATTTGCAATTCGTTCTCTCATTTTATAAATTTTCATTTGGTATTTATTGTTCATAATAAAATATTTCTATACTTTAAAAGCATATTAATCATTTTCTACATTATCATCAAGACACCAAAAACTACCAATCCAAGTATAGACATATCACACATTTTTACAAAGGGAATAATAAGGAGAATCTATAAAATCAAAAATATACAGGGCATTTCATTTAAAAAAAAGCAAAATTTGGTATGGTACTAGTTTCTGACTTACCCCCTACAAAAATGAATCTTGAAAATGGTTGGCGAAATATAAATGATGACCCTGACAGCTTTAACGAAATTATAATTTAAAAACTGAGTAAATATTCAATTCGAATTCCGGCGATTGGTTGAAGCCTCTGTTTTAGATAAACTGGCGGGCTTTCTTGAATTCGCATGTTTTTAGCTTAGATAGAAATAGATGAATCGGCTAAGTTGTGTCCAAAACTAATTGTTGTTGCATCCGAGGATAAACTTTGTCTTAAACGAGTGATGGAAATTAAAACATGGAACTCTGACTATATCTCGATGTAATTTAGTGGGGCTAAAATTAATTAATATAGCATATAACTATTAAAAACAGAAAACAGCGAGAGCTGTTTAGGAAATAGCAACAGGTCAATATATGGTCAGTCCTCAAGAAAATTAACAAGAAAACCATGTGTTTAAATTAAATTTAAATTAAAATTTAATGAGACTTAAAGTCATAAATTGGAAGATATTGTTTAAAGATAGAAAAATAAAGGAGGATCTTTGGTAAACAGGGACTGACCAATATAGTCTAAACACTGGGAGGCCAAACCTCAGGGCAATTGAGAAGCAGGACATTTTTTTGTTACAAGCATTTATTTAGCTTTACTTGTCTATCTGTTTGTCAGTTTGTGCGTGTAAGTAGTTGATCAAATCCTCTGTTTTGAACAGCATGCAATAGAGGACGGTTCGGTTCTTTGGTTATACAACCAGTAGTTTTGTATCAATTCGTAAATGAACGTAGCAGAATTTAGAAGATATTGAAATAAGAAGACTGTAAATAGGTGGTTGAATGATTAAATGTTACCAGTAATAAAATTGGCAGGTTGTTATCAATCGTTAATTATATAACATTATTATTACGTTAAAATTAAGTATACTTATTTTTCTTCCCTCTTTGATTTCGTTTTAGGTTTTAGCAATCGCTTGGTTTCAAAACTAGGTTTGCGTTCGGTAGTATCTTTATTATCTGCATTTGATATAAGTCCTAACTGACAAGTTTATGAAATACAGGGTATTATACTTTGTTGATATTCCATACAAAAGTACCTAGGAAAAACAGGATGATATAAAAACATCTTTTTTGATTTGAAGATATGGGTCCGCAAATGTTTTGTTTCACAAATATAAGATGAGTAACTTATAAAGTATAACACCCTCCATATAGAGAACAAAGCATTTGAGGACTTATGTTTGTATAAAACTTTTTTCTTATCTACGAAAACACTAGACTTTAGTTAGATTGAAGAAGTTTATTTTGTGCCATCATGTTTTCACATTGTATTTACATGGGATTTGGGTCAGATTTAAAAACCTGTATCTCAAAATTGGTAATAAAATAAAGTTGTGGCAATCACATCTTTTGATATGGAAGTCGAAATCTGCATATCAAAAAAAAAAGTCATTTTCTATAAGAAGTATAAGGGGGTGCTTTGGTTCCCAGACATGAACTTTAGATTTTTACTCTAACAGTAGATTAAGACCGATTCATATCAGAAAGTATTGTATATAATATTGCCATAGACAGTAATTAATAATTGTCCTGTATTTGCCAAAAAAATATTTATACATTTTTATACTATAAAACCAGTTTAAATTTTTATAAAAACTTGAATAAATCACCCTTTTATATTTTTTTCAGTTAATATAATTCACACAATTCTCAGTTTGACTACTGAAATGGTTAATTCTCATCCAGCTTCTACTAGTGAGTTTACAAAAATATCATTGCATACGACCTAGCTCAAATTAACTGCTAAGGGCGTCCATAGGGGGGAGGAAAACAACATTTCGGCACAAGAGCGTGGTGCGCATTTAATATGTAATTTCTATTCAGCGATTAGAGAACATATTCCAAAATACTAGGAGGGGGATTTAAGGACGCCCTTGGTAACTGCATTCAATAGAATAGCAGTGACATTACTGATAAGTGATTTATTTAAATGACATGTATAATCGATGATTACCACAACCACCCATAAAACATTATATCCAACTCCCAATAAACTAAAAATCATTGCGCTGGGATGTTCATTGGTGAAAAAAAAACGTATTTGAGAAGGCTGGCAAAATATACAAAATTAATCCGTTTCATATATATATATATATATATATATATATATATATATATATATATATATATATATACAGGGTGATTCACGTTGAGCGTCCTATTAAAAGTTCTGGAGAACTATAAAAGGGATTTTTTTTAAATTTGCCATACGGACATAATAGGTAATAATCTATATTTTAAAAATATTTCCGCAAGTGCAGCGTTGCCACATCTCTCCGAAACCAATAGCAACATTGAAATTTCAAATAGAACACCTTATATTTTATTGCAGTTTCTGATTCTACGCACGATTTTAAGTAACTTTTGTTAACATCTTCCTATACTTATCTCCTACCATTTTCTCTAAAAAAATTAATTTATGATTTTTCTTTAGAAAATCACCACGTTAATAAAATTCCATATTTACCTGCGTAAGCGAGATAACTACTAGATTTTTTTTCTGGGTTAGAGAGTGCATATATTTAAAATAACTATATGTTAGAATAGCGATATATCATACAGGGTGTCGTATAAAAAGGGTATTTTTATCGAAATTTAGTAATGGTGAAAACTCATTTATTTTAGATACAACACCCTATATTTTATGGTATCTTCGAATAAACCAATACCTTACCTACAATATTTTCATATATGTTCATATACTCATCTCCCACCATTTTTTAGATACGAGCCAACTTTGAATATTTTCCTGTTTTCAAAGACCATCCACAACAAAAGCACCCGCCTCGGCACCTGCTTAGCGAATCACTTAACTAGTTAGGCCATGTAAGGTTTTATTTACCTCGTATTGACAAATATTTGAAATAAACAGACAGTTTTAAATACGGTGAATAATCCAAAATGTATTTTTTTAAATACAATTTGTAACCCAAAGGTGTTAGATATTATAAGTGATAATTAAACAAACAAATAATACATAATCGTTAATTTTTAGCAAAAGAAAGATAACTAATTGTTAAATTAGTTATCTTTCTTAATTGGTTTCTTGTTGTTGCTCTTCGTATTTCCTCAGGATTTAATTCGTCAAAAGCTCGACGTACTCGATTGTCCAGATCCTGGAGATTTTGTATTGGATTTCCTACATACACTCGCTCTTTGATGGTTCCCCAAAGGTAAGAATCTAGGGGAGTTAGGTCCGGAGACCGAGGTGGCCAATCCCATGGTCCCAAACGTCTGAACCACCTATCTTCGAACATTCTATATAATTCTTGACTCACTTCATTGCTGCAATGTGCAGGAGCCCCATCCAATTGGTACCAGCAAGAAATCAATAATTGTAGTGGTAACTCATCCAAAAGTTCATTCACTTGTAATTCTTAAAATATCCAGATATTTATCCGAAGTTAAATTTTCATCGTAGATACAATAAGCAAATTTATTGTCCATCAGTAAGCAAAAAACATTAAACCCGAATTGAAACTGAAATCTTCGTTCTATAACCAATTTTGGGTTTTCAGCCGCCCAAAAATGACTATTTCGTCTATTAAATATTCCTTCCCTCGTAAATTTCGACTCGTCAGTCCAGATAATTTTTTTCAAAAATAGTGGGTCTTCCTCAATTTTAGTTAGAACTATTTCGCAAAATTCAGTACGTCTCTGAAAATCTTCTGGTAAAAGGCCTTGCTGGGTGATAAGTTTAAATGGTTGAATGTTATGTTTGCTTAGAATACGTTGAATTGTTGAATATGAAAGTCCTAGATCTATTTCAGCACTGACTGATGCTTGAGAGTAAACGTTAAAATATCCAAGTACATTTATTTCACTGCCTTCATTATCAGTTTGTAGTTTTGTGTATGATCTATGTTTTATAATTTTGCCGTGATTTGTAAAATTTGCTTCATATCTGAAATATGAAGGCAAAATAAATAGAAAGCCTAAAATGCTGTGTACACGTACGAAAGAATTGTATCAAAAGAGAGTATGTCAGTATTAATGTGTATAATCAGAGTCCAAGGACCATCATCAAAATATTATGTTATGCACGTTAATACTGACAACCTCCTGTTGTTTCAGCAACATAAATTGATTTTTAAGGAAATAAAAACTATTATTGCATTTAGTACCTTCTAAATTTTTTCCTGTGCATAGGAGGTAAATGAGGATACATCTCGTTAAATTTTCTGCGGGTTCTTGAAATAACTTTGTTACAGTCTCCATGAATGTAAAATAAATTTAAAATATCAATATTGGAATATTCAATTGCGTTTTCCATTTTTACGGAGCATCAATTGAAAACTATCTGTTAATGTCAAAAAGATGTCAGGAAGAAGTAAACAAAACCTTCGATAGCCTACCAAGCTAAGTTATTCGTTAAGCGGGTGGTTTTGTTATGGTAGTCCTTGAAAACAGGAAAATATTCAAAGTTGGCTCATATCTAAAAAATGGTGGGAGATGGGTATAGGAACATATATGGAAATATTGTAGGTAAGGTATTGGTTTATTCGAAGATACCATAAAATACAGGGTGTTGTATTTAAAATAAATGAGTTTTCACTATTACTAAATTTCGATAAAAATGTCCTTTTTATACGACACCCTGTATGATATATCGCTATTCTAACATATAGTTATTTTAAATATATGCATTCTCTAACCGAGAAAAAAAAATCTAGTAATTATCTCGCTTTTCTAAAAAAAAATCATAAATTAGTTTTTTAGAGAAAATGGTAGGAGATAAGTATAGGAAGATGTTAACAAAAGTTACTTAAAATCGTGCTTAGAATCAGAACCTGCAGTAAAATATAGGGTATTCTATTTGAAATTTCAATGTTGCTACTGGTTTCGGAGAGATGTGGCAATGCTGCACTTGCGAAAATATTTTTAAAATATAGATTATTACCTATTATATCCGTATGCCGAATTTGAAAAAAAAACCTTTTATAGTTCTCCAGAACTTTTAATAGGACACTCAACGTGAATCACCCTGAATCACCCTGTATACATATATATATATATATATATATATATATATATATATATATATATATACAATGCTACTAAATGATTAGGGTAAAATGTGCAAATAATGGTCAGTGGGTAATAACGGTCAGAACAGTTGAAGCGCTACTAATACTCTCAGCAACAATGCTGCAGTGCCACAGCATACCGGCCTATAACCATAAATCACCCCGCTAACTTACAATGCTCAGTTGGCGCCAAGGGTCCGAGAGTGCAGACATGTGTTTACGATGAATTTGATGTAATATTTTCGGTAATTAAAATAAGCAATATATCTTAACTGCTTAAATTTTGATAACACAGAAGAAATATTCTATCAAATTTACATATTTGGCTTTAAGATGATATATGCTGATCATAGTTTATATGTCTTTTTCTTGCAATAATTTTGGGATATTTTAAGCGGGTAATACCGGCATTGTCCATTTTGTGTAACTTGTTATCTTTTATTACAGATGACAAGAAACCGAACTAGAACGACAACCAAAACAAAATCTCCAGAATGGCAGTTCAATAAGGAAAGCTGCTAAAAACTACATTATTCCCTTTACTATTCTTCAAGAAAGGTTAAAAAAATAATAATGCTGAAGCACCCACATTAGGTAGAAGTCTGTATTTTTAAAAGAACAGGAAGTTGAAATTGCCAATCAAATTAAATATTTGGCATCCATATTTTATGGAATATGGCAAAAGAACTACGGAGACTGGCATATGAGTTTGCCGAAAAAAATAATATTAAACACAATTTTAATGTATATAAAAGATTAGCTGGAGTTAAACGGCTCTGGAGCTTTATTAAACGTAACCCCACCATATGCGTGCACAAAGCTGAAACAACTAGTCTTAATCCCCCAACCGCTTTTAACAAGGAGGGAATAGGCACCTTTTTTAAATTGTTGCAAGAATTTATGGTCAAACATCAGTTTTCACCTAGTAAAATTTACAATGCCGTGAAACCTGTATGACAAACGTTCAGGATCCGAGAAAATTTTTGACGCCCAAAGGCAACAAAAAGATTTGTTTTGTGACAAGCGGTGAGAAAGGCCGAAATATAACTGCGATCTGTGTTTATCTTCCTCACTTCTCACCGATGTTTATCTTCCCCAGAAAGAGACTAACTCCGCTCTTAGAAAAAGATAAACCCGCCGAAGCTTTATACAAATGCTCGAAGAATGGCTAAATTGATCAAAATATTTTTTATGACTGATTACATCATTTCGCCAAATTCGTCAAGCCGACTGAAAATGTCCCAGTTTAATAATAGTAGACAATCACTCCAGTCATATATCTTTAAAATCCTACGAGTTTTGTAAAAGGAATTTTATTGTGATCCTTCCTATACTCCCTCATACATAACACAAGATCCAACCATTTGACGTTGCCTTTCATGGACCTCTTAAGGCTGAATACAAAAATGAGTGTAACTTATTCATGAAAACCCACTTAATGTAGAATATCACACCATATGATGTTGCTGCTTTGTTTAATAAAGCCCATTCTACAGTGGCTACTATTGCTAAAGGTGAGTCTGGCTTTAGAGCTGTCAGTATTTACCCTATTAATCCGAATATGTTTAATGATCAGGACTGCCTGATAAAAAGGAACTATTGTTATACAAGACAGTGAAGCCGAATTTGCTACTACAAACATTAGCGACGAAAACCAAGCTGGACTTTCCGCAGGCAACCAATCTCAAGCTGGACAATCTACGAGCAATAAACTCATAGCTGGACAAAAAGACACTGAACTTGAAGCTAGACCTTCCAAATCTAATCTGACTATTTCATTTCAAGAGCTCCTTCCAGTGCCTAAGCAATCGCTAAGGAAGCAGAGAACAGAAAGACAGAAAAGCACGCCAAAATAATAACATCCACACCTATGAAAAAAGATCTGCAGGACAAAGAAAAGAAAAGACAAGAAAAGGAAGATAAAAAGCTAAAAGGACAGTATTTGTACAATAAGAAGGTTAAAGGCAAAACAATTTTACACAATAAAAAAACCTAGTCATAAAAGAAAAGTGTGATTGAAGCTCATCAGATTCCTATGTTGATTTTACTTGCGATGACAATGAATATCAGTATGTATGGAATTCGGAAAGGATCAAGAAATGTGGTACCGTTGTACTGTTTATTCAGGGTGGGCCCATTCAGAGTGCAGTGGCTGGGATTCAGCAGAAGGCTACATATGCGAGGAGTCTCAACCGTTACTTAAATTGGGAAAAGAGAATTAAATTTTTTAGTTTACTTTTTAATTACATACAGGGTTAGTCAGATGTCTGGAAACGGTCAAATATCTCAAAAAGCACTCAATTGATCTGAACCATGTATGGCGATTAGGAATTACCCAATCCCCCGGCTCTTTGGTGCATACTGCAATGTTGTCAGATTTTCATTTTTTCGTCAAACTGACCTAACTTTTTTTTTCAAATAAAACGATATGTTTTTTAAGCGTGAAAACTTTTATCTTAAACCGTCAAATACTAAATTTATTAAATGTTTTAAAAAAAAAACATCGTCAAACTAAAACTAAAATTATTTGATGATTAATAGGAATAGTTGAAAATGTTGTCCTTCTATAGCTTGACAGTATTCTAAACGGTTAATAATTTTCTGAATAGTGTTTTGAAATCCTTTCGTGGGTATTCCCTCTATTTGAGCTCTAATCCTTTATATTAAAAACCTTAAGGTTCTCGGATTTCGTTTTGTACACGGTCGTTTTTAGGTGACTTCAAAAGAAAAAGTCAGGAGGATTTAAATCCGGTGACCTTGGAGGCCTTTTAACAACCTCCCTTCTCCCAATCCAGCGTCCCGGAAACGTCGTGTTTAAATAATTTGAAAACAGCAACTGCTATAAATAATGTATGTTTCATATTCTTCATTAAAAAGTTTGTAAACATTTTCATATAAACATCTTCTATTAAAGGACGCGATATGAAGATTGCAAATATTTAGACTGCCTTATAGAAGAGGGAGAAGTATTATGTGTACAGTGTACATAATTGTTACCTTCATATCATAAGTTGTCAATGTCAAATTTAAAAGTCTTGTAAACAGCAACTTTTAGAATTATTGCATTTTGAAATTATGGCTGAAAATCTGACAGAAACAGAAGTAATAAAGATTTTGATATTGTTAGGTCACGGAGATAGAAGATGTTCAAATGAAAATGTTTTTAATGAACTGCATCCTGATAGGCCACCAATTGTGAAATCCACTGTGACGAAGATATTGAAGAAATTTGAAGCAACAGGGCATGTTAAAAATTTACTAAAAACGAGGCGCTTGAGAACGTCTTTGATGAAAACACGTTTAATGGCCTACTTTCCGCAATTGAACATCCTGAAACGTCCAGTACTAGATTCGCCTTGGAAAATAATATCAGCCAGTCTTCTGTAATGAGAATTTTGAAACGAAACAAGTACAAGCCCTATAAAAAAACATCGTTTTCAAGAGTTATCTGAAGACGATCCAGATAGGAGAATGGTTTTTTTCGCATAAACTTATGGAAATGAGCAATGCCGACCAAAATTTTCCTAGCAGAATTCTGTTTTCAGATGAGGCAACCTAAATGGTTTTGTAAATCGGCATAATTGTCGTTATTGGCCTGCAAACAATCCACATTGGATGGTGGAGGTCCATACGCAATTTCCCGAAGAAGTTAATATGTGGGCTGGCATATTAGGTAATCGCATTATTAGACCCTTTTTCATTCAAGGAAATATAAATGGGATACTTTATCTACAACTGTTGGAAAACTAAATTATTCCAGCATTAAACAATATCTTTCCTAAAGGTTTTGGCCTCGTATGGTTCCAACATGATGGGGCACCGCCGCATTTGGCAGTTGCTGTTAAAAATTATTTAAACACGATTTTTTCGGGACGCTGGATTTGACGAAGGGGGATTATTGAGTGGCCTCCAAGGTCACCAGACTTAAGTCCACTTGACTTTTTCCTCTGGGGTCATCTAAAAACGATCGTCTACAAAACGGAGCCCGAGAACCTTGAAGATCTAATGGGAAGGACTGGAGTTGAAAATCATTAAATTATTCAATTATTTAAGATTTTTAATTCCTAATTTGTCGATGTATTTTTAAAAACATTTAATAAATATAACATTTAGCGGATAAAAGTTTGCAATTTTGGAGTTGTATTAAGGAGAATACGAGGAATAAATCACGTTTAAAAAAATATATCACTTGATTTAAAAAAAAAGTTAGGTTAGTGTGCCGAAAAACTGAAAATATGACAACATTGCTGTATGCACCAAAAAGTCGGGGGAATTTGGTAATATCTAATCACCAGATATGGTTCAGATCGGTTGAGTGATTAACCTTATTAATATTAGTTGTTGTCAACTAATCCAAATAATAAATAATTTTTTTTTTTAAATAAATAAATAAAGCACAAAATCTATTTTTCCTTCCTATCCACACGTTTTCGGCTTGACAAATTTTTTTTCTAATTTCAGCTTATAAACAAGGTTTTCAATAGATTTGAGCGAATTTTAGAACTACGAATGAAATTATAACAATTTAAACTACTATATTTTAATACCGAAGTTTGGTTTATAAAATATATGCCATTATTGTGGTGACTGTCATTTGCACACTTTAACCTAAGTGTGAAAAATTGGGTCACACTTCATTTTTGATAAGTAAAGTAGAGATTCACAACGAAGGAAGTTCCTAGTGAAGTAAATTTACCGGTTTTTCTCGTCAGGCGCTAAGGCGCTAAAATATCTTACATCCGTTGTCAAAGCTCTTAGTCTACATAATTTATAGTGATAATCATTTGTTGTAGCTAATTATAGCTCTGGTACCGTTTAATGAAGACTACATACAAAACGCGGAACTCGGCGACTAGAAGTCTAGAAAACAGCCATCATCCCGTAGATATCGCTTCCTGCTCTCATCGATAAATTAAAAGCACGTCTTCGACAAGTTAATTGCGATTTTCACCCGACCAACAAAAATCCAAACCGGATGTTGAGTTTATTAAATTAATATACACCGGGCAAGGATATTCTACTGTAATTCCTATTTTAGTATTATAAATCTCGAAAGAAACACTGAAAACCATAACCATTAAATTTACGAGGTGCAAGCGAGCTTGCCAGTTGACATTAAAATTATCTCCTTACGGCAAAAAACTTAACACTATGTGTTGCTGCAGGCAGGTCCGGATTACGGGAAACTTTGAACATAACGGTGTTTCGTTTCCAAAATAACCAGCTGATTTCTTTTGTATTGACATTATTGTAGTTTTGAATAAATTAGCAAAAGCCAACGGAATTTAAGTAAATTATATTTTCTATAATTTATTTTTGTCAACTATTAAGTGGAGGCCAAAAAAACTTTTTTTTGGGTCATATTTTGTATATTAAAATTTTTCGAATTTCGTATATATATATATATATATATATATATATATATATATATATATATTAAGTCTTAGTAATTCACGAATTGAAAAATACGATGTGTTTTCATTCCGGGTGTATACAGGGTGTCCCATTTTCGTAGGTTTTACGGGGTTTCCAGCTTATGAGTAGAGATAGAGAGATGCGGTTTTCGCGACACCGTGCTACTTTTCGATGAAACTAAAGAGGCCGCAAACAGATTTGCCCTAACCATTTTAGTTTCCGTGCTACAGGGTGATTTTGAAAATTTGTCATTTTCGGACACCCCCTGTAACTCAGCGATCGTAAAATATATTTAAAATGTTTCAACTGGTATTTATAGATTTTTTCACGTAGAATTCAGTGGCGTACTCAGATTTTTGCTGAGAGTCATAGTTTTTGACATATTGGCATAACCTACTATTTTTTAAATGGGACACCCTATATATTATTTTTTCATCTTATTCTTCGTGTCGAGAACTTTTCAAAAACATACCATAAGTCATATTTATTTTCATAAATAACATGAAAAAATGCATTTTTCTTTAAATGGATTTATGGCATAGCAGATCAATCGAAATAAGAGAAGGTGGCTGTGGAGCCATGGAAAAAGTTAACAAATATTTATTAACGAAATAACAAAGTAACAGCATCAGAAAAAATTAAGAAGTAGGTAAAAGGTAATAATTATAATTTCATTAAAACTACAAATATTGTTCAAATTGTAGACCATTATGTGTCCTACAAGTGTGACAAACTTTAAAAATTCTTTTTAATGCATTTTCTATTGTAAATGACTGTCTTTGTAACTCTGCAAAAGCGTTTTCGGTGGCCATTCTTAGTTGTTCTAAGTTTTCGTATCGCCTTACATAAACCTTGTTTTCTAAATAACCCCACAAAAAGAAATCTAAAACTGAGAGGTCAGGGGATCGTGGTGGCCATCGAACAGGTCCGTGTGTTCCTATCCATCTTCCAGGAAAATGGTCGTTAAGCCAGTTTTGACTTATTCTGGCATTGTGGGCTGGAGCTCCGTCTTGCTGGAAATAAATCCTATTTAGTTGAGCCAAGGGAACATCATCCAAAATTCCTAATGCGTCTTCTAGGATTCGCACGTAACCAATCGAATTCAGATTTCCTTCATATATTTGGTAAACTATTTTTCGGTTGAAAATAAAACAGGAAACATTGAATCCAAATCTGCCCTGACGCTCCCTAGGAAAAATAACATGGTTGTTTTCTTGACTCCAAAATTGCGTGTTGTGTCTATTTAAAATCCCTGAACTAGTAAAATGTGCCTCGTCTGACCAAATAATCTTTTTTTCAAAATCGATATCTTCTGCCTTCATATTTATAAACCAATTGCAGAACTCCAATCTGCGCTCTGCATCACCAGGATGCAGATGATGCACAAGTTTGTATTTATAGGGTTTGAATTTGTGCTTTTTCAAAATTTTCTGCACTTTGGTTTTCGGTACACCCGCCTCTTCGTCTATTTTCCTGCAAGATGTTTCAGGAGCTGTCTGAACGAGGGCTAAAACGTTGACCTCAGATTCTTCGTTGTCTTTATTGTAAGT
Source organism: Kuschelorhynchus macadamiae (assembly GCA_030620095.1). NCBI lineage: Eukaryota > Metazoa > Arthropoda > Insecta > Coleoptera > Curculionidae > Kuschelorhynchus > Kuschelorhynchus macadamiae. Next base: position 192,192 of record JAUTXW010004006.1, on the reverse strand, counting down.
TCGCGATCGAGGCTTGTTAAAAGATCCATATTGGCAAAGATTATTTTTAATTTTTTGAAAAACTCTTTTTTCTGGTTGTCTTCTCTCGGGATATCTAAGATAAAATAAAGCGAACCAATAAAGTCAAAATGCAGGAAGATAAAAAAGAACTAACCTGTTCAGATAAAGCTCTGCCGCCTGACCTGCATCTTCATTAGACAATATAAAACACGCGTTCATATCATATTTCTCAAAATATTCAAATTTTTGATTCTGAGCCATATTAAAACAATAATTATAATAGACGTCAAGAAAAATTTAAACGCAATAATGCCAAAAATGACAGCAGTAATGGCTGCCTGATCATATTTTTGTTGGCGTTGCCATGGCTACCACAGCCACCTTCTCTTATTTCGATTGATCTGCTATGCCATAAATCCGTTTAAAGAAAAATGCATTTTTTCATGTTATTTATGAAAATAAATATGACTTATGGTATGTTTTTGAAAAGCTCTCGACACGAAGAATAAGATGAAAAAATAATATATAGGGTCTCCCATTTAAAAAATAGTAGGTTATGCCAATATGTCAAAAACTATGACTCTCAGCAAAAATCTGAGTACGCCACTGAATTCTACGTGAAAAAATCTATAAATACCAGTTGAAACATTTTAAATATATTTTACGATAGCTGAGTTACAGGGGGTGTCCGAAAATGACAAATTTTCAAAATCACCCTGTAGCACGGAAACTAAAATGGTTAGGGCAAATCTGTTTACGGCCTCTTTAGTTTCATCGAAAAGTAGCACGGTGTCGCGAAAACCGCATCTCTCTATCTCTACTCATAAGCTGGAAACCCCGTAAAACCTACGAAAATGGGACACCCTGTACATCCGTTCACTACTGGCGTTCTGAAAAGATCAGTTTTGCTGACGTAATCTTAGCATATGTAAAGGGCATGGAGGAATTCTTATAAAACACAACATACAAACATTACACAAGGCATAAACGACCATAAGTAAACTACATGTAAACCTAAATGACAAAAACAAATTGGAAAACCACGGAGTATACAGCATTCCGTGCCAGGACTGTGAACAGCTGTATGTGGAGCAAGCTGACAAGCGAATATCAGCAAGAGTAGAATCACTAGAAACAATTAAACAAAAACCTCAGCCCTACATCATCAGGAAATCGGCTACAAAATAGATTTCGATGGGTGTAGGAAGATTGCAATATAGACCACTATAAGACCATAATAATCCGAGGAGCCATAAAAATAAAAAACCAAGGCGATTTAAACAAAAGGGACGAATCATTAAAACTACTACCAGTATAGAAGACAATAATTGACAAATCAAAATCACAAAAAATCAAGCGAAATTAGCCCAACAACAACAGCAATATCCGGAAAACATAGATAACGCTGAGATATAACTTTCGGCCCCGGGTGGGGGATAAAAGTAGCTTCGCAGGGACTAACACTTCAGTCTCTATTCGGACGCGAGAAAGAAAGCTTAGAAAATGCCAAATGTGATTTTGGCGAAAAGTCAGCAAAACTGTTCTTTTCAGAACGACAGTAGTGACCGGATGTACACTCGCAACGAAAACGCATATATATATATATATATATATATATATATATATATATATATATATATATATATATATATATATATATATATATATATATATATATATATATATGGGTGATTCAAGACCCACTGTACATACTTATGTGGTGTATAGGGTATCCCTAGGGTATATCGAAATGGATATTTAAATTGATTAATTCGGCTCTATTACCAAGATACAGGGTGATTTTCGTATTTTGGTAAAAATTTATTCACCCTGTATCTCCTAAACTGCTTAATAGATTTTTTTAAAATTTTGTACACAAACACTCTTGGTATATCATAACTTTTTGACGTTTGAAAAGTAGCAAAGTTCCAGGGCCGTATCCAGTCAATTCACACAGGAGAGGGGGGTTAGTTCGGTATTTTTGAATTTTTTTCTTAAACTACATTCATTTGTGAACAAAAATATGCCACCATCTTGAATGGCACACTAAAGGTTATGTACGAAATTTAAATCTTTAGATAGTACATACCCCTTTTTTTAGCGGTATCTGTATTAAAGCTTTTAACTAAGTATAAAATTATTTCAATCATTGACTTTAAAAAAAATTAAACTATCTCTACTAATAAAACACAGCCTTGTCGAAATAATTTTTATTTTCAGTAGCCCAAAGAAAACTAAAATCTACCCTAACACAATAACGTCTTAAAAGCTACAAAATGTTTTCAAAATGCATACCACCGGTGTCTCTACATTTTTGTGCACGCTTTTGTAGGTTTGCAATTGAGCGGTGAATCATTTGAGGGTTTTGTCTAACCTCGTCGCAATAAAAATGTATCCTATTTATTAATTGATCCCTAGTTTCGATTGGAACACTGTAAACTTTTTGTTTTAGATGCCCCCACAAAAAGTAGTCGGCTGGATTAAAGTCTGGCGACCTAGCTGGCCAAGGATGTGGTCCTCCGCGTCCAATCCATCGATCAGCAAATTGTTGATTGAGATAATTTCGAACATCAATTCCAAAATGTGCACGTGCCCCATCGTGTTGAAACCATATGCCTCTTAAATTTACATTTTCTAATAAGCCCGGTAAAATGTTTTGTAGAAAGTTCAAATACACAACAGCCGTTAGTCGTTGAGGGAAAATATGTGGTCCAATTAAATGATTATTTATTAAGCCGCACCAAACATTCACTGAAAACTTTCGTTGTTCGTCCCTTGTAAATTGGGCTTCGTCAGTGAATAGTGCTCTAAAAATAGTTCTTCGATGATTTATTACCCACCTAGCAAATGCTAATCTAGGCAAGTAGCCGCCTTCTTCTAATCTTTGTACCTCTTGTACATGAAAAGGGTATAAGTTTTCATTTTTATAGTTCTCCATACTCTTGTCTGCGGTATCGCTAATTGGGCGGAAATTCGCCTAGTGCTTGTGGTTGGATCTTCCGTCACAAGGTTGAGAATATTCTCTTCTTGGACCACGTTATTAGCACCCACCCTTTCAACATGAAGATCGGTTGAGGGAAACTTGCCCTTTTCACGCAATGTATTAAAGGTTGCGGTAAACGTTTGGTGATTTGGAATTCTCCGATCCGGAAATCGTCTTCTGTAGTACTTCTGTAGCAGCCCTTCCGTTACCATTACAAAATCCGTACACAAATACGATGTCTGCGTACTCAGCATTTGTAAATAACGGCATTTTTACAATTATTGAAACGTACAAACTTTTTGCAAAGAGAGAATTCAAATAAAAAATCTTTAATTAACAATGTCAAACACAAATGATTGAATTGTATGTACGTAATGTCATTTTTAAAATATCTGTCTAAATTCCAAGGCTTACTTTATTATTTTTAGGTATTAAAATTTATTGAATTTGTATTTTTTTGTAGGTTTTAAGGTTACGAAAAAAATAGAGGTAAATAAAAAAATTTAAAAAAAAACAAGCTCTTACACGTAATTTGTATACAATAACAAAAATAAAAAAAGATAAATTTTTACGGTAGCCGATAAATGATCACGATCTCGAGCATTAGATAAGAGATGAGGCGAAAAAGACTCAAACAGAAATTAACTGGTTTATTAGTAGAGATAGTTTAATTTTTTTAAAAGTCAAGCATTTAGACAAAAACCTCAAATGTAAATGATTCAACGCTCAATTGCAATTCACAAAAGCGTGCACAAAAATGTAGAGATACCGTTAGGCAGGCGTTATTGTGTTAGGCTAGATTTTGATATTTTTGGGCCACTAAAAATAAAAAATAATTCGACAAGGCTGTGTTTTATTAGTAGAGATAGTTTAATTTTTTTTTAAGTCAATCATTGAAATAATTTTATACTTAGTTAAAAGCTTTAATACAGATACCGCTAAAAAAAGGGGTATGTACTATCTAAAGATTTAAATTTCGTACATAACCTTTAGTGTGCCATTCAAGATGGTGGCATATTATTGTTCACAAATGAATGTAGTTTAAGAAAAAAATTCAAAAATACCGAATTCCGATGTACAGGGTGTCTCAAAACTAGCCCCCCTCCCCTGTGTAAATTGGCTGGATACGGCCCTGGAACTTTGATACTTTTCAAACGTCCAAAAGTTATGATATACCAAGAGTGTTTGTGTACAAAATTTAAAAAAAATGGATTAAGCCGTTTAGGAGATACAGGGTGAACAAATTTTTACCAAAATACGAAAATCACCCTGTATCTTAGTAATAAAGCCGAATTAATCAATTTAAATATCCATTTCGATATACCCTAGGGATACCCTATACACCACATAAGGATGTACAGTGGGTCGTGAATCACCCAGTATATATATATATATATATATATATATATATATATATATATATATAATTTACGTCAGACGTTTCGGGAAAGCGGTCTGTGACTATTCAAACTCTAATTGTTTTAGATCTCAATATTTCGTCAAATGTTTATTGACTTCATCAGGAGACAACTAGAAACAATAAAATTTATCTTAATTAACACACCATAGAAGAAAATATATAAAAATATACAGTCACATTACTCCTTAAAATATACTTACAACGTAAGAGTTAGTCGAACATATTACAAAACAAGGACGATAAAAGCAACATTCTGTGCATTGAGGACAACTATTTTCACACTTAACATGTATTATTACAAATATAAAACGATCTGTGCATTACATTTACATTTTATATTTGTAATAATACATGTTAAGTGTGAAAATAGTTGTCCTCAATGCACAGAATGTTGCTTTTATCGTCCTTGTTTTGTAATATGTTCGACTAACTCTTACGTTGTAAGTATATTTTAAGGAGTAATGTGACTGTATTTTTTTATATATTTTCTTCTATGGTGTGTTAATTAAGATAAATTTTATTGTTTCTAGTTGTCTCCTGATGAAGTCAATAAACATTTGACGAAATATTGAGATCTAAAACAATTAGAGTTTGAATAGTCACAGACCGCTTTCCCGAAACTTCTGACGTAAATTACTAATAACACGGTCGAGAATACTGAATCTATATATATATATATATATATATATATATATATATATATATATATAATCGTCCGTACTTGAAAAAAGAAATTGAAATGCATCGTAAGTTGTTGCCATGGCATATTATAAAAATATTTGTCTTATACCTTTTTTACTATCACTTTAGTTAATAATTAAAGTTGACATTTTAATATTAAAACGCGAATCTCGTCCATGGACCAGTTTTCTATTTTATAATCACTTTTTTCATAAGTTAAGATATTTTTACACGCCATGTATAATAGGTCTGACTATAAAATTTTATATTTTACTTTAAAACAAAAATCTTATCCATACACAATTGGAAAAATATACCTTAAATGGCGCCTGTAGCACCACTTTTTACGCCTGTGTAATATCAATCTGTGATGTTTTGATAACATTTTTGCATAAATATATGTTTAACAGCCACTGCTTTTCTTCCATTTTGGCTTTAACGTTGGTTTTATTGACTAATCTTGTGCTAGCGCGGTCTAGATTCACCTAACGATACCGATTATTGATTTGAGTGGCAGTCCTAGATATATAAGGCAAAACTACCGTCTATTATGGATTTAATAATGACTTTAGTGGCAGATCCCCCTAATGGTATTAAATTATGAATATAGGTGCCTCCTATTATAATATTCCTTTTTGTTGACAATTTACGAATATTTTTTAAAATTTTATTTGTATTGTAAATAATATTGAAAAAGGAATCTTCTGATTTTACTTCAGAAGATAAATATTCTTAATAGGTGAATCAAAAACTATTTCTTTAATTGTGCCAAGTATCATTCGTTTAAATAAAATGTTCACATATTTAAACAAATATGTTATGCACTTGTTTTTACAATAATCGTCTCTTACCTATTTTGTTAAATTATGTCTCTACAACTACCCTAGTATAGTTATTTTCATCAAAAAAAGGTACATGTGTTTATATTAGGTACCAAATTTAATACAAAATTGCAATGATTGCTTAACGAAAAATATGCTTCAAATCTGAAAAACGAATTATATAGGCTGATACGGTTCTGGTATATACCATTCTTACAGGTGCGCAAATCTACCATCAATATCGCCACTGATTAAAAATTTTGCAATATCGAGCTGGAAAATTGTTTCGGATCTCTTGTTCTATCTTTTTGCTGCGAGTTCGCATTCGAAGGCACTGGCATTATTGCCTATTATAATTAAAATCTGTCGACTCGGTTATGGAATATGTGAAGCAGCAATAGCGGAAAACTGCAATAAAGTTGTTTTTTAATGTGGTGCATTTTGTGTTATGGTTTGAGCATAAGAAGAGGAATATAACTAGTTTTTAGTTCACAAATTCAAATGGTGTTAGCTCTTGCTACTGCTAGTAGAAATATGAATGAAGGCTCATTGGATTCGTAACGACGCCAAGAAAAATTTTTGAAAGTTTCAAACCCGTATTAACAAATTAAAATTAAAGGAAAAGTTCCTTAAAAAAAAAGCAATTTCCAATTAAAAAGTCCCGACTGCCAGGACTCTATTATTATTAACTTTAATTTTATGTTGAAAATAGAGCTCCGAGTTGGAGGAACAATATCCCGCAGAAAATTTTATTTTTCAGTAATTTTTCAAAAAAATGAGCTTATTAATAATTAGCATTTTTTTAGAGCTTTCATTTATATTTGGAGTTGGATAATTGTTAAACGAAAGCCACTAAAATGATTTCGCTTCGTTGAGAGTTTGCTAGAACTATTCTGTCATGACATTTCGATGTTTTAATTCATTACAACCTATTAGTTATTAATTAATTGAACAAACAAAAACGAGAAAATTACTTTTTTTAGTTTCTATAATTAATAACTAGAATACTATAACAATTCAAAACATTCCAATGTCAAAATCTCATAGAGTATAGTTTTGATAAAGTCTATCCGAAGCAAAATAATTTTAGTGGTTTTTGTTTAACATTTAACCGGCTTGAAATATAAATGAAAATACTAAAAAAATTTGCCAACTAACAGTAGGATCTTTTATGACAAATCAGTGAATTTTTTTTTCAACGGGTTATTTATTTTTTAATCCAGACATATTTTATTTTATTTATTTGTTAACATTATAGTTACTTTTCTAATAACTTTTACAAAAAAAATAGTGCACTATGAACTAAGAGTCTGGGAGTGCACTGTTTGTTAAACATTTCATCAGATACAGAAAAAAAATATATTTTTTGAACATTCACGTAGTAAGATATTTAGTTCGGGGCGGGGCCCGGGGGTCTGAATCACTCAACATCTATATAATTGTAAAAATGGTAAATAAGCTTAAGTAAGGTAATAAATGCTAAAACCAGAATGTTTCTACGAACTTAGTAATTGTCAAGTTCCTGGTATTTTTTTTTAATCTTAAAGGGTTGAAGGTTTGCAAAAATAGACTAAATATCATGTATTTTTTATTATGCTACGTTTCGGCAGATGTTTCCTACCATCATCAGACTAAAATGACACAATTTTTGTTTAGATGAATAAACTCAGAAATGAAAATCACGTAAAAAGAAAAAATTTATTGATAGAAGTTTTTTTTTGTTTTTTTAAAGAATTTGGAAAATTGACGAAGTTTATATACATGTAATATCACAAATTAAATATATTTTTTTATTATTATATAATATTATAGTTTGGTGGGTAACCAAGAGTTAAAAATTGTGTTTCTTATATATTAGAAAATCCTTTTGTTATTATTTTTTATAAAGTTCATAAAAAAGTCATCATCAAATATAAAAAAAAATATTAGATATTATAAATATAAACATACCTTTTTAGGAGGTGTGTATCACTTTAAAATATACTTTGTTTTTAATATTTTTCATTAGTTGAGTAGATACTTAATTATGGTCCTGTTGTATGGGGAAGTGCCGCTAAAACGACTTTATCATCATTGTTTACCTCACAAAAGTACATAATAAAAATAATGCCTTTTAAAAATAAAATTTACTTTTCCAAAACAGCAAGCGTTTGACTCTCGATCCACTGTACATAAAGTTTATTTTAAGATTTATGCCTAAAACACATTATTATAACAGTGAAGTGGGCTATAATATTAATACTAGAAATCTGGCAAGAAATAATGTTAAAATACCAGCAGTAAAACATTTGGCCATGCAAAGGCATATAACTTATACACGTCCAGTGGCCTACAAGGCATTCCTCCCATTATTGGATGTAAGCCTTACCATAGTGTTAAGGATAGGATTAGCAGTTGAACTGTAGAAACTAATTTTGTTATTTAACTTTGGTTGGTTTTTGCTATACAGATTATACACAGGTATTTATGGAAGTTTATGTATTTATTTATGTTTTTTAAATAGTTTTCGGTTTATCTACATAATCTTCTACAAAGATATAAATGGGTATTTATTACCCAATAAAATGTAAATATAGGTAGCACACACAGATTGTTATAGAATCCATTGTGCTACCCACGAATGTTCTATGATGCGGCAATATTCTTGGTACTTTAGTTGTAGGTTTCCTTGTAATCTGTAGAAGTAACTATTGCCAAAGAATGTAATTTATATGGTTTTAAATAAATAAATTTGTTTATGCAGGGTTATATCGTTAGTTTTTATCTACATAAGAACACTGCCTGCCATGTTCGAGTTTAAGACTAGGCGAATGTAGCAAAATAAAAAAAAATATTATTTGTTCTATATTTGAAAATTATCAATATTTTACTTCGAACTGTTAATATATCATTTTACTAGAATTTTAGAAAATTGGTTTCGTAGATAAGAAGTCGTAAAAATTTCCAAAGTTTCTGAAGCTCCCTATCTCCCTAATTTTATTTTGAATTTGTAGATTCTAAATTTTTTTCCACTGTCAGAAAATTTTCGTACACTTTACAGTTTAAATAACTAAATTTGGATTTCGAATACAGGTATAATTACAGAAAAATCGTTTTATTAATATTACATAGTTCACCCAGGCTAAACATACTTAAAGATATAAGTATTGAAATCACAAAGCCTGAAAACCTAGTGTGCGATTTATTTTACCCTCTTATTTTTTGCTGAAATAACTGCTAAAGCACGATATTTTCTTTAAGGATCTATTAAAAGGTGTAACTCCTAATTCATTACAGATAACAAGGTCAACTTTGTTTCTATTTTAAGCATAAAATAATCTTTAAAGATATAAAAAATATTTAAATCGGTATTTCTTACCATTTAACTCCATAAGATACACCAACACTGCGGGTTGTCTATTTATCGATCTGCCTCAGTTGTCTAGCATTACGGTGTCATTCCAGTTACATAGTATAGAGTTCACTAGTCCTGTCAAGTATTCCCATGTGACTGACTCATTGTCAGCAGAGATTTTGTTAAGTTTGAGGACCAAAACATTAGAACTGAGATATTCGCAATCAGCAAGAATATACCAGTTGAATGAGCATGACTTGAAACAGGGTGTAAAATTGTAACATTAAAAAATATTAATTACATCCTGTACACATAATAGCTATTTATATATAGCAAGTTACGAAATAAGTGTCTTTTAGGAACGAGATATGAAAATCGTCATCGGGTGCAGTATCTGTGAATTGAGAGGTTTCAAATTTTTGCTCTATATCCATTTTTACCGCCGCTAAAAGCATTTAGGGAGATATTTCCAATTTTATCGGCAAATATCGGGTTAAAAGAATCCATCTTGTCAAAATGTTAATCCTGACATTGCGTTGGCCAGGCTCAATTTGAAAAAGTGGCAGATTTTTTTTTAATTAAAATTTGTTATTTTTTAACTTTCCTCGTAAAAAATAAGTATTCTAACCGTGAGAAAATCTCCCCGCGAGATTTTTTCAGATATTTACGGTTAATCCCCTAGATGACCAAAAACATGTTTTCACAATTCCGTTGGTCTGTCTGTCTGACCGTCGGTCTCTTTTTTCGCTGCATAGCTAAAACTAAGGGTCATATGCCGATGACATGGTAACATTTTGGTAAAAATCCAATATATCAAAAGAAAATAGTGGCCTAGCGAAGTGCTAAAAAAATTATTACGAAAAAACTACAGGTAAAAATTTAGTATTAATCCAAGATGGCGGAACAAAATGGTGACTTAATAAAATATTTAAAATTCAGCCTAATAAACTATTTATTAGACTTATTTCAAATTATGTGCAATAACTAATTATGGTATAGAGATGAATTAATAAAACTGTGGTACTTATTCAAGATGGCGGAACAAAATGGCGGCCAAATAAAATATTTGTAATTACGAAAAAATAACTTTCTACTGTTTTTTTCTTACCAATTTTCTGGACATGAACAAAAAAGGCTATTTATTTTGCAAAATGGTTATTCCGTCTGGGACCAAAATTTGATGACCTTGATTGAAACCTACACAGATTAGGTAGGGCGAGTTCGGTGAAGGGAATTAAAATTATTGGTTATGTGTGTGTGTAGAAAACTGTCAGGATAATTTATAATTTTTTTCTGCTGGTTAATATGATGTACTACTTTCGAAATTTTATTTTTGTATTTTTGACTTTCGGCATATAGGGGACCATTTTGATACCTCAATTATAAAAATCAGCTCAAGCGTTTAGCCTGCAAACAACAAATACATACATATCTGTTACTCCTTTTTGCATGTGCAGTCGAGTAAATAGTTGATTTCGCAGTTGTGAGGTTCTTTTAAATCTTCAGAACTGGAAAAGTTCTAAGAAAATGTAAAACAATAAATGGGAACTAGGCTTTCATAGCTTTTCAATGATAATAAATATAAAGCCATATCGTAACTTCTAAGGTTTTTATTTGTGGTTGATCAAGACATTTTCGAGAATTCTGCCAAAGTTCTAAAAAGTAAGATGAACAAATTTATTGATTGTTTACCACATGCATAAGGCAAAGTTTTAATGCACCAATACGGTTTCAAAATCTATATATAAGAAAATTCCATACGGACAAAGTAACGAAACAATTCTTAATAAAAACACGATTAAATATGTAAAAATATTAGACGGAAAAAAATTCAATTACTTTTCTCCATATTTTAGACATTATGCAAGTAGAAACTCTAAAGATTCCAGCTGTTTTTTTAATAAATGGGTAAATGCTAGCTTCGTCAACAGACAAAATGAGTTATCCCGAGAAGTCGTGAAAAACTGCAAGAGTTTTGTAATGAGTCATATTTTAATTTGGTTTAGTATTAAAGGTGTACGAGTGTAAGCACTCACTCGCAAGGACAGGTAGGGGTATACCTGGCGGAGGCGCGCTTTGGCTTACATCCGAATAACTAACAGCTATTGGGTTTGCTTCTTAATTGAGCATTGATGTCTCAGATTTTTTTTTGTTTTTACCTCCTTCGAGAACGGAAGTATTGCAATCGTGAAGAAATAACCCTATCAGGTTTTTGCAGATATTTGATGTGTTAGGGTCCCTACATGCCTAAAAACTCAGTTCCGTCGGTATGTCTGTCAGTTTGTACGCGGTATAGCTCAGAAACTAGTTATTCGGTTGACTCCAAATTTTGGTAAAAAATCGAGTTATAAGGGGATGAAATTGTTACATTTTGTTAAAAATTCCATATGACGGGATCCAATATGGCGGGCCTACGCGAAATGTTAAAAAATAATTACTTAAAAACTTATATCCAATTTATTTGAAATCTTGCACAAAATTCAAGTATTACATAAAAATCATGTGGTAAAATTTTAATACGAATCCAAAATAGTGAAACAAAATGGCAAGGATTTACATAGCTTTAAGTTTTAGCATTTCTAAATGCATAAAGACGTATTTTCTCAATAATGTCCGTCTGTTTGTCTGTCAATTTGGGGTATAGCTACTTACCCTATAGACTTTAAATTTTGGTCAAAAATTAAACATCTTATAGGGATGAATAGGGAAGATGTGATACCATTTTCGAAAATATCCAATAAGGTGGAACATAATGGCATCCTGGTGAAATTACTTCAAATTTGGTACAAAAATCAAATGTTATATAGAAATGAATTGTTAACATTTTGTTATGCATCCAAGATGGCTGCCTAATAAAATAGTTAAAAAAACTGCCTGAACAAATTATTAATTAGATTAATTTTAAATTTTGTGCAAATATTAAGTGTGATATACAGGTGCACTAGTAAAGGAGTAGGAGTTCAAAATGGCGACCAAATAAAATGAGTAAAAAAAGTTTTTGGTTATTTAGTTGATGTATACTTATGTGTTACTAAATGACTATGTGCGTAACTAAATTGGGTCCTACACAATTTTTAAGAAAAGATTCATAACAAGGAAAGCTACGGATAAACGAAATTTCCCGATTTTTTCCCTTCCTACGGTGCCGTCTTATATCTTTTCGCAAATATGTTACACATATGAGGTTAAGGTAAGTATTCATTGACCTAAAGCATGACCTGCTACGTTACTTCGTTAAGGTTCTAATGGCAAGAAACTACATCTCAGGAAATATGTATCATCGCCAAACTTTTTTAAAATGTTTATGACATCATCTTGCCCAAAAATGACACATTTGATAAATGACGATTGACAGAGATGATTTTTGACATTGACAGGTGACATTGTCAGATGAAATTAGTTAGCCCAGATCTAATTAGTGCCCACATAGAGGAAAAATACCTGACGTCAGATATATCAAGATAAGAAGTTCCACCCATGCCGCCACAAGAAGGGAAAAACCAAAGTTCAGTGATATCAATGCTCGATTAGGAAACAAACCTAAGAGTTTTTAGCCACTAAGACGTAGTGTCAAGTGTCCCAATACCCGACCTTGCGTGTGGATGCTGACTTACACCCTTAATATTACATCATGTTAAAATATTAGCCATTACAAAATTCTTGCAGCTCTCTTGTGCTCTCCGGTTATAATAAGGAATACTTGGAGCCACGGATTTGCTTTTTCAAATCCATTATTTAAATAACAAAATTGTAATTTGTGATGGAATTATAAATTTGTTCGTCGAAGGCGATCTTCCACTTGATCATTTTTAATCTATATATTCTTATCTTCCTTTGTTACATTACATATTTGTTCTATCTACCACTTTTTGACAGAAAATAGTAAATAACGAATTTTTACAAATCTGTTTAAAATTTTCACTTCCCTCATAAGAAGAAAGTAGGGTAATGGTGAAAAAATCACTCTCGAAGATTTTTGCAGATCTTCGTGTTTTAGGCTAAGGAGCCTAAAAACATGTTCTATCTACCTTTTTGGTCGGTCTTTCGATCTACCTGAAAATGATTGAGTTCAAAAACTACTTAACTGATTAATTTCAATTATTGGTCAACAATCAAAGATCATATGGCGATGGAATTGCAAAAACTATGGTGGAACAAAACGGCAGTCTAGAAAATGTTAAAAAAATTATTATTAAGATACTTCTTATCGAATAGACCTTCACTTTTGCACAACAATCAAGTGTGGCATACGGATAAAATAGTTAAATTTTTGTGTGAAGTCTTTATGACCAAGCGAAATGGTCAACAAATTAAATGTTTAAACATTCAGTCCTAAAAAACTACTTGTCCAATTTACTAGTTTAAAGTAGCTTCCAAAGAGCTTCAATTAATAAAATGGCTTGCTCCTTAATTATCCTGAGCTTTGACTCTCCAGTAAGTGGACTGAATCTTGCATACAAAATGTATACAAAAAAGGGCAATATTAGATTTGTTTTCAATGCCCCATAACGTTATGGTGCAGTTAATCCGAACAAGAAACGAGAGCACTGCCGAACGGTCATTCTTGGTACTGTGGTACGTCCAGTTAGTTACTTTAAACAACGCAGTTATACGGCTGAATAAAAAACGTGGGAATGTTTCGCCGTAAATACGCTCATTAGTCGATTTTACACCTTAGAACGATACCGATAATTTATTACACAGGTTCTATTGTAATATGATATGGGAGGTGATCGTTGCAAAATAATCTCGACTAAAAAAGTCTAAACAGAAACAGCTTAATAATTACCTAGTATGTTTTATTCATAATTATGGGTTTTATTGTTTAAAGTATGAAGTAGCAGTCGATTTGGACTTAATTGCCTCATAATCTCATATCGGTTAGCCCATATTTACAGTTATCAATAATATTTTTAAAGATTTGTTTGTATTCCGCGAGCCTTCTTAGCTATGTTTAGATGAAAACAAAACAGAATATCGGAAGTAATAGGAAGTATTTTATAATTCATCAAAGTCTAAATATATAAATGCTAATAAATAAACAATTATTTCACATTCAGCCCTGTATCATCTAAGCGGTTGGTCTTGGGCGAAATAAGTAACTACAACCTCTAGAACCTGGTATAAAATTTAGACCGATTTATATTAAAGCTGATTTTTGAGAAATTTTTGAAAAATCCACTTTTTTTGTATTTTAATATAAAACACATGTTTTTGTAAAGTTAAGGTCCACCTAATACAAACGAAAATCTCATTTTCCTTAAAATTAATTTATAATGTAGTATAAAACTGTCGAAACTCGTCCAAAAACGCAATTGATAATATATTCCGAATGCCCGGCTATCAGTAGTGCAAATACCGTCAGTGATTCTAGTCACTAATTAATTTTGCAATAACTTAGTTTAAAATATATATACAGGTAAGTTTTCATAAATTAATTTTTACTTAACTATTTTACGTTAGGAAGAATAATTTTTTAAATAGACAGAAGAAATGTGCCATTATTTCTATTTAGTTCTATTTTAAATGAGAGAATAAATTACTTATTTCGCAAAATTCTAAACTGTCATTTATTTTTAGTTGTCTTATAACTACTTGGCTTTTAGACTGTTTAAAAAGTTTGCGCTTTCATGTAATTTTCTGTTTTGTTTTAGAATGAGCGCTATTTCTCGGCAGGAAGTTTTCAACGTATGGGTTGCAAACAAGAAATCAAAGAGATTTAATGCAATAATAACCTTTGTTCTTCAATATTTAAACTGTGTATCATTTTGTGACAATAATTTAAACAGCATTAAATCAACAGTAAGAAATTATAAATAAATATAAAAATTTCAGGAAAAATTGGGTGAAAGCAAATCGGCATCGAGAACGTTTTCTGAACGATACCTAATTCAGTGTTGCTTAGAGGGAATATCAAGTTCCCAGCTAGTGTCCTTAATACTAAACAAGGTTATTCCAGAAGCAGTGAAAGTGGAAAAGTTGGAAGACCAGAGAATCTAGCAATTAATACACGACTGCTTATAAGCTTTTTAAACAAAACGTCAAATGAAGCGATCATTCTAAATGAAGTTAATATTTTGATTATAGGGATCAGGATGAAGCTAAGTAAAACTATAAGGAATTTATTAACTGTACATAAAGTACAAATTAAAAAATAATAACAGGGTCGGTTCAGATGGCTTGAATATGGTTGACATAAAAAATAAAATCTTGTACTTTGCTTTATCTTTTTCATAGATAGTAGAAATAATAAAACGCCATTTATGTTAAAAAGATGCAATAGCATCGGGGGTGCAGAATTTTCATATATATATATATATATATATATATATATATATATATATATATATATATATATATAAGTTGATGTATTGTATTGTATGTATATATATATATGTATATATAATATATATATATATATATATATATATATATATATATATATATATATATATATATATATATATATATATATATATATATATATGTATATATATATATATATATATATATATGTATATATATGTATATATATATATATATATATATATATATATATATATATATATAATTTTTTTTTCAGATTTTAATATATGCACTGTAGTGTGGGGGCATATGTCGTACATCAAGGCTTATCGTCATTTACTCCCAAGTATTGTCCTTTTCTTTTCCCAATTTACCAACTATTTACTATTATACATAAAATTTAAATATAATTATTATTGTTTTTCTTTTAGAAGAATATACTTTATTTTAGTAAATAACTAGCACCTATGAAAGGTTTATGCATCCTCTATTAAAGTAACTTATATTTCGTTAAACGATTATTAATTAATCTTTATTTTTCAATTCCGTTATTATTCATTCAGATTAAATTTCATCAAACTATAAAAGATTTTAGCTTGACTTTTTCAAGTAATGACAGGAACATAATTAAACAGTTACATTTTATGGATGATACAAAATATAATAACTAAAACAAAATCAGAAAGACCAAATTTCCTTGATACCTATTAATTAAAATATTATTCGAGTAAATTTACTTGTTTTAAAACGCTTTTATTAGTTTCATTTGATTTTCACCCACTTTATAATGCCAGATTACAATCGATGACCATGCAATGATTTGATAAGTTTGTTCCATTATCTTGAACAGGATCATCAGGTTAAAAAAATTTCATCTCATATAGAGACACTGGGAAATGGCTACCATATAAAAGAAAGGCAGCAGGCGCGCAAATTACCTATTTTCGGCACGGGGAGGTAGCGAAGAAAAATAAATTATAGTTTGACAAAACTAAAAAACACGCTCTAATAGAAAACGGAACTAAAAAGAAAAAAAAATTGTAGTTTAAAAAACTAAAAAACACGCTTTAATAGTAAATTGAACTAAAAAGAAAAAAATTACTTTTGTTAAAAAGCGTGTGTTTATGCCATATATTTATACTGACTTTACTTTCAGAAATTATACCGATAAAATATTTATAACTGATATCAGACCCACGCTGTTTTCACAATGACATTAATTTTCTTATTAATCACTTTATTCTCGTCAAAAGGGTTTTTTTTTCAGTTCAGTTTACTATTACAGCGTGCTTTTCAGTTTTTTAAACTATAATTTATTACACACAAATGAAGACATTGATATTTTATGAAGTTTGAAAACAAAAATCTGTAACATGATTTCAGCAAAAAAAAATTGTTAGGAAATCACATCCTCATAAATCACGTTTCCGTTGTAGTTCTTATTTCTAACCTTGTGGAAGGACATCAATCTATCAAAACAGATACAGGAACACAGTGAAAAGTTAATTATAATTTTGATTGTTTCTTCAAGCACCCTACTATTTTCTTTCTTTTAGCTTTATCTATTCGGTAAACCTCTTTACAAACAAAGAGCATTCTACTGACAAGGAACAACTCAATGATCGTAGATGTAATTTTTTTTTCGTGTTGATCACACCCAACAAAAGGAATAGACATTTCTTTTAATTTGTCCAAAATATCAAAATGAGTACCTTGATATACGTGGTTTGCTGACAAAATATCTAATACAGTAGACTATATTACTGATTATAGACTCTTTGACTAATATTCCCAGTCATTTACGTTTTTTTATTTATTAAGTTTCATTACCCGTTTTGGATCATCTTCTACTTGTCGTAAAAGTTTGTAATAGACACATCAGTAATATATTGTCTTCTACCCTTAGGGACCTCACTGCCATGCATTTATGCATACTATATATTATTATTAGACCTATTGACAACAACTTCCAATTAATATTTTGACTATCTAGTTTTGTCCGGGACCTGGGACATAATATGAAAATATGACTTTTCTCATTCAATAAAAGTTGTTTCAGTTTTCTAATCCTGTCACTTTTATTCATAGAGTTATTATTTCTAGACACATTGGTAATTAAATTAATTGAATTTTTCCTACTTTACTAAATTTAATTTGAATTTTCTATTCTTTCCGAAACCTGCTGCTACATTAATTCATAATATATATTATTTCCAGACATCGGGGTAACAGCCCCCTATAAATATTTTGGCTTGAAGTATGATCCGAGGGAGTCTACTAAGGGTAAAAATATAGTTTTTTTCTTATTTATTAAAATCTATTTAAGTTATCTACTCTTTAGAGATTCGCTGTACTTTTTATTTATACTTGATATTGATTATAGATATGTTGGTAAAAGCATCCTATAAATAGTTTGGCTTGCATTGCCGTCCATGGTTTCGCTACAAGGGATAGAATTTAATAATTTATTTATTTTTTCTTCATTTATTAAAATTTCTTTGTCTTCTACACCTTCAGGGGTTAGATTTCGTCATACTAGATACTATTTCTAGACATTTTCAGCAATTAATATTTTACACAAGTCATAAATGTTTTTATCACAAGGATAATTAATAAATGTGCAGTCACTGGACAACTGGACTCCAAAGCAAAAATTGGAACATTTATGTGAAAACACTACTTTAAGTCAAAATTCCGAGTTAGAAGTCGGAATTCCGAGATAGAAGTCGGAATTCCGAGTTACAAGTCAGAATTTATTACAAAAATAAAAATAAAAAAATTATGAGCCTTCTACGCTTTCGTAGTTCTTCAATGTTTAAACTGTGTATCATTTTCTGATAATAATTTAAACAGCATTAAGTCAACACTAAGAAATATCTTCAGATTCAGGAAAAATGGGTGAAAGCAAATGGGCATCGAGAACGTTTCCTGAACGTTAATTCAGTGTTGCTTAGAGGGAATATCAAGTTCCCAGCTATTGTCCTTAATACTAAACAAGGTTATTCCAGAAGCAGTGAAAGTGCAAAAGTTAGAAGACCAGAGAAAGCATTTACGAACTGCTGTGCCAAAACAAAACAATGGAAGGCAACAGTTACTGATGCAAACTAGTCCCGAAGAGCTAGTAATGGCTACTGAAATCCAATTAAGAAAAAAAGGAAAAAGGATTCGGTTTCATTAGTTAAGGAGTTGGCATAGTTTTTTCCTAGAAGAGGCACAAAACTAAAATTAGCTCGAAATAATTTTCAAGAAAAATCGGTAACTATGTCTGTAGATAAAGCACTTTCATTGATAGTTGATGCAAATCTTTCTACGCATCAGCACAATATTTCAAGACAAAAATCCAGTGAGGTTCATAATAAATTGTACCCTCCATACTATAAAATTAAACAGGCAAAACAGTCTTGCTATCCGAATGGTATCGATGTTACAAAAAGTTTTGCAAGAATTAAATTACAGGATATAATTGATCACACAATCCAAAGGTTATGCGTAGTTCAAAAATAAGTACTTGAAACACTTCCTTGGAATCAAGGCTCTCTAATGCATATTATTATTAAGTCAGGATGTGAAGAAAGCTTAAGCGATGAGAATTTATTTACTATTTCTATGGTACCAATTCAAATGTAGTTGGATTGTGGGCTTAATAATACTAATCAAATGATCGTTTGGCATAATTCGGCACCTTCATCTACGAGGTACTGTAGCCCAATAAATTTAATATTTACCAAAGAATCTCCTGAAGTTGTATGCGCCGAGGTAAAAAAGATCGAAGATCGAGTAAATAAACTTTCGCCAACTAAAATATCAGTAAAAAACATGGAAGTTCTTGTTAAGTCCACATTAATTTTTTTGTATGATTGGCGAAAAGATCTGTAATTCCGTATCTTCGTGCGTGTCTACACAAACTTGTTATTTATGCGGAGCAAAACACAAGAAAATGAATAAGGTAGATATCATTTCCCACAAAATTGTAAATACTTCTTTACTCTCCTTAGGAATATCACCTCTTCATTCCTGGATTAGGCTAATGGAGTGTATATTCCATATATTTTATAAACTTAACATAAAGGTGTGGCAACCTGAGGGTATCGAAAACCAAAACATGGTGAAAGAACAAAAGAAGTATGTCCAAGACATGTTTAAAAGAGAATTTGGTCGTCTAGTTGACATTCCTAAGCAACAAGCGTGTAACACTAACGATGGAAATACCGCACGTATATTTTTCAGAAATGCTGAAAGAACGTTGGAAATAACTGGAGTTAATGTGGAACTTATTAAGCGCTTCCATGTTATTCTCGAAAACATAAACTGTGGCTTTGGAATAAACCTAAATAAATTTGATAAATACACCCAAGAAACCTTAAATTTATATTTAAAATTGTATTCATGGTACCCAATGCCAGTTAGCATGGCAAGGACATAATTTCGTCTTGCATTCTTCCGATAAGTCAGCTTTCGGAAGAAGCGCAAGAGGCTAGAAATAAAGATTGTAGGAAATATAGAGAATGTTTTACCAGAAAAACCTTTCGACTAGATACGAATTTAGATTTAATTCACAGATTCTTAATAACTTCAGATCCATTAATAGCTAGTTTTCGTTCTCCTCCAAAAACCAAACGAGGAAAATTGTTACCTGATGTTACAGAGTTATTAAATGTACCGGAATATCGATTGAGTATTAGTTCCGAAGATTGTTCCGAAATTTCTTACCTTGACGATTCTGATTAAGCAACTATTATTTATTTCTGTTATAGTGCTTTATCGGACAATGTTTCATAGTACGTATACCTAAGTAAATAGTTAGATGTTAGTTTTAAGTGTGTTCAGATTATTTGTTACGTTTAGATTTTTACAACAGGTTTATTTTTGCCTTTTTCGCAACTAAATAAAATTATCTAACTTTAAATTTGACTGAAGTAAATATTTAATAAAATTACATATCTCTCCTCGTATTCTACATGTTGAGATACGTAATTTTCTTAAATATTTGCTTCAGTCAATTTAAAGTTAGATATTTCTATATAGTTGCGAAAAAAACAAAAAACAAACCTTTTGATAAGTAAAGTTAGATGTTTTTGTTATAAATTTGAAGAAGGTATTATAAAAGATAACGTTTCGATTGCCAGTAATAAAATTCACCTGTTACCTATTAAATGTTTAAATAGAATCAGTAAGTAATTATTTTATCATTTGGTTCTTTTTGTTGTTGTATCATATACATATACAAAACTAAATTTTCCTACAAAATAGTCGTGTTTTCTTTTTAAAAACATCTTATTAAGTTTAATAAATTTCAACTAAAAAGTTATTTAGGTATTTCAGTCGATGAATTAAATCCCTCTAGATTACGAAAATATCATACTGTGCGTGGCGTAAACAATTTTTTGGTTTGGATTTGATCCTCTATACCTACGTATCGGTACTCCCTAGAACAAAAACGATTGGGCAGGTCAAAAGCTTTTTGATACAAACATTAATATATATTTCCTAAGTCACGAAATTGAGGAAAATTTAGTTTAAAAAAAAGTGCACAAATGTTTGTTATTTAAAGAAAACCGTCACGATTTAGTCTGGTACTAAGGGAAAGTTGGAGACGTAAAATATATCCGTGGCTAAGTAACATGACTTCAAAAAAGTTTGTCTTTTTTTAAACTTAGCTGTTGCAAAAATTATTGGGACTGCAGAAAAACCATGAAAAATTTTTTTAGGAAATAATCTACAATTTTAATTAGAAAAGTTTGCTCTATCTTCGAAAATAATTTGGAAGATATTGGCCAAAAACCTTTCTTTACCATTTTTTGGTAGTTTTTATATTATTTTTGTGTCAGCTTCCAAAACTGGGCTAATTGCAATATTGGAAACATTTTGACAAGATGGACTTTTTTGGCTGTAGTAGGTCCAGAAATTTGCTAATATCTCCACAAATGCTACCCCGGTTCTATGGGAATATGATATGGGGCATGAAATGTATTATATTATATATTTATAACTTCACATTATCATAACGATTAGTTAATATTTGCAGTTTTTATTACTTTTTTAGGTATTATTGTTCATTTAGTGAATAGAAAATCCAAACTTACTGTTGATACATGTTAAGAAAGTAGATTAAAGTTGATGCATCAATATGCCTCAATATTTGACAATTAAAACTAAATTGATTAACTGCATGCCTTGTGATATTTTTACTTTTCTTATCCACATGCGGCATCTTTTTTAAAGGTCAATAAATCCAGGGTCCTTAGACATAAATATAATCCGTATTACATTGTTGACAAGAACATAGTTTATAATGTTGGAAAAATATAAAGGGCGTTTTTTTAAATAGTAAATTTGTCATACATCTGCGGATTTGCCATTTTGTTATAGATAGATATTGGTCAAACTAAAATAACATGAATTAAAAAGCATTTTCTATAAACTCAAATTATTCTGTGAAAACGGCTTCGTCATAGTTATTTTTTATTTTTCAAACAAATAAAGGTTCTTTTTGTTAAACTAAAAAAATAAAGAAAACAAAATTAACCAAAACAGCAGCCAGTCTAAATAATTTTGTAACAAGTTCCCCTAACGCTGAGGGGGTGAATTAATCCTCCCCTCCAAAAACCACCCTATGAGATTGCAAAGTTATTAATTTTTATATATTATTTTGTAATTAATGTTTAAAATTTCGACCGTATTTTTAGCTATCTTTAACTTCCATCGTAAACCTTAATTGTCATAATTTGAGTCCATAAATCCTCGAAACTATATTTTAACCAACTGGTAATTTATTACACAAGTTCTGTTGTAACATGATATGGGAGGTGATTATTGCAAAATAATCTCCACTTAAAAAACTTAAACAGGAACAGATTTTTTTATAATTATATGCTCGATTTGATTTATTTTAATATTTAATTAATTATATATATATATATATATATATATATATATATATATAGCAGAAAATAGATTCTTTGGGACGACCGCTAAAGCAATGGAATTTGGCTAACCATAGGCACGTGTTTCTGACTTAAGGTCTTCATCAGTACAGTCAACTAGTTGAAAGACGAGTACAACTATTGCCAAAATGAATACACAAAACAATACCAGAGTCACCAACAGGAGCAAAACCGACATTTGTGATTACCAAGAGAACATCCGAAATCTTCGCCGGACTTGATACTCTATTTACCACGGAGCAGCATATAGCCACCTGTGGCGAAACTCATAACCCAAGAGTAGTAAGTCAAACGGCTGAGCACAAGAGAACTCACTCGGTGAGGACTAGGATATAGCAGAAAATAGATTCTTTGGGATGACCGCTAAAGTAATGGAATTTGGCTAACCATAGACACGTGTTTCTGACTTAAGGTCTTCATCAGTACAGTCAACTAGTTGAAAGACGAGTACAACTAGTGCCAAAATGAATACACAAAACAATACCAGAGTCACCAACAGGAGCAAAACCGACATTTGTGATTACCAAGAGAACATCCGAAATCTTCGCCGGACTTGATACTCTATTTACCACGGAGCAGCATATAGCCACCTGTGGCGAAACTCATAACCCAAGAGTAGTAAATCAAAATAAGGAAAATATATAACGCGGTTAGAATTAGTATATAGCAGAAAATAGATTCTTTGGAATGACCGCTAAAGCAATGGAATTTGGCTAACCATAGACACGTGTTTCTGACTTAAGGTCTTCATCAGTACAGTCAACTAGTTGAAAGACGAGTACAACTAGTGCCAAAATGAATACACAAAACAATACCAGAGTCACCAACAGGAGCAAAACCGACATTTGTGATTACCAAGAGAACATCCGAAATCTTCGCCGGACTTGATACTCTATTTACCATGGAGCAGCATATAGCCACCTGTGGCGAAACTCATAACCCAAGAGTAGTAAATCAAAATAAGGAAAATATATAACGCGGTTAGAACTAGTATATAGCAGAAAATAGATTCTTTGGGATGACCGCTAAAGCAATGGAATTTGGCTAACCATAGACACGTGTTTCTGACTTAAGGTCTTCATCAGTACAGTCAACTAGTTGAAAGACGAGTACAACTAGTGCCAAAATGAATACACAAAACAATACCAGAGTCACCAACAGGAGCAAAACCGACATTTGTGATTACCAAGAGAACATCCGAAATCTTCGCCGGACTTGATACTCTATTTACCACTGAGCAGCATATAGCCACCTGTGGCGAAACTCATAACCCAAGAGTAGTAAATCAAAATAAGGAAAATATATAACGCGGTTAGAACTAGTTTATAGCAGAAAATAGATTCTTTGGGATGACCGCTAACGCAATGGAATTTGGCTAACCATAGACACGTGTTTCTGACTTAAGGTCTTCATCAGTACAGTTAACTAGTTGAAAGACGAGTACAACTAGTGCCAAAATGAATACACACTTACTACTCTTGGGTTATGAGTTTCGCCACAGGTGGCTATATGCTGCTCCGTGGTAAATAGAGTATCAAGTCCGGCGAAGATTTCGGATGTTCTCTTGGTAATCACAAATGTCGGTTTTGCTCCTGTTGGTGACTCTGGTATTGTTTTGTGTATTCATTTTGGCACTAGTTGTACTCGTCTTTCAACTAGTTGACTGTACTGATGAAGACCTTAAGTCAGAAACACGTGTCTATGGTTAGCCAAATTCCATTGCTTTAGCGGTAATCCCAACGAATCCATTTTCTGCTATATACTAGTTCTAACCGCGTTATAAATTTTCCTTATATATATATATATATATATATATATATATATATATATATATATATAGGGTGTAATATAATTGAAGGCTGAAAATGCAGGCTATGATTTCTTAACCTATTTAAGAAAGAAAGGCTCATATGAACATAGGTCCTAAACCTCTTAATTTTGAGCTACAGGGTGTTAAAGTTTAAAAAAAATTTGTTTTCTTATCATAACTTTAATACTGTTCTTAGTATTATCATAAAATTTGACACGCATCTACTAAGCACCAATAGGCATTTTTTGGTGTAGAAGAACTTTTTATATTTCTACCAGTGGCGTCCATTCGGGATGTAGACTGAAGGTTTTTCTAAAAAAAATATGGAACGGCACTGCTTTTTCCGGAAATGAAAATTATTTTTGAAATCCTCATTTATTTTGCAACAAATATAAATAATTCACATTTTATCGTCCGACGAACTGTTTTGGCTTAAAAGAATAAAAACAATTTTCATGCATAGCAAAATCTTTAAAATCTAATGGTAATGAAAAATTCGTTTTCAACTCAATACTCAAAATAATACTTACTAATACATTTTTTGTATTAAACTTGAATTGTAGTTGTGGCTGTTTTATTCGATTGACTTTAATAAAAATTAGACAAAAACACATCTTACCTACAAACTGCCACATGAGATTTTAGTTATTTTGCAATGCATGAAAACTAAAAAAAAAATCTTACAAGTTTTGACAACTTCTATGTATAAAATAAACTAATATTTAATTTAATTATCACAACAATTGTTGAAAATGTCCTCCTTCTCCTAGAATACAGCCTTCAATTCTATTTCTCATGGATTGGTAAACCCTTTCAAAAATTCCAGGGGTATTTTTTATGGTTTGGCAAGAAAGTAAAATTTTCTGCCTTAGTTCTTCCACAGTTTGAACCGGTGTAGTATAAACTAAAGTCTTGAGGTTCTCCCACAAAAAATAGTCTAAACTATTTAAATCAGAGGACCTGGGAGGCCAAGATTGAGTTCTTCCACGTCCTATCGAGAGATTGGTAAACGCTGCATTTAGAAATTCCCTACCATGAGTGCTAAAATGTGCAGAAGCACCATCATGCATGTATCATATTTCTGCTCTTAATAAAAGAGGTACACCCTCGAGGAAAATTGGCAAATCGTTTTCAAGAAAGTGGCGGTAAGATAGTCCATCCAGTCATCCTGAAAGAAAGAACGGTCCTATGAGGAATCTCCAACTATTCCAGCCCACACATTCACGGAGAACTGCTCCTGATGATGGGCCTCAGTAATTGCGTATGGGTTTTCTTCTACCCATACATGATTATTATGGAAATTTCGAATGGAACTGTGTGAAAAATTAGCTTCATCAATAAAGAGTATTTTGTTATCAAATAAAGGATTTTCAGCAAGTTTTTCTAAAAACCATCGACAGAAATTTAAACGCAATGGAAAATCACGCGGCAGTAGTGCTTGAACCCGAATATGATATGGGTATAATAAATTGTCAACAAGTATTTTCCAAATAAGAAAATGGGAAACATTTAGCACAACCGCAATTTTCCTAGTACTTGTTTCTAGATGTTCCTCAATTGTGTTCAAAACAGCTTCCTCTAATTCTGGTGTTCTCACCGTGCGATGTGCTCCTTTGGAACTATTGTCAATGCTAAGACTCCCAGTTTCATGTTGTGTTCTGTGTTTTCTATCTGCCTAGCCATAAACGCATTCCCGTCAGCAAGTTCGTAGGTGAAATGCATATCTGTTAACTTGACATAGTTTACTTATTTTCTTTTTATTACTGATTAAAGAAATTTTCACAATGTAAAAAACTGCAACTTTTATGAATACTTGTCAAAATAAGACCGCAACGTAATTGATCAAATGTCATTATTTTAGAAACGAAATAGGGCACCTGCATACTAGTTTAAAATAATTTCGTTATACCACAAATGCATGAAAACAATTTTTATTTTTTTACGCGAAAACAGTGCGTCGGACGAAAAAAATTAAGAAATTAAGTTTACTCCGAATAAAAAAATGCACGCCGTCCAGGCTAAATTTTAGACTACTTAAAGCACCACGCTTACCACCCCCTGTCGCTAACATTACCTCAATTAAAATTATATATTCGAAATGTAACGTAATAGACAGTGGCAGTCTAAGAGTACGTGATGCTTGGGGTGGTCCCTCATAAAAAAGCCTGTAAGAATAAACCACTTAAGAATACTTTCGAAATTCACCACATTAAACTGATTCAAAATTAAATTTAGTACATTCTTGGCAATATCAATGAAAGATTCTACTCCAAATCGACGATCCATCTACGTAATAAAATACCTCTCAAATGGTTACTAACTTTGTATTTTAATGCGTATACTTGGAATCCATTAAGACGTTTCCGCGCCCAGAGAATATTTTTAAACATAATGTTCAATAAACCTCTGATTTTCTGACGGCAAGTTTTAACTATCTGATGTAGTTGGATTAAATTTTGTTGTTCATTTTCCCCGCCTATCGTTAACTTATCAACTTCTTAACTAGCAGTTTGTAAACGAAAAAAAAGGGACATTAACGGGCTTGAAATTTCATAATATTTACCGATGGCTATCTAGTCACTGAGAGATCAAATCTTAGGAAAATTACGAAGCAGGATGGATTATTTACTCACTGGCAACATAAATGGAAATAGAAAAAGATTTGAAAACTAGAAATCTTCCATTTTCTGCTCTTGAATCATTTAAGTGTTCCGATAAGGCCAAATACCCTACTATTCATAAACTTCTTCGGATTAAAAACATCTTACCAGTAACAAAATTAAGCCTAGAACGTAATTTTTCTTCATTGTAGGAACTGCTAAAAATGTGTTAGATTTTTTTTAATAAACCGTTTTTGACAATTTCGGTTGTCTTTAAAGATAAAGTTATCAAATTAGGCATTATAATAAGTCTATTAACGACAAAAATTGCACATTTTATTACTTTACAGCAAATTATTTTTTTAACAAATCTTTGTACTTCAGATGGAACCCTTAAATATTTGTATTTAACTTTTTTCTACTTTTTTTAGCTTTTAAACTTGTAACAATCGGAATTGGTCAAGTCAACAAGAGATCTTCTCTTCGTGGTAAGGTCACTCGGAGAGTTGATGACCTTGGGTGGTGCGTGACTTGTACTTAGACACCATTAGGCGAGTAGCTCGTTGTAGTCCTTCTAGCTTCGTGGGTAGTCCATTTCAAGATTCCGAAACTGTAGGTCAGCATAGGCACAACATAGGTGTCAATTGCTGTATTGAGATTTCTGGCGTTCAGTTCTAGCTTGAACGTACTGATCCTTCAGCTAGGTCCTTCCTTGCTTATCCTTGAGCAGTCTAGCTTGTTGGAATCCTAGATATTTGTAGGTCTCTCCTTGGTTCATCGCTAGAACTATTTCTCTATTATGTAGGGCTACATCACCATTAATCACCTTGTCCTGTTTAAAGCTTTACATTTTTCCATTCTAAATTCCGTATGAATGTCTTTCGAGAAGGTGTATGTCACGTCAATAAGCTTTTTTTAGTTGGGTATGGTTTCCAGCAAAGAACTTAATATCATCCATATACAGAAGGTGGGATTTGATGTTGAAGCCATGTCCTGTATTGTTGAGCAACGTGGATAGGGGGGTTTATAGCTAAGCAGAACCAAAGTGGACTTAACGAGTCTCCTTGGTAAATTCCCCTATTGATGTGTATCTCATCGGTGGTAAGAGATTGAACGCTATAATAGATGCTCAGATTCGTTCTCCAATGGTGCTTGATAGTAGCCAGGAACTTAATGATCATAGGGTGAATTTTGTATATTCTTAGTACGTCTATGACCCAGGAATGTGGTACACTGTCAAACGCATTTTTATCGTCTATAAAAGCAGTGTGTATAATGCGTTGTTTTTTTCTGTGCTTGCTTAAGTACTATAGAGTCGATAATAAGTTGTTCTTTGCATCCTTGATGGTCTCGAATGCATCCCTTCTGTTTCTCGGCTAATAGGTTATGACTGCCAATATGGTGATAGATACGATTTGCAATGGATCCTGTTAAGATCTTGTATATGTAGGGCAAACAGGTGATGGGCCTGTACTGTGATGAGTCTTCTGTCCTATTGCTTTTGGGTAGCATAGTTATAGTGCTCAGCATGAGAAATACGGGGGATGTCTCCAGATGATGCATAATTTTGGTAAAATGACGAGCCATAGCTTCATAGAGGACCTTAAATTTCTTATACCAGAAATTGTGAATATGGTCAGCTCCTGGCGACTTCCAGTTGCTTGTTCCCTTAATAAAGCTGCTAATTTCCTTCTTGGTAATAAAGGCAAATTCCATTTGTGGTGTTTGAATTTGATTACCTTGAGATTGTATCCATATAGCATTTCGGTTATGCTCTTTTGGTTTTTCCCAGATGTTCGACCAATACTCGTTCAAATGCTCTTTGCTCGGCAGCGTCTTCTCAGAATTGGTTTGATCTTTGGTGTTATTGATATCCCAATAGAACTGTCTTTGATTGGTATTGAAAAGCCAGTTCTGTCGTTTTTTCTATGAGCATTTGTTGTATCTCTGCTGAGGTTTCGCTTTAGCTGTTAGTTTTTGTTTTAGAGAATTTTGGTACTTATCTAGTTTTTGTTGATGGTTGAGATCAGTGGGTTTTGTACCTATCTTCTTAAATATCTTTTTAATACGCGTTTTAAGTCTGCTTGAATGGTGTTCATTCTTCCGAAATTTTGTGAGTCTTCCTAGTTTCTGTCTCAGATCGTCAATTGTCTTCTGAAGTCATTTCTGCCTTATGGGTTTTTGTTGGTGTGTAGCTTTACGTGTTTTCATCTGAGAATGCACTTGTTGTTTATGACATCCAAGGAGCGAAAACTCTGCTAGTATGGTGTTCAAAATCTTGAGGATGCTGTGAGTCTCCCGACTAGTTCTAAGTTTGGGTCTTTGAGTTGGATCTAGGCCGTTAAACTCAGCAACAGCTTTTTGGAGTTCGTTGTATAGTGATATTTCTCCAATATCCTGGGTATTGTTAGTTCTTGTAATGATGTCTTGTCCTGAAGATTCGACTTCGCGTATGTTTTCTTCATTTCGTACTTCCTTCTCGGATTCTTCTGTTGTAGGCGGAGCCATAGGCTCAACACGTTCGTTCTCAAATTCAAGCTGCACCTCTCCTTTAAGCTGTTCCAGGATTGGTTCAGCGAAAAGTTTATTCCTGACCATTATTATCCGTTTTTCTTCTGAAGGAAAGCACTATGAAGGTCGGTCTGGTAGGTGGTTAAGTCCGTCTCAAATTTAGTAAGCTTAAAATAGGAGCGCATTATTAAACAATTCATTTCTGGTGTCTATTTCATTCGCTCCCTTGGCTTTCCAGATTCCGTGGTCTGAGGATTGATGACATGCGTCTCCTCAGAAACAACGAGAGCTAAGCGTGTAGCGTTGGTCGTGGGTGCTACAAGTGGTGGTAGGGTTGTTGCAGTAGCCAAACTAGACATCACGCTGCTTACGTCGCTGGTCGAGGGAGACTGTAACTTATTTAACATACAGGATCCTCTATCTAAATCCTGAGCGCTACAAGAGGTTATGGTAGTACAATGTCGATTCACCCGTTTATTCCGTAGATTGTACGTTTTCATGAAAGAGTTGCATTTTACCTACCACCAGGGATTTTTATACTATGCGAACGAGGTTTGTTCCTCGGGGAGTGATAGGAAATATGAGGTAAGGGAGAAAATGGGTTTTTGGGGACGGTGAGGAAATAAGTGGGTAAAGGACAGCATAGTGCTGGCTAGGGTACTTCGAGAGCGCGTGCCCATGCATAGAGAGATATAAAAGCATCTCTCTATACCCCTGAGGTTTTACTATTATTATTATTATTATTATTATGACTTGTTGTCTCACAGTATTCCTGTGGTTGTATTTTATACTGACAGATTATACCAAGTCAGTACAAAAAATAAAAATAAAAAAAGGAAATGAAAAGAAAGCAACTATTGTGTATTAAGAAATGATCTAACTATGCTAAATGTTTTCAAAATGACCGATTTCTGGATGTTCCTGTGAATGTCTGTATTAAGTCTTAATTGAGCCAAATGCGGTGTAAACGTTGTTGGGATGAGACCTGTTACTGATATAACGAGAGGAACAATGATGACTCTTTCCTGTTTCCACAGCCTTTTTACTTCCATTGCCAAGTCGGTGTATTTGGCGATCTTCTCACTGTATTTCGCTTGGATGTTCTCGTCGTTGGGGACAGCCATGTCAATTATATAAGTGATTTTTTTTTTGGATTGAAAGGTGATATCGGGTCTATTTTATCTGTGTGGATGTCAATGTCCTAGTAGAGCTTGTAGTCTTCGTTTTCAAGTATAGATGTTGGTGTATAATGGTAGTAAGGGTCTGTGTTGTCTGTTAGTTTGTATGTTGTGGCTAATGCTTGATGAACGACCTTCGCTGCTGAGTTGTGTCTCGTGGTGTATTTGTATTCTAATATTATTCTACATCCATTCATTATGTGATCGATCGTTTCTCTCTGCTAGTGACATCACCTACACCTCTCGTCTTCAATGGTTGTGTCCTTGATGATTTGCTTTCGGTAATTTCTGGTTGCTATGACTTTGTCATGGATAGCAAGCAGGAAGCCTTCTGTTTCAGGGAACAGCTGCCCTTCTTGTAACCACTTATATGAAAGCTTTTTATGTATATTAACTTGCTTTATGTGGTATCTGTGTCTTCCGTGAAGTGTTTTTTCAGACCAGGTGTTCATCTTTTCTAGTCGTGATTGGATGTGACTGTGTGCGTCTGCTGCGTGGCTCGTTTGAGACAGGTCGAGCGGTGTATAGTTCTTGTCTGCCTTCACTATTGCCTTGTGGAGGTTAGTTTGTTTGTTGTGGAAGAATTTTCTGAATTCGTATTTTTTTTATTTAGCGATTGTATATCTATAATTCCCCTTCCTCCTTCTTTTCTCTCGATAGTGAGTCTTTCCTTGCATGCGTTGGGATGTAACTTCCTGTGTTTAGTGAATTCAGAGCGTATGAGAATGTGAATGTTTTCTATGTTTGTGTGTGACCATTTAATGATACCAAACGAATACGTAAGAATAGGTATGGAGAAGGTGTTAATGTTTGGAATTCAGTTTTGTTTTTAGTAGCTTTATAAATCTGGTTTTAAATTCCGTCTTGAGCTCTGATTTGATATGAGCGTGGTTGATTGTTTCCTCCGTAGGGTGGTCTTTCCACTGTCCCTTGTTGATATGAAGTAGCTTGCATTTACTTATACCAAATTCCATGTTGATGTCCAGGGTAAACGTTTCTGTGATTTTAAGGAGTTCCTTTAGCTGTGCTTTTGTGCTTGCATTTAATTTTATGTCATCCGTGTACAAGAGAGGGTTTATTTTGTGTAGGTTATTTTTTTGGTGTTTAATTTGGAATCCAAGGTTTGTGTTATTCAGTGTGTTTGAGAGTGGATTGAGACAGAGGCAGAACCACAAAGCGCTGAGTGAATCTCCCTGGAATATACCTCGTCTGATGTAGATCTCTTCTGTTTCGATATGCTCTTTTTGTGTTCTCAGGTTGATTTTAGTTTTCCACGTACTCATGATGTGCGTATGACTTTGTATAATTCTAGTACTCTGGTTAGCCAACTGTGGGATATCGAATCAAAGGCTTTTTTATAATCTATGTAACCAGAATGAATGTTTCTATAATTTTTCCTGGTTTGTTCCATGATGTTTATGACGCTATTATTGACGATATTATGACGCTGTCTATAATGAGCTGCTCCTTGCAACCTCTGCTGTTTTTCCTGCACCCTTTTTGTTCTTCCTTTAGAATGTTTTTGTGTGCTAGATGTTGTTCTATTCTCCTGGTAATTGTGGCTGTGATGATTTTATATAGGCTCGGAAGGCACGTAGTAGGTCCGTAATTTGACGGGTTCTTATAGTCTGAAAGAGTCTGAGAAAACTGGAGAGTGTGCTAGGTTTTAAAATAATTTCATTAATTTGGCGAGTGAGAGCTTCATGTGTGGAGGTAAACTGTTTATACCAGAAGTTATGAATGTTATCTATTCAAGGACATCTCCAGTTATGCGTGTATTTGATTGTTTCTGCAAATTCTTGTGTTGTTATTGCAAAGTCCTCTTGTTCCTCTAAGCACTTGTGTCTGTTTTTTTCCGCTTTAATTATTTTATTATAATTATTACTATTATTATTCTTATTATAATTATTACTATTATTATTCTCATTACAATTATTATTATTATTATTATTATTATTATTATTATCTATCTACTTAATAATCACTGGACATATCTACACCAATATAAATACCATATATCATCGTTCGAAACTTTCCCATACAATGAAGATAAGTCAAAAACTAATTCTATCAGAAGACTATTACAAATGGCACTGAATGATTTCCTGCATCGTCTACTAGCATACATTGTGGGCAGCTGGGGCAGATAAGCCGTAAAGCACGTAGGTTGGCAGGACTGTAGTATAAATGTCCCATAATTTGCAATTATGTTCGTTCTGTATTCGTCCTGCTGTTATGAAAAGATGTCGCCGGTTTGCGGTGCCTTGAAATATTAGATTAGGCTAGCGGTATTCCCGATGTCACGAGTGTGTGTAATTAATTTCGAAGTAGTACTGCGTGATCTTCAACTTGAAACCGATCTTAACTGCTCCGGTTTTATTAAATTGGGAACATTTCCGTGCAATATCGGGCTGATGGTTACCTAACTATTAATTTTACTGATTAAATAAATAAGTAAATTAAATTTTTATTTATTTACAGATATCGAAAAAATTGTACATACATGTACATGAGGCGGTACTATTTTCTTTTTTGAGTTTTTGTAATGTTTTTGAGTTCGGTGTTACTTAGGCGACACTGAGGGGAATTAAAATTATTTATAATAATAAAATGTTTATTATTTACCATATGTATCCGTATATAAATGCAAAGTTGAAAATCATAAAAATAAGTTAAACAAAAGCAATCATTTCAGACTTCTGTGGACCAGATTCTGTTCTACCAATGCGGATATAAACTAAATAATCAATTTTGTTAGCTCAAAAATAAATAAATATTGAAAATGTACTAATATTACGTTATTAGAAAATAAAGAGAAGAAAGAAAATAAAAAAAGGAGGGAATAGAAATACAAAGAAAGAAGAGTGAAGAGTATTTCAAAAGCTATTGAGAATTGAGTAACTGGGTAGTAATTTTCCTTTTAAAACTTCATAATGAAATAGAAAATTCTGACATTTTTGATAAATCTAGAACTAACGAATTTATACTTACAGCAATGTTCCAGGAGAAGCATCTCTTAAATATTTCAGTTTTATGACGTAGAATTGTTAAGGTATTCCTGCGTAAATTCAGATGATGTACGTCCATGCGGAAAGTGATTTTGTTATAGAGATATGAAGGCGATTTATATGTAAGTAATTTATAATAAAAGCGCAAAACATGGAGCTCCTTGTGATACCAAATGTAAATCGAATAAAGCTGATCTGCACTTTTTGAACTCTCGAACACATGTTACGGGTTAGGTTTAGTCGAAAAAAAATGTTGTGTGCTTAATAGGCTCTATTTTTTATTCTAAATTCAATGGCATATCACACTTTGCATTTATTCTACGTTTAGGACTCAAAAAAACATCATTAGTGATATTCGATGATGATTCCGCAAAAACGAAACGCCGGAACAAAAATCTGATTAGTTTATCTTGTCGAAAAGAAAAAGTTGCTATGGTAACGCAAAATTTATTTTGATCTAGCTCTTACCGTAGACTTTAAAAAAATGAATAATTATTTTATTTGTGTTGGTATCAGGTGTGATAATAGTATTTAAAGCTATAATATGAATAAAGTTGTTTTTTTATTAAAGCAATTTACATCAACAACAATTATTATTCATAATGTTAATACAATAATAAAGCTCTAAAAACTTAACCTACAAAATAATAACAAATTTATGAACTTATCTAATTTAGATGTGAAGCATTGTATTAGTATTAACTTACACAAAAACTTATTATTAACTAAGTATAATTATTGAGTCTTGAATTGTGAGGGGGAGCCCCATCTTGTTAGAACCACATGTTATGGGTTAGGTTTAAAGGCAAGTCATCCAGTGCCTCTTCAATTTCGTTTCTTAGGAACTGACCATACCTTTCGGAATTGAGGGTTTCTTCAAAAAATAATGGTCTAATGATGCGGTTTCTTAAAATACCACACCAAAAATTTGTTCCAAACCGATTCTGGTGTTTGGATGTGCGGAATCGGTTTTCTTTTTTGTTGACCAATAATGTCTATTTTTTCTATTAAATAAACCATTGTTAGATAAATAAGTTTCATCGGTCCAAAGAAACTGGTGTGGAAATTGGGGATTTTCATCGCATTTTCGTGTGAA
>JAUTXW010004006.1:0-152500 GCA_030620095.1 Kuschelorhynchus macadamiae | reverse complement strand
TAACTTAATTTATCCAGTGAAATATCCGCACTAACAAATGCCTTGCAAAAATCCTCATTGAACTTTGATCGTTTGGGTCCTGGTGAAAATGCTGTGGTGATTAAAACTTGTTTCTGAGCACACTTTTTACTTTTTTGGATCTGATGCTTTGTAGTTCCTATGTGTTGTATCACTTAGAATTTCTTGTCAGTCGTAAAATCAGGAAAATCTTTTACGAACTGATTTAATACCCCATTTAATGAACGCTTTTCTTTCGGCATATTGGAAAATGTTCACGCCACAATGTGTAGACTAAACTGAATTGAAAAATGATTTCTAACATTCTTAAAGCACATGTAACATTTTTATTTCGTCACTACATTTTAATGCATAAAAATCCGTAAATCCGGTACTCTAAGTCTCCTATCGATGTAGGAAGGTGCTCGCGGTCTCTGCTTAGCGAAATCTTCCGCTTCATATTGAGGCAATTCACTAGTCTTCGTGTAGATGGCGCGTTAGTTTTGTTCAATTAGTAATTTTACTTTCTTCTCCTTTAAAAATTTTTTTCTATCCTGTGATCCAGCTCAGGGATTGGCTGATCTATTATCCAGATTTGGTCAGTTTGATTTTAGTAAAGTGACACAACTGACGGATTGTCATCCGGCTACTGCTGCCTTGACCTGGTGGTGAGGTAGGTTAAGCTTCTTTTCTCTCTGGAAGGTGAAGGTTAAGTGTGAAAGTTTGTCGGCGAATTGATCCTGTTTTAATCCAGGCTATCTTTTGGGATTTACGTCGGCAACTTAGTTAAAAAGGCTCCTATGTGTATTTAATTACGTTGTACCCTAATATTTTTGGTTGAGGAACCTTTTATTACTTTCTTGTGAGGATTTAACTGCACTTGACCTTGACCCCTTTACCATCAAATAAGGGTTTTTTTTTCTTCTTCTCCCTCCTCTTCTACTTCTTGTTCCTGTTTTCCTAACCAGGGTCTGAACCTGGATGTGTCATTGTAAGTGGAGCAGAAGTCTGTTACCTAGTACTTAAGTGTGTACGTACTCAGTTTTCCTGCTGGAAATGTCTTCGATGACACTTACATCATAGACTGCTGATCTAAAACACCGATGCTGATAGACACTTAGATAAGTATCTTAATTTTAACATCCCTTGTGCTTAATTGACTTTATTGTTTATTGCTGATCAACTTTATGACTTTTTCTGTTTCTTTTGAGTGTAGAGTATACTTTTTGATATAAAGTTCTAACTACTGCTGGTGTGCATAAACCATGATTATTGGTGTTGTCAATAAGATTATTTTTACTTTATAACTCATGCTGATACTCAAATATCACATTATAAGTTTAGGACACAATAATGTACAGGTTTTTGTCAACATTTGACCGTATAATAGGCTTTAAGATACAGAACATCACAGTATAAGTTTATGACACAATAGTCTATAGGTTTCTGCCAACATTTGATAGTATAATTTACTTTAAGATACAGTGTTGTTGTAAAGTGTGATCACATCTTGAAATTTTAACTTATAAGATCTAGTTAGTTTATACAAGGTATATAAGAAGTGTTATAGATAGGTAACACTACTGGAATATGTGATGATATTTATGATTTATTGTATTTACTTGCTTTAGAAAGGTATTTTGATATAAAACAATGTGTGTCAATTTGTTAGGTAATATTGGTGATTGGATTTGAAACTTAGTTATATAAATTTTTCTTGTTATTTGCTTGCTCTTAGATTTACATAATACTCTTTTCTTTTATTCTGTTATTGTTAATTTTGAATTAATGAAGTTAATTAATTGCTTGATTATTTTGCATCTTTTGATAAATTTTTACTGTTAGATCAAATTGTTCGATAAATTAAAACCACTTAAAGATTTTCTTTATAAACATTTATAGATTTTGGAGTCTATTACTTTTACCTGTCATTAGCTGATTAAAAATTTATTTTCTCATCCGTATTACTTAATTTTCAGGTTTTATTGAACATTTAGTTTGTTGTTTTGTGATTCTTTAGCTATTTTCATAAAACATTTTACACAGTTGATCTAATATTTGGATAGTGATCTTTATTTGAATATACTTTAGATTTTTCTCTCAGCATATGAGGTATGAAAACTGATTAACATGGGATCATTACACAGTCAATTGTCATTTTTTTTTTAAAACTTCGATTAAGGTCAATTTCTTTCATATGTTATACATTTTCAAAAAGGTCTGCCAAAATTTCTAGGACATTTACATCAAAAAATAAGTGTAGTTTACTCTATAAACCTATGTCTTTTACAGCCCCTCGAAGATGACACGCGAAAATAGTTTTTTGGCATTTTCTTTAAAACTATTAAAGATTAATGAAATGTTGCATAGGGGCCTACTTTTTAATGAGAAATGTAACCAATTTGTCAGATTTGTCATATTTATTCAGGGGCGTAACTTACGAGGGGGCTGAAATGCCCTAATGACCATATTTTTTTTTTGTGGGTTGTATTTTCTAAAAAATACATCAAAAATATCAAATTCTGATTAATTTTACATAAAAAGTTTTGTTAAAATGTTTTAAAGTCGATAGTTTTCGAGTAATTTACAGTTAAATGTTGAAGTGTTTTCCCAATCTTTTCAAATTGCTTGTACAAGATATCTTAGAAACCCTTTTAAGTAGGCCGTGGTATGATTTAAACAAATGAGCGCATTCTTAGAAAATAAAACTTATTCCTAGATAAAAGTTTATTGAATAAAATTTTTAAAAAATAAATAACACTAGTGAACTATACCAAAATTATAACAGATGCTCAAAATGTTCCGTTTTCTTGAATGCATAAATTTATTCTTCGGTTTAAATTATTTATTAAATTTAAGCTTTGACCATTATTTTGAAGAAGTGTACATTCATGAATTATTTTGTCTCTCAATTCTTCAACCGTGTTAATTTCATTTTCATATACTTTTGCCTTTAAATCTCCCCAAACATTAAAGTCCAGTGTATTCATGTCGGGAGACTTAGCAGGCCAGTGAATTGGAGCATCTGCACCGCGTCCGATCCATTTGTTTGGAAAATGATTATTTAACCACTGTCGCGCTCTTCTACTAAAATGTGGGGGTGCGCCATCATGCATAAAAACAATGTCCCTTCTAAGATTTAACGGTACATTTTCTAATATTTCAAATAGATTATTTTCTAAAAAATCAGCATACATATCTCCGTTTAAATTACCATTAAAAATATGAAACCCTATAAATTTATTTCCCATAAACATTGATTTTAAATTCATGTTGATAGTGAGACACTCTAGTGACTCTTGGATTTTCTTCAGCCCAGAAATGCGAGTTATGATAATTAAAAACGCCCGCCCTTGTGATTGCTTCGTCCGTAAATAAGATTTTATTGAAAAATTTGGATCAATACGTTCTCGTTCAAGCAGTACTTCACAAAAATCGGCCCTTAATGGCCTATCCTCTGGTTGTAAATGTTGCACTTGTCTAAAGTGGTAGGGGTGGAGTTGCTGTTCTTTTAGAACTTGAACGCACTTGAATGGGAAGTATTCGTTCTTAACGCCAATCTGCGTGAACTAATTGTTTTTCTAAAACTTGTTCCTCAACTTCTACCGTTCGCGCATTTCTGGGACGTCCATTATCTGTGTTTTTTATTGTAAGTGAACCATTTTCTCGTAACCTCTGCTCTATTGCCAAAAATGTTCTGCGATTCGGTACATTTCTACCAGGATATTTTTCTGAATATCTTCTAACTGCTAAGTTTGAATTTCCGAAACACTCACCCAAGGTTAAAATCATATCAACTTGTTCGGAAAATGTATAATTTGCCATTTTTTAAAAGTAAATGAAGTAATTAATAAATAACAGAATTCCATCAAAAGTCAACTTGACGTACAGCTCATTTGTTTAAATCATACCACGGCCTACTTAAAAGGGTTTCTAAGATATCTTGTACAAGTAAAATGAAAACCTTAGGAAAACACTTCAACATTTAACTGTAAATTACTCGAAAACTATCGACTTTAAAACATTTTAACAAGATTACCTTTTTTATGTAAAATTAATCAGAATTTGATATTTTTGATGTATTTTTTAGAAAATACAACCCATAAAAAAAATATGGTCATTAGAGCATTTCAGCCCCTCGTAAGTTACTGAATAAATATGACAAATCTGACAAATTGGTTACATTTCTCATTAAAAATTAGGCAATGCAAAATTTCATTAACTTCTCTTTGATAGTTTTAAAGAAAATGCCAAAAAACTATTTTCGCGTGTCATCTTCGAGGGGCTGTAACTCCCTAGGGGTGCATTTTCGGACATAGGTTTATAGAGTAAACTACACTTATTTTTTGATGTACTATATGTCCTAGAAATTTTGGCAGACCTTTTTGAAACACCTTGTATAAAATAACCTACAGGAGATACATATTTCTGGAAATATTTTGGGGAGCAGCGAACTTGTTAATAAATATTATTTGTTGAATATGCTTTTTTTGTTGTTTTTTTTACTATTAACTTTAATTAATTTTATCTTAGTGGTCTTGAGTAGTGATACTCATAACATCTAGAGCGGTTAACAGTCAACTGGTATAGAACTGTTGGCGCTCTTATAAATAGAAAACGAACCAATCTCCCTGAGCAGTCGGTGATTTGCACACTAACTTTACTGCCTCTCTTTCAATCAACCACTTAGTGTAGATTTATATTATCTTAAAACAAATATATACTCTCTGCTATCAAACAGAGAAAGAGTGTGGCACATAGATGTTTTATTGAATTGAAATACATCAAATTTGTCTTGGGAAATAAAAATAAATTCAGAAAAATTAGAATATATGCATTTATCCTGTAATAACTGCAAAATATGCATATGCTTTCATGCAGATGTATATATATCCTAAGCCTAATTATTAGTTTTCTTTTTGTGCAACCCTATATACGCTATACGTCACACTATTAGATTAGCAAATTTGTCCTGACAAAATAAAAATAAAAATTTTAACTTTAAAAATTAAGCAATATATATAATTACATTTTTCCTGTAATAATATAAAAAATATGCATATGAAATTATACTTTCAAGTTTTTATAGACACATAGTAGTTGTATATATATATCCTATGTAGCCTAATTATTAGTTTTCTTTATTTGCAACCCTATATACGTTATACGTCACACTATTAGATTAGCGACACATTTAAAAATACACATTTCTTTCTTCATTATGTTTAATAAAACAATTAACTTTTTCCCACACACTTTTTCTTAATGTCTCCGACCAATCTGCGGTTTAGCAGCTAATTATCCTACAACAAGCAATAAATAACCACAAATGCAACTTAAAATGATAATTTATTTAATTTATATTGTTGTACATACACGTACCTATGTACCTAACAGAACGGCCTTGCCAGAATCACCGTTTGAACTTTAAACAATAAAAATCGAACTAGTTATAATGATTGCATTCGAAATTTTTTACAATAATAATATGGAATAGGCAGCCTAGAATATTGATTGTGGAATAAATATTGGGTGACATTTATAAGTGCCTATAGTATATGCATGATAACAGGAAATGATCCAAGGTCAGAGAGGGATATAAAGAGAGCGAAGAAACAGAATCTACGACGTTTCTTTGAACGGATCTTGTGCGGCATGTCTAATTTTTCAGCGAGATCTAGGTCGGCGTTGGCTGGTTATTGATAGGGAAGTTACCTTAGTGGGAATGACTCAAAATAAATAAAAGCATTAATACGGTTTGTTAATATTCTAGTAGGATTTAAGATATCCTTACTGAATGTAGATTTGTTAAACAATATATAGAAGGCAACAAGCGACTGGGACCATAGAAAAGTGTTCGACGAGTTTGCACTGGCGTAGACAGGAGGGAGGCCAGAGAGGCTGCTCTCCCCAAACGCATTTTAAATTTAATGTTTTATGGTATAAACACGACATGAGAAAAAATATAATTAAAGTTACTTAAGATGAAACGATGCGGTATAAGAAAACAAGCCCGTGCGATGCTGCATCTACATAACAACTCCTAGAACAAAAAGACAAAGTGCTTACTTCTAAAATTGCTCTGACGTCACGTTCCGTAGGTGAACGGTTAACGAGTTTTTGATTGGCTACCACGTCGACCAATAAGTAACTGAGGGTTATCTTTGAATTTGTTGCCGTCGAGTTCTCTTCGCAGCAGCCTTGCCAGACTAGTCAAGTTTTTTTAACCTTTAACTACTCGCGCTGGTGTAAAAAATACACCAAATTTGTTTCGAACGCTGCCGAGTTCTCACGATTTCTTTTTCAAGGTCGCCAAGCTCGCTAACCTTTGCCTGATATGTTCTCTGGATATACGCGCAGTGTCGATTTAATAGCGCAATAGAGTAGTCAGATATTTTGCAAGAATTTGTTGAAAAAGTTGTATTTTTTTGGTTTTCTGCAATAAAAAAATACTTTCTTATTTAAAAATATGTATATATGTATTCAATTGTTATATACTTACTTATAATAATTATTTTCAGGCATCGAGTAGCAGTTAAAAATCCCAAAAAATTCACTGAAGATGAGTTGGAAGCTATGGCTCAGGTTATTTTTGATAGCGATTCTGAAGAAGAGGTCGGTGGTGAACCAGATTTGTCAGGAGACGAGCTTATAGAAGAATCTGATTACCATACTTATTCGGAGCAGGAAATGAGTGACTTAGATATTCCAGAAGACGAACTCATGGATGAAAATATGGAAAATTCAGATTTCGGAGAAGTAGTTGACTTAGACAATCAGTATGTTGGAAAGGATAAAAGAAGTGTGTGGTCGAAAAATGAAATTGTGAGTAAATTTAGTAAAACCAGTAAGAAAAATTTATTGAAAATATTCCCCGGACCAAGACAGTGCGCACGTGATATAACTGATGAGATGAGCGCTTTTATGAAAATATTTGATGAAGTCATGGTTGAGCAGATTGTTCAATGTACAAATTTAGAAATTTCACGAGTACGACCAAACTATGATCGACAGCGAGACACAAAGGACGTTACGAAAACCGAGATGCTTGCTTTTTTTGGATTATTATTTTTTTCTGGTTCTAAGAAGCAAAATCACACTCATTTTTTGGAATTGTGGACAAAGGATGGGACAGGATCTGAAATATTCCGAGCTTGTATGTATGTATAACTACCAAAGATCTCTATTTTTGCTTAGCGTTATCAGGTTTGGTGACAAAACAACCAGAGACAAAAGAAAAAAAACGGACAAGTTGGCTGCAGTACGATGCATATTGGACAGCTTTGTTAGTTAATTGCAAAAAAAATTACAGTGTTGATGAATTTGTGACAATTGATGAGATGCTAATATCATTCAGAGGACGGTGCAATTTTGTACAATATATTCCCAAGAAATCTGCTAAATATGGCTTGAAAGTGTTCGTCCTTTGTGACGCTAAAACATTTTATGTTAGCAATTTAGCTGTACTGTGGAAAACAACCAGACGGACAATACAACGTACCGAATACTCCAACTACAATAGTTCACCGTTTACTTGAAGAACTGAAAGGAAGTAATAGAAATTTAACGTGTGATAATTGGTATTCAAGCTACCCTTTGGCACATGAATTGTTACAAAATAAGATCACAATGATTGGAACCTTGAAAAAAAATAAACGAGAGTTGCCACAAGAATTTTTGCCCCACAAAACTAGAGCGGCTGGTTCATCTATTTTGTGGATTCCAAAGGGAAATAACAATAGTTTCATACGTTCCAAAAAAAAACAAATCCGTCGTTTTGATTTCAACAATGCACGATGATTCTGCAATCGATCCAAATACCAATAAACCCGAAATTATATTGGACTACAACCGGACAAAAGGCGGAGTGGATACAGTGGATAAAATGTGTAACACATATTCTGTCAGTAGAAGATCAAAACGTTGGCTTTTGACTTTTTTCTTTCAGTTGCTAAACATAGCTGGAATTAATAGTCAAGTTTTGTACAATGCCAATCATCCTTATTCTCCCTACAAATACAGAAGACTTTTCTTGAAAACGCTTGCTTTGAAGCTGATGAGACCACATCTTTCAGAAAGAGCTAAAATTCCAACTTTACCAACCGATATTAAATATTTTTTGTCTAAGTATCGAGAAAATGAAGAGGAGATGGACCAAGAGCCTCCCACAAAAATTCGAAGGAGGTGCTTTACCTGTGGCAGAAAAAAAAACAGAGTTACAACAATCACATGTGGCCTTTGCAGCAGATCAGTATGTAAAGAACATAGTGATAATGTTATTACATGCCATAAATGTAAAGTACATGATTCTTCTAGTGAATAGGCAAATCCCGTGGAAAATTTTTGAATCCCATTTTTGTTGTTGTTTTATTCTACATAATTTTAGCATTAAGTTTTTCATAATTTTTTTTTAAAACCTTGATAATTTTTTACATTTTTTTTTTATATAAAACTGGCAACCAAAATGACCTAGTATTATTATTTGTTGTTCTTTAAAATATATACAAAGTGATAAATAATCTCGCTGCAATGAAAAATGCAATGGTGTATAAAATACACCACGCGAGTAGTAACGGGAAAATTTGGTACGCGAGTAGCTAAAGGTTAATACCAGGATCTATTTTCTTTTTACTCAAAGATATTTTTTGGGAATATTACCAATCTTACTACTTCCCTCGTAAAGGGAAATTATTGCAATCAAGAAAAAATGCCTGAAAACATGTTTTTGCATTTCGCGGTTTAGCGAAAAAATCACTTTATCGATTAACTCAGAGCTCAGGCCTGGATTAAAGGGTGGGGAGAGGCTACATGGGCTCTAGCATTTTTTAATAAAATGTAATTTAAAAGTTGCCAACTTCTCCTAGATAAGAGGCCCCTTAATAGTCCCTCGTTAGTCCCAGGGCTCGTTAGTAGTTAATTAGGTTCTGGTAAAATTCTGGTAAAAAAATATTTTGATAGAAATTCAATATAACGAAACAATATGGCGGCAAAGTGATATGTTTATTAATATTACTGAAAAGCTGCCCATCCAATTTATCTCAAATTTTACACAAAAATCAGGCTTAACTATGGTTATAAATATAAATGAAAGCCCTGTAATTTGCATAGGAGATAAAAACAGAGTCATTGTATAGTTCTTTCTAGTTAAAGTTTTTATAGTTTAATACACTGTACCATATTAACAAAATATTCAGTAAACATATTAGTATTGCCACTTTTTCTTATTAGTTCTTTATTCTTTTTTTTGAGATCTTTGCGTTTCAGGGTCTCTAGATTCCGAAAAACTCTCAACTCTCAACTCTTCTCAATTTCGTACACTACTCACCCGATTGACCTTCAAATTTTGGTCAACAACTAAGGGTCATATGGGGATTACTTGGTAATATGTAGGTAAAAATCCAATAAGGCAAAACAAAATGGCGGCCTAGTGAAATGTTAGAACAATTATTACTAAAAAACTACTTCTCCAATGTATCCTCAAATTTTGTACAAAAATCAAGTATTATGTAGGAATTAACTTAATTAAAAATTTAGTATGAATCCAAGACGGCACAAAAATTGTGATATATAGATGAACTAGCAAAACTTTGTATAATAGCAGAAATATATAATTTCTGCAAGTGCAAAACGGCCTAAAAGAAGAATTGTTTTCGATTATGTCATACCCTCCTGCGATCATGATTTCTGGGCCTCTACCCTCATCAGGCAGGCTTGTACCCAGGGAGATCTGAAATAACAGATTGCTCGATATGACAAAATCGAAAACGAAACGTCTGTCATACTGAAACAGTACTACAAGTTAAATGAAACATTTAGCACCACCTTTTGGGGCTCCGGAGATCAGATCCGGAAAACTTTGGTATTAATTTATGGTGGCCAAATAAAATATTTGTAA
Organism: Kuschelorhynchus macadamiae; assembly: GCA_030620095.1. Lineage (NCBI taxonomy): Eukaryota > Metazoa > Arthropoda > Insecta > Coleoptera > Curculionidae > Kuschelorhynchus > Kuschelorhynchus macadamiae. The sequence goes on along the minus strand of JAUTXW010004006.1, from coordinate 142,608 downwards.
TCGTAGGCCTCTAAGGTTTTCATATCTTCATGTTTTGGCCCCTAGATGTCAAAAAAAAGTTTTATCAATTCCCTCGGTCCGTCTGTTGGTTTGCCTGTCAGTTCATGGCATAGTTTAAAAACTACTTATAAGATTTTCTTAAATAAACTTCTATAAACTGTCATCACAAACTAAGAGTTATATGGTGATAACCTGAAAAAATTATTACTAGAAAACTGCTTATCCAATTTTTCTCATATTTTTCACGAAAATCAAGTATCATGTAGGAATCAAATGGTAAAATTTTGGTATGATTCCGAGATGGCAGAACAAAATGGCGGCGTAGTAAAATATTTAAAAATTCATCCTGAAAACTAATATAATAAAAACTAAAATACACTAATTTCAAATTGTGTGCCATAAACAATTGTGGTATACAATCGTTAAAAATCATCTTATTAGATTTAACATATCTTTATGTTGTAGCGTCCCCAGACGTAATGACTAGGTAATATTTTGGTAAAAATGCAATATGACGGAATAAAATGGCGGCCTTGTGAAACATTAAAAAAATTATTTTTGAAAAAACTAATTATTTAGTTTACATCAAATTTTGTACAAAAATCAAGTGTTATAATATAGGAGGATAATATGAACTGGTAACATTTTAATATAAGATAGTAAGGCAAAATTGCTGCCTTTTAAAATATTTATAACAACAGCCTGAAAACACTACTTATTAGATTAATTTCAAATTTTGTGGAAGCATTAAGTGTGATATAGAAATAAACTAGTAATGTTGTGGTATAAATTCAAGGTAGCGGAGCAAAACGGTGGCCAAATAAAATGTTTAAAAAACCAACATAAAAAAATCTTATTTAATTGACTTTAAATTTTGCAGAAAAATTAAATGTGACATAGGGATAAACTGGTACGAATGCAACACGACGTAACAAAATGGTGGTGTGTGTTAATATTGTTACGAATTTAGCCCTAGTCATAAATTTGTTAAGATTTAGATGAATTTATTTACTGTTTGTTATTTTATTGAAGTAGACTTACTTACTTACTAGAATTTTTATCCATGTAACGACTATGTTAGTGTCAAAAATCGTTCTCGAATGTTCTGTTAGGCTTAATTCATCTCACCCTGTACTATTTAGATTATTCTAGAATTTTCTAGATCATTCCATCCTTTTCTAAAGGCTATATAAGCGCGCCGCGAGGCCTCATTTGGATTCAGTTATAATTGAGATTTCGAAGTGTTAAAAACCTGACATTGACAAGTTTAAAGTTACCTTAGTTACAATTGTTAAGTATAACCAGTCTCTACCTTTGATACCTGTAACCTATGTTTTTGAATAAAAGGAGTGCATTCAGATTCTACGTGTGTGTGTACCGGCCAATCCGGAACATTTGGTGTCGGAAGCGGGATTAGGATCCAGTTGAAGCTAAAGAAGTAAGAAATAGTTTCTATTAGTAGCAATAAGCATGGCAGAAAATTTGGATTCTTTGATGAACTTGATTATTGTAATGCATAATGAGATAAACAAAACCCAAGAAGACATGAAGAGGGGCCAAGAAGACATGAAGAGGAGCCAAGAAGACATGAAGAGAGGCCAAGAAGACATGAAGAGGGGCCAAGAAGACATGAAGCAAGAACTAGGCGACCTGAAGAAAAATCAAGAAGACATGAAGCAAGAAATTAAGGAAGATATGAAGAGGAACCAAGAAGAACTAAAGCAAGAACTTACAGATGACATGAGGAAGAACCAAGAAGACATAAAAAATGAACTTGAAGATATGAGGAGGCACCAAGAAGACGTAAAATAAAAAATGCAAGAAATGGAAAAGAATCATGAAGAAATCACTAGAAAAACGTTGCTTGAACTGACGCTAACCAAAGAAGATGTAAAAAAGGAAATGGGACAAATGGAGAAGAAAGTGCAAACGCAAGTTCAGGAGGTTCATAACCAGATGCAGCAAGAAGTCCAAAGTTTACGATCCCAGATGCAGAAATTTGGACAGCACAGTGAGTTCAAATCCGACGTTGTCTCTTTATCACATGTGATAAAGCTACGTACGTTCGATGGTAAGGTGCCGTGGGTTACTTACCTGAAACAATTTGAAGCTGTCGCAACAGGACATAGTTGGGATTCCACCGAAAAGGCACGAGCGCTGGTTTGTTCCTTGCGTGGCGAAGCAATGGAGGTGTTAAGGAACAAACCCGAAGATAAACAAAATGCCTTTGGGACATTAGTAAGCCATCTAGAAATGCGTTATGGAGAAGCACATCTACAGGAGGTTTATAAAGCACAACTTCAATGTCGAAGACAAAAATACAACGAAAGTCTTCAAGAGTATGAAACCGGTATTTTGCGACTAATTAACTTGACTTATCCATCCTAACCTGAAGAGATCAAGCAAGAGTTGGCAGTAAGCAGTTTTATAGAAGGCCTGCGAGATCCTGATACCAAACAAGCTTTAAGAATGGCTAGAATAGAGAAGATTTCAGAAGCTCTGGCATATGCCCTTCAGTTCGAAACAGCTAAACAAACATCCAGGGGTCAAGGAAAACTACAAATGAAAATGCTTCGAACCTTTTAAAAGAACTGCAAGAGATTCTTCTTAAACATCGAAAAGACGAAAATAAATCTTTAACTTTCCGACAAAGAAAAGGCATCCGTTGTTGGAAATGTGGTAAAGAGGGACATGTGCAAAGCCAATGTACCAGCAATAGGATTCCTGAAGATATTCGGGAAAACTCCCATTAGCCAGTTTTAAGGGGAGAAAGCTGGCTAGGTGCTACCAAGCCCCATCGACAACAACAAAAATCAAAGTATCCCGGCTGCAGAATAATGGCTCTAGCTTGGTAGTATCGGGGAAGATATGCGGTCGGGACTGTGAAATGGTACTGGATACCGGTTCAACACACGCCATCGTGAGGCCAGACATTATAGCGCCTTGCAGGATAGAAAATCAATACAAAAAATATGTCTTGGAAACCGCCAACGGTGAAATTATACCTGTGAAAGGCATTCATGAGGCTGAAAAAATAACCCTGGGGAACACTACCTTCATACACGCTATTTTCGTCGCAGATATAATGAATGATGTCATACTTGGTCTTGATGTTATGAACCAAAATCAGTTTATTCTTGACATACCTCAACGAGTTCTCCGTACAAAAAATGAAGAAATAGTTATGAACCTGCCACAAAGAAATAATTCCACTATCCGAGAAGTGGTTTTGCTAGAAGATACTACCTTACCTGCCTGTTCAGAATGTGTAGTAAAAGCGGCGTTTGATGATTTTGAGGAAGAAGTAATTTTATTCGAACCAGTTCAAGACTGTCCACTACATGCGAAGGGAATTTCACCAGCAAGAACCTTAACTCATTGTAGAGGAAACATGATGTTTGTCAAAATGATGAATCTAAAAGGTCATCCCCAGCAAGTAAAAAAAGGTGACAAGATCGGAACCTGTCAACCTGCTAATACAATATTTACCTGTACAAACGTACCACCTAGAACTAGAACCTAGAACTACTTTACCTAAGGTACTCCAAGACCTGGTGAAATCGCCACATTTACTGAATAAGGTTCAGATGACCAAGTTGGAAGACCTTTTGAGAAGAAATCAAAATGTTTTCTCTCTGTATGACAGCGACTTAGGAAACGCTAACATAGTTCAACATCGAATTAATACTGGTGATGCAGCGCCGATAAAACAGCCTCCAAGACGAATACCTTTGGCAAAGCGACATGAAGTTAATCAGATGCTTAAGGATATGGAAAAACAAGACATTATAGTAGTTACCAGTAGTCTTAGTTAAGAAGAAAGATGGCTCCACTAGATTCTGCGTCGACTTCCGCAGGCTCAATGACGTCACAAAGAAAGATAGCTTTCCATTACCAAGAATTGATGATACCTTGGACACTTTAACAGGATCAAAATGGTTCTCAACCCTAGACTTGAAAAGTGGTTATTGGCAAGTTAAGCTTAATCCAGATGATAAAGAAAAGACAGCGTTTTCTACTGGGACTGGACTGTGGCAATTTAAAGTTATGCCTTTTGGATTATGCAACGCCCCAGCAACTTTTGAACGTTTAATAGAACTGACATTACATGGAATGACATGGGAAACATGCCTAGTATATTTAAATGACATCATTATTCTTGGGAAAACATTTGAAGGTCATTTAAAGAATATTGAAGCTGTTTTCCAGAACTGAGAATGGCTGGCTTAAAACTCAGTCCCAAAAAGTGCCAGTTTTTTCAAAAAGAAGTGAAATATCTAGGCCATGTAATTACCGAACATGGAGTAAAAACCGATCCTGAGAAGACTGAAACCATTCAAAATTGGCCAATACCAAAGGACAGACATGAACTAAGGAGTTTTCTGGGACTTTGTACGTACTACAGACGATTCATAAAAGGTTTTGCTCATATCGCTAGACCATTACATCGACTTACTGAAAGCAGTCACAGCTATGTATGGACCCAAGAATGTGGAGAAGCATTTAACAACTTGAAGCAAGCCTTGTGTAATCCTCCAGTGTTGTCATATCCTGAGCCATCCCAGATGTTTATTGTAGAGACCGATGCTAGCAATGCCGCTATTGGTGGTATTTTGTCACAAGTACAAAATGGCGAAGAAAAAGTAATAGCCTATTTCAGCAAGGTTATTTCTAAACCTGAACGCAACTACTGTGTGACAAGGAAAGAATTACTGGCTATTGTTAAAACATTGGAGCACTTTCATAAGTACTTGTATGGGCAAAAATTCCTTTTAAGGACGGATCATGCATCACTCAAATGGTTGCTACAATTTAAGAATCCCGAAGGACAAATAGCCAGGTGGTTGCAGCGCCTACAGGAATAAGACTTTAAAGTTGAACATCGCAAAGGGTTAAATCATAAAAATGCTGATGCTTTATCAAGAAGACCATGCCCAGAAAGTTTTAAACATTGCAACAGACACGAGGAAAGAGAATGACCTGACGCTTTTCAATGCCGAAGAACAGCACTTCAAAGCTCTCCAGAGTGGGACTCTAAAGTGTTATCCAAAGATCAGCAAGAAGACCCAGATATTGGCCCTATAATTAAACTGAAATTAGAAAATTCACCAAGACCTTGTTACCAAGAAATTGCAGCCAAATCCCAGAAATTTAAAGGATACTGGGCTTTATGGGACTCTTTGGTGATAAAAGACGGCCTGTTAAAAAGAATCTGGGAAAGTTCTGATGGCAAAAATAATAAATACCAAACTATTTTGCCCTCAAAGAGAATTCCTGAAGTGTTGCAAGCCTTACACAACGGTGTAGGCGGACGACATTTTGATGTTATGAAGACTCTTGAAAAAGTTCGAGAAAGGTTTTATTGGTTAGGAAGTCGTACAGATGTGAAAGATTGGTGCCGAACTTGTGAAGACTGCGCCACCAGTAAAGGACCCCAAACTCGTACTCGTGGCAAAATGAAGCAGTACAACGTGGGAGCACCCTTCGAACGAATTGACATAGATGTAGCAGGACCATTTCCAGTTAGTAAGTCCGGGAATTGCTTTGTGTTAGTAGCGATGGATTACTTCAGCAAATGGCCAGAAGTCTACGCAATACCCAATCAAGAAGCCATCACTGTCGCCGACGTACTATTTCATGAATGGATTTGCCGATATGGAATTCCAAGGGAAATACACTCCGCCCAAGGCAGAAATTTTAAATCCGATGTATTCAAAAGCTTGTGCAGCATATTAGGAATTCATAAGACAAGAACAACACCTCTTCATCCGCAGTCAGATGGAATGGTTAAAAGATTTAATAGAACTTTGGAGAACTACCTGAAAATCCAAGTTAATGAACAACAAAGTGACTGGGATAAATGTATTCAACCATTTTTACTGGCCTATCGCTCTGCAGTTCATGAATCCACTGGAAAAACACCTGCCAGTGTAATATTTGGATCTGATTTACAGCTTCCAGTCGACCTCTTGACTGGACGACCTCCGAACTATAAGATAACTACTACGGATTATGCCAGCCAGGTTAGTAAACGCCTCAGAGAAATCCATGAAGAGGTCCGCCATAAATTACAGGATAGAAAGCGATATAATGAAGTCACGTTACGGTCTACGAGCCAATCACACTGAATTTACAGTCGGTGAAAAAGTTTGGTTATGCAATCCAAAAAGAACTAAGGGACGCTCGCCGAAGTCGCAGAAATCATGGGAAGGCCCGTATCGTGTGGTGACCCGACTAAATGACTTGGTATACCGGATTCAGAAAAGCCCTCATGCAAAAATGAAAGTGGTGCATCTCCATCGATTAGCCCGTTACCAAGATACCGAAGATGTTTGATCGGGACGATCAACTCTGGGAAGAGGGTAATGTTACGAATTTAGCCCTAGTCATAGATTTGTTAAGATTTAGATGAATTTATTTACTGTTTGTTATTTTATTGAAGTAGACTTACCTTAATTTTTATCCATGTAACGACTATGTTAGTGTCAAAAATCGTTCTCGAATGTTCTGTTAGGCTTAATTCATCTGACCCTGTACTATTTAGATTATTCTAGAATTTTCTAGATCATTCCATCCTTTTCTAAAGGCCATATAAGCGCGCCGCGAGGCCTCATTTGGATTCAGTTATAATTGAGATTTCGAAGTGTTAAAAACCTGATATTGACAAGTTTAAAGTTACCTTAGTTACGATTGTTAAGTATAACCAGTCTCTACCTTTGATACCTGTAACCTGTGTTTTTGAATAAAAGGAGTGCATTCAGATTCTACGTGTTTGTGTACCGGCCAATCCGAAACAATATAGAAACTACTTATTGAATTTATTTTAAATCATCTATGAAAATCAAGTGTGGCATAGGTAGAAACTGTTTTAAAAGACAGAATATGTATATATATATATATATATATATTACTAAAGGACTATGTACTGAACTAAACTGGTCACTCTTTACTATTCCTAATAAAAGGAAAGACTGGTAAAATTTACCGATTTTTTAGATTGTCTCTAATGAGTGTCGTTTTGAACAAGTCACAAGTAATCCAGGTTTTTATAAAGGCTTTAATAAAACAGTTGTATAAAATATTGAGGTATGTTGCTTTTAAACCGTTCTTCCAGTTTTCCTGCTTTAACCTATATTTCAGTTGTTTATTATTTATGTTAGTTTCAAATGGTTTGATAAAAATAATTTGTTGGTCTCACTGTCTAAATATGTTTTTAAAATAACATGATAATGATCAAATATATCAGACTTCAAAATTATTATTAAATAAAAGAAAATGATTAATACACTTTTAGAAACGGTCGGAGCTCTTGTTACCCCGTTAATGTAGCTCAAAAATCTAGTCTCTGCTATATCAAGATAATTATTTAGAAATGTGTCGTTTTTACCTAATAAATCAAGATTTATAACACCTGCAAGTATTTAAACAGTGGTATTATTTTTTTACGATAACAAGTTCTGGAGTTCCGTAAGAAATGTTCTTTAGAAATTTATGTTTAGGTGGATTAGCGAATTTGCTCTGTGTGCGGCAAGGGGAAAATGAACAGAACCATTGTGCTCGTGGCATTTTTGGTACTTATTCATATTATCTTTTATGTTAAGGTAAATCATAATTTCACTTTTGTTTTCACTCAAAAAAAGACGGTTAAAGACGGCGAAAGAAAATGGCAGAAAAATAAAGTATTTATAATCGTGAAATAATCTCTCTCCAAGGTTTTACACAGCTTAAAGTTTTAACCTGGGCATCTAAACCGAAAAACATATTTTCTCTCTGTATATTTGTTAACTTGGGAAAAAACGTCTTATCCCATTGACTCTAAATTTTGGTCAGTAATTAAAGGTCTTATGGGGATGGTTTGGTAACATTTTAGTACATGTGGTGAAATAATAACGCCAGGGGAAAATGTTAAAAAAATATCACTTAAAAACTAATTATCCAAAATGGCGACCTAATAAAATAGTTAAAAATCAACCTTGCACAAAAATTGGGTATTATGTAGGAACTGGAAAAATTTAGTACGAATCCAAGATGACGGCTTTGTAAAATATTTAAAAATTGACCCTCAAGAAACTACTTACAATTGAAGCAAATTCTGTGCCATAGCTAATTGTGGTATAGAGATAAACTAGCAAAACTGTAGTACGAATTCAAGATAGCGGAACAAAATGACAGTCAAACCAAATTTTTTTATCGTGAAAAAATCACCCTCCTGGTTCTATATATCTTCACGTTTTAGTGTTCCTAGATACCAAAAAATATGTTTTGTTATTTCCGTCGGTCCGTCTGTCAGTCTTTCAGGACTGACTTCAAATTTTAGTCAAAAATTAAGGGTCATATAGGGATAACCTGATAATATTTCGGCAAAAATCCAATATGTAGGAATAAGATGGCGTCCTAGTGAAACTAAAAAACTAATTATTTAATTTACTTCAAATTTTGCACGAAGTGTTACAAAGGAATGAACTGGTAACATTTTGGAAGGAATCCAAGATAGCAAGACGAAATGGCTCCCTAAGGAAATATTTAAAAATCAGCCTCACAAAATTACTTATTAGAATAATTTCAAATTCTCGGCAAGGATTAACTGTGATATAGAGATAAACCAGTAATATTTTAGTTCGATTTTAAAATGGAGACTAGATAAAATGATTAAAAAATCAACGTAGAAAAATTTCACCCTTAAAAATGGCGATTTTGCCCATTTTTTAACATTCTTTTTTGCACCAATTTTAGCTAATATATGAGCAAATCAAAATCGGACAACGAATTTTAATTAACGACTTAAATACGAAAAGTTTGAGCTATTTTGAGGTAATTTTACTCATTTAAATTCGATAAACCTGCTAGTTTTTGCCGTTTTCTGTGTTCATTTTAGCATATAATAAACCATCGCTTTTTTGCTAAAATTTTTTATATACTATATATCGTTGGAATGTCTTTAATAAGGTATACTTTAGTAGATGCAGCCATAAAGTTAGCCATTTTTTACCAATTTTACTAGGAAATGAATTTACTTAAAAAGCTGTTATTTTCTAACAGTTTTGTTTGACCAAAATGTTTATGAAACTTATTGGTCCTAATTTGTTCCTTAGAGTCTAAGTTTTCATTTGTGAATATACAAAAGTCGTTTTGACCATTTAAGTTTGAGAAGTCGTCATTTTAAACTCAAATTTCGCTTGTCTTGAAAAATAAATGATATTTTTTTTAGTGTCATCGTACTTAAAGTTGCAAATATTCCCATGAATATACAAAACAGACCATAATTATTATTTTAATTGGTTTAAGAAGCCTTTTGACTGATTTTGGAAACAAATTTGACTGATATAAAACTCTACTTTAATAATTATTTTAAAGCCTAATTTCTGATTTCTGAAAATTATTTTAATTCTTCGGCATACAAAAAATATCAGATAAATCTAAAATTTTGCTAGATAAAATTTGCACCAAATAAAGAATTGTATACTAAAAAATATACAGAGTGAAAGAAATACTACTCTCTATTTGATGGGCCCAAATATACAATTTTCCTTTTAAAATCTCATCAAATTTTTATTTTGAAGAACTAAGCATAAATGGAGCTTAAAATGACGACTTCTCGGATGCAAATTTTGGCTTTTCAATCTTTTCAAATACTTTAATTTTAATTAAATTTAAATGAGTACTTGTAACTTATAGTACCTACCGCATAAACCTAAGAAAATTGATTTACTTACCAATAAACGCAAAATATTAATAAATCAAGTAAAAAATAACAAATCGGGACCAAATGGTCAAAGTTAATTTTAAAACCCCTTAACACTGTTTATTTTCAAGGACTGAACACATTACAAACACAGTTAATTAGTGAAAGTATGATAAAACACAAAGAAAATGAATTTGTCAAAATTCTACTCAAAATATGCTAAAAATTTACGATTTTTTGAGCCCAAATAGTTAAAATTTCTACCTAAACACTATAAATTATTGATTATGAACTGTTTTATACATTCATAGGAATATTTGTAACCATAAGTACGATAGCACTAACAAAAATATTTAGCTCACAGTGACGATTTTCGTAAAATTCGATTTATTTTCTTAAATCAAAATGCACATTAAATTGTGGTCAGATCTATTAAAGTATACATCATTAAAAATGCTACAATGGCTAGTTTTTTGCAAATAAAGTGATTTTTTTTAAAGAGAAAAACGGCCAAAAAAGCCAATTTATCGTGTTTAAATAGTTTAAATTACATTCAAAAGGACTGAAACTGTAGAGTCCGTAATCAAAATTCGTTTGCCGATTTTGATTTGGTCATATACAATCTAAAATAGCTGCATAAAACTCGCTAAAAAAAAAACGTAAAAAACGGCCAAATCGCCATCTTTAGGGGTCTACTTCTACTTCAAATTTCTCCCATTTTTTTGACAGTTTGACTGGACTAGTTTGAACCATATAGTTACTTGACATAGTACAAAAACTCATCGATATTTAAAAAAGTAATGAATTTTACTTACGATGATACCTAAGAGATACAAAAATCTACTATCTTTATTTTAAATGATTAAATCAAATCATCATTTAATACGGACAACGTGATCGCATTAATCCTAAGGCATAACGATTTTTATCTAATTAAATTGGTACCTGGTAAACACCAGGTTAGGCGCCGCACAGTAGTCCCAGCAATATAAATTAGGCGGACAAATATATAAATATATTACTATAAGAATTATTTATTTAGCAGCAGTAAAACATATCTAGATATTTGTTAAAAATTTATTTTACATCGTAAAATGAAGACTGTAGAGAAGACTGAGAAAGTATGTAAGGACTCCAATAACTAAACATAGGTCTTTAAGGCAATAAACCGCTATTATATATAAAGTACCGGACACGAAAGAAAACCGGGCGGTCCTTAAAATAAAGGTTCATAGTCTTAAGCAAGTGGAAAATTAAAAATTTGTGTACGCAAATAAATTTTATGTTATTTTAATTGTTGTAATAGTTTGCCGCTTCACCTATAAAGAGCGCCAGCTAAGCGGTACGGAAAATTAATCGAGGATTTAGTAAATTTCGCACTGGTCCACTTGTAATTGGGATGTGCCTAGAGTCTCCATGCACTTGCCGCTAGAAGGTTCCAGCTATTTCCAGTGGCCCCTATACATTTCGAGGATTTGTTTTCATTTCTATATAAATGCGTTGCGTTGAATTTGAATTATTATTTCGAAGTAACGATGGCGAGCAAAAGAGGAAAACAATTCGAAGCGGTGCACGTGAAGTTATTGCGAGCGTTATAAAGGCGTGTACTAGAGAAGCTGAAAATAATAGTTTAACTATTCCAATTCAAAATCGAACAGAACGCGCTGTATTTTACACTGGTGTTTCGGAAAGTAGTGTAAGAAAAATTCAAAGAGAACATAATGATCGGTCATGTTCTGCTTCACCTTTAAAATCTCCTGGTGAAAAAAGACCCCGATTATCATACAAAGATAAAATTGGCGATGGTGATTTTCAAGTAATTCGACGAACAATAGAGGATTTTTATATAAACTTGAACAAGGTTCCGACCTGCAAACCCCTACTTCGTGCTGTAAAGAACAAAATAGATTTTCCGTACGGGTATAAAACCTTAAATCGGCTTTTACGATCAAATGGTTTTGTTTGGCGCAAGTACCAAAATAAACGAAAATAGCCCATTGAGAGATCAAATATTTCTCACTGGAGGGTGAAATATCTATCAACTCTAAGGCAATATAGGCAAAAAGGACGCATCTAGACGAAGCCTGGGTTGATAATGATATGACAGTGAACAAATGGTGGCAAAGTGAAAGTGTTACAGGTGTTGTTGAGGGAATCCGCTCTAGTAGTCGCTTTATTATAGTTCATGCTGGTTCAGAAGCCGCATTTGTTCCAGGTGCTGCTTTAGTTTTTCGCTCGGGACTAATAACTGAAGACTATCATGGACAGATGAATAGAGATAATTTTGAGAAGTGGTTGCTCGAGAAGTTTCTACCTAACATTCCTCCCAAATCAGTCATGGCAATGGATAATGCGTGTTATCATTCTCACGTATAAGATAAAGTGCCAACTAAATACTCTACAAAAGCTCATATGATATCTGAGCTTAAATCGAGCAATCTTTTATGGGATCCATCATGGAGAAAATATCAATGATATGAAGTAATATCAGCCAACAAGCCTAGAGAAAAAAGTATAAAATTGACGGTCTTTTACGTAACCTCGGTCAGACACCTTTAAGACTTCCTCCATACATGTGCGACCTCAACCCTATCGAACTTGCATGGGCAGGAGTAAAAAATATATTCGAGAGCACAACACCGGTGAACTTTCAATCAAAAATTTAAATAAAATAACATTAGAAGCGATTGACTCAATATCGGCTGAAAATTGGAAATCGTATGTTTTAACATGTTCGTTCTATTGAAGATAAATACCGGGAAGTAGATGGCAAAATTGAAACGGTTATTGATGATTTAGTTATCACACTGGGATCTTCAAATAGTGACGACGAAACCTCATAATTTTCAGAGGAAGACAACGATTTAGAAGGAATTGAACCATTAGAATCACAGCCGTCAACCTCAAAAATGGCTTAGTTTTTTTTCATACATTTTGTAAAATTGTTCATAAAGTAGTTGTCAATAAACTGCTTCAAAATAATTAATTTTCTGTTCAATACCGGGTGTCAAAAAATATCTAATATTGCATTTAATATTTGAAAAACTACAGAACTCATCTTTTTCCAAATTAACACATCAATGAAGTTATAATAGGAGAGCCAGCATTGATTCCAGTGAACAAGATTTATCAAAATTTTAACTTATACAGTTCGACTTTGGGCTATTGGGGTATGCCGAAAGTTACGGTTTGTCTCCGTCTGTCATATTACTTTGTACAGGGAGCGTCATTGTGAAGTACTATACAGGGCGTTTCCTAATTGCGTGCTAATGTTATTGATTGGGTGATTCTTAAGCCTTTTTAAAAAAAAAGTTTAATATGAACCTAAAAGTCTTAACTTTGGAGATACAGTGTTTTAAAAAAACATTTTTTTAATCCTAATTCTGATGCTATTATAGATAAATAACTGTGTGAAATTTGATATACGTCTTTTATGCATAACAGGGCATTTTTTATTAACAATTAATTTTTGGAATTTCTACTAGTGGCGTGCATATGTAATTAACCTGGGTAAATACATATGCTCCTTAATGCATAGAAGACGTGTATCAAATTTCACGCAGTTATCTACAATAGCATCAGAATTGGGATGAAACCCATCCTGTATCTCAAAAGTTAAGACTTTTAGGACATAAAAATATCCCCTTTAACATCAGCACGCAATTAGGAAACGCCCTGTATAGTACTTCACAATGACGGCCCCCTGTATAAAGTAATATGACAAACGGAGACAGACGGCCACTTTTGGCATACCCGAGTAGCATTAATTAAAATTTTGATAAATCTCGTTCACTGGATCTGATGCTGGCTGCCGTTGTAAAGTCTGGACTTGTAAATCGTGTATCACTATAATGGGTGGTCCAATAATAGTGGACGTAGGCAGTAGCCCGGGAACCGTTATGATGACAGAACTCAAAAAAAAATATATTTATAGGTAAATCGATCAAGAAAAATCAAAATTAAATCATTTTAAAATTCGAAAGTTCGCCGTTTTTGCAACACAAAAGATATAGAAGTGAGGTACACGAAAGAAAACAGACAAATATAGATAAAGGTTCATTAAGCATAGTTACATTTTTTAATTATCTGAAGTGCGTATAGTCAAAAAGGAGTGCCATATTATTTATAAACGACGGGACACCACTGGTTTAAAGAGATTTCTTGGCCGACTTTCCTAAACCGATCGACTCCGCCCGGTTTTTTTTCTAGTCGCGCACTTTACCTTGCAGTGAGTTTTACAATAATTTTAAATGTCTTCCGAATTTTTTCTCACTTTTTACCATTCACCAAGAAAATACTCCTAAAAAGGGATTATTAGAGGTTTAAAACATACATTTTTTAACGTGTCGAACCTTCTTGCTAAGATCAATCCAAAAACGGTCTGTGACCACCCGCGACCTCGGCACATAACGTCACTTTTGTATCAGTGAGTCACAATCAAAGTACAGGGTTTTTGGTTATAAATGCACCGTCCTATTAACTTTCATATTTTTACAATTCCAAAAAAAATTATATACAAAAGTTTCTTTAAATTAGACAATTTTTTTACGGTGTAGTTTTTAGATATACAGGAGGTTTCGTTTTTCAGGAATCAACATCAACTTTGGTTTTTTAAATGGAATGTTCTTTATATTATTGATTAGAATGATAGAGTTTTTTATCCCGATTCCAACGATATATTGTATATAAATATTTGCTTTGGTAGTTTTTGAAATATTTCGATTTAAACTTTCAGTAATCGAAATAATGACGCTTGGACGATATTATTATCAATATATGCATTATTAATATTATTCTTATATCGGCTGAAAACATCCCGATTATAGCGTTATAAGGTGTTTTAATATTTTCTGTAGATAATATACAGAGTGTTTTTTTTTACCGTTTCTAAAATTGTAGGCCTAGTTGAAATGGCAAATGAAAATCATTTTCACTTTATCATTGTCACATTTTCTTCTCTACAAACTGGTTAGTTGTTAAATCCGAGGTTTTGAATTCGGGCAACCATCATCAACTTTTTTAATTCAAGTACGGACCTGGACTTTTCCTTTCACTAATCAATACTTTTTATAACCTTAAAACAAATTATGACAAAAAAGTCATATTATACGATTTGATTTTTTTGAGGAATACGATAAAACGCCATCTAGTGACAACAAGAAGAATCTTTACATAAAGAGCTTTTTTCTGATGTCAAAATCATTGTAAATAATCACTACTTTAATATTAAAAATAGAAAAAAATTATAAATAACAAAAAGTTGCATAATATCTGAAGAATACAATGCTTATATTTTTGACAAACCTTAATTTGAAAAATTCAAGAGAAAATCGCCATTTCCAGTTTTGAGTTGCTGCTACGCCCCCTAGCGGCAATTTTTTGAAGTGAAAATAATTTCCAGCGATTTCTCTTGGCCGGTTTACCCATATAATTTTTTTCCTCAAGATTCTATGATTAATACTTTTTGAGATATGACGTAGAGCCATCCTTAGTTGAACACCCTGTATATGTAGGCATGGTCTTTCCCTTTTGGTTTGGGTAATTTTCACTAAGTATTTAGGTACTATACTAGTATATAATGGGACTAGAGTGCGCCGTAGACAACACCAATAAAGGCCTAATACAATATAAGGCGATCAACGCTAATCAGCAGCGAAGGGAGCCGTTGCCCAAAGTTATACGTTCGCCAGCGATGCACTACGCTGGTGCTTACCAGGTACCAATTTAAATTCACCTAGAGCCTCCTCGCTGCTGTGGCGTAGCAAGATGCAGGAAAAGGGCGAAGCCATCCCTTGTCCTCACTCCTTCCAGTGTCCCCTACCTTTTGGAGGCCACTGTGACCAAAAAAAACTATCTTGAAAAATACCCAACTTCGTCGGCTAGTTTCGTCGCCGTATGTTATAAAGTGATGACTATTTTTTATCGTGGTTTATTTTTTCTACGTGTTCTTTACGCTATTCAGTTATTTTAGTGTAATGTTACTTTCGCGCTCTTATTTATGAATATGACTTCGGATTTGTGTTCAGGACCACCTATATACAAATCATCATATCGGCGATCACGATCTGAGTTTTTTTATTTGTATATCAGTAAATGTATTTGTTATGTGAGCTTAGAATTTGTTAGGTTTGCTATAAAGAATGCGCCAATTACTTCTTGTAAAATACTATTCAAGATGCTTACTATAATGTAAGTGTGACAACATTGTAGGAGAGTCTTTCTTAAAACTGTCATAATGAGGATTTTTCGCATCGAAATGCAGTGAAAAAGTTAAACTTATTTGTATTTTTTTAATAAAAAGAATAATTTATCTATTTCTTTTTCTTTTAAAATAGTTGAAAGAATGTAAATTTTATATTCAAAAATTATCAAATTCCGTGGGAATAATTGTTTTCAAAAGCCTATATTTTGAAATCAGTCCATCGCTTCCTTCTATATTTTCTTGCATTTCAAGCCAATACAACAGCGTTTTAAGAAACTGACAAGATGTTTTAATTTTCCCGTATACATCAACTTAATATGCCCATTGTTGTTTTTTAGGTTTTAATGACAAATGTCAGCTTCGATAATTTTATATACGATGCTATTTAAAACTATCTGCTTCCAATTTAATAAACAACCTAGAAATTTAATTTTTAACTGTGTTATTGCATTTTATCGCCGATTATAGGAAAAATATTAAATGATATTTGAGTTAAAAGAATTTTTAAGGTGAATTGCACACAAATATTCACATGCGTGACTTAAAAGTATACTTTAAACATTTACATCATTATTAAACAGCACCATTGAGCTAAAACAGTGTACTTAAATACAGGGTTATTCACGCAACACGTTCATCAAATTTTGGGATGAATGTTTTTGATGATGCACAAATTTTGGGATTAAGGTAAGGTCAAATATTCACATGCTTATTTTAAATGGAACACCCTGTATTTTGTGATATTTTTGGATTCTAAGGAGAATTTTATTGCTATTTTATGTAGCATGTCATATACCTAGGTTCAAGCGTTCTTAAGATATTTGACCTTGAACCGAAAATGAGCTTTCGGGGTATAACGTAAACTCTGGTGTTATAAAAGCCACGTTATAAAGAGTTCTTACGTAAGTGCAATAATAAAAGTTTGCACTTACGACCCGTTGGCTAGCTTATACGGTAGTTCAGCTTTGGGGGAGTTCAAAATTTTCAATCCTTTTCCTTGGTGTATGAAGGAGGCAAGTGAAAATTATAAATATGAAAGAAGGGCGCTAACACACGTAAAACAGAACTTACTGCACCGCCTTCATACACCCCTTATACGTGTGTTCGTAAAGGTAATCAAAGGTAATCCCAACCTTTAGGGTTATTTGCTTCAACCAATTGTTTCTCGTGAAAAGTATCTCACAAACATGTGGGTGCAAAAATGTTCAAAATGCTTTAAAGGCTATAAAAAGCAAACGTGCGCTAAGATGCAAGGTTTTAATAGCAATGTGCTATGTGCTAATAAGTTCAATGTGCACTAAAATGTGCTATTTGCTATGTGGCCGCTGAGCTGTAAAAAAGAGAAAAAATCCATTGTAACCTATTGTTTAAATTAAAATTAAATGAAAGAACCTTGCTAAATAAATTAAAATAATAATTACCTGACTGTTATTTGACCACTGTTTAACACAAAATTTAAAATAACTATAAAACAGGACCAGCCTTTTTAAAGGTAGTTTTACGGCCACAGTCAAAACGAAATAGCTCGAACTCGTTCCAAGACGATTTTCAGCTAAGGTTTAGTAAGAAAAAAGGTTTAAAAAAAAGGTAGGAATTTGGCCAAAAAACTAAATTGTTGAAAGTGCTCCATGCAAAACTTGATTTTAATGTCCCTATATTTTGTCTCTTTCCCCCTTATTTATTTAACAAAAATAAAAGATTTTTAAAAAGATAGGCAACTCAGAATACATTATTTATTACAATAAATCTTAATATACATTCAATTTAAATATTTATTTTTGAATAATTTATGTTGTTATTTTTTAATATTTTCCTCTAATCTTTACGTAAGCCTCGTCCTAAATAATTAAATCTTTAAAATGTTAGGTTTTTATAAAAATGAAAGTAAAGTGGTCGGACGGAATCGTATGGCTTTTAGTCATTCATGGAAAAGGCCAAAGCAAGGATTTTAGCGTCGCCGCACACAGTAAAACGTGAAACTTTGTTGTCACTTAACCCAATTTATAAAACGAAAATAAACAAGGCTTTTTAAACCAACCATTTGGAGAACTACTTAAATAAATAACACAAACCCTTGTTAAATGAACCCCTGACATGTGTTTACCGGACATTTAACAATATAGGTAACAACTTAAACTACATTTTATCAAAAGGACAAATCATTTAATGAACTAAACGAGATTTAAAAGGCGACAAACGAAATCGGAGGTATATACCAAATGTTTTTAATTTATGTAGCGTTACCAGGCTACAATGGAAATATCTTGTTTAGTTTGTATCACAACAGCTCATACCCAACTAGGTTTTTTATAGCGGATTTGTTTCTGATCAAAATTATGTCAAGGTAAGATAATAGAAAAACTATAGGTGGATGAACATCTAATAATGAAATTCTTATAAAAATAAGGCCCTTTTATATGTGGGCATTAAAGAAAGCTTCAACAACCAGACCCTCAGCATCTGTAAATATAAAACATAAAATGTATATAATATACCAAGCTGTCAGTTATACAATATTAATAATAATAATGAAAATAGTCAAAGAATCTAAATAACTTCCAAAAACTTAGTTCCTGACATCTTGGTAAATGACAAAATATAATTAGCAAAATCATAATTAGTTACCGTAAAAGTGTAACGTTACAGGGGTACCAAATTTTAAAATCTCATATTTTTGTAAGTTTTAAAGATATAATCTTTATATTTTGCAGACGATCGGTAAATAATCTTAGGTTTCTATTTTTTTTATTGAATTTGTCTATTTTTATACAGGGTGTCCTAAATTCAGCGGCAAACATTCACATTTTCAAAGCAGCTAAAATTGGTTTTTTTAAATGGGACACACTATAACTTCATGCACTATCAAATGTAGAATTTCATTTTCTATCGAACTGTATTAAGGTTCCCTATACCTATTCGTAACCATTTTCGAAATAATTAGGTTTTATAAAAATATCGTATGTATTTGCTTAAATGTTTACATGTTCCAATGGTGAGCCATGGAAAAACAATTGAGATCCAATATCCAATATGACAGATGATTAGTATGCGTTATTTATCGAAAGCTGTCAGTGATAAACTAAATCTTCCAATTCGAAATGGAAGAATACTCAAACGCTGATATTCTCAATCTATTTTATATTCATGGAGAATGTTATAAAATTTTGGAGAGAACATACCGTGTGTTTAATGAACGCCACCCTGATTTGCCGCCAATGAACAAGTCAAAATTCAAGAGGATTAAAACAAACTTTTTGCGTTTTGGCAAAGTTAAAGTTACAAAAAATGTTCCGAAACCAGTGACAAACGCCGAGGATAACGTAATAAACACATTAGCTTATTTCCACGCAAACCCGCTAAGTTCAATACCGTCTGCAGAACACGATTTGGGAATTTCTTCTTCATCTGTCCAAAGAATCTTGAGCGAACATCATATGCACCCTTATTCCTTTCAAAACGTGCAAGTCTTGAGACCTGGTGATGACGTCCGACGAGTAGAATTTTGCGAATTCATGTTTTTGAAAATTCAAGAGGACCCTCAATTCCTTTCAAAAATATTTTGGACCGATGAAGCGAAATTTTCTAGAGAAGGAATAACAAATAGAAGAAACGAACATTTCTGGGCAGCAGAACATCCGCACGCTTTACGCGAAACGCGTTCTCAAGAGAGGTTTAGCTTCAATTTTTTGAATATAGTAAAGTATTAAATGATCAGGTGCGGTACTGTATTTATGAAGACAATTTAAACAGTGATAAGTATTTAGAAATTCTACGAGGGACGGTTTCTGAATTTATAGAAGAAATTCCTATTGGTGAGCTGCAAAATTATTGGTATCAATTAGATGGGGCACCAGCACATAATTCCGCTGCAGTTTATCTCCAATTATCTCGAATTTTTGAAGATCGCTGGATTGGTTGCAATGGCCCTTGGAGATAGCCTCCGCGATCGCCTGATTTACCACCCCTAGACTTTTATTTATGGGGATTTATCAAAGGTAAAGTCTATGCTTCCCCAGTAAATAACCAACAGCTTTTGCCGAATTAGAAAACGGACAAATTCAACGGGCCACAGCAACTGTACAAAGAAGAATTGAAATGTGTCTTCAAATGAGCAGACAGCATATAGAACATTTGTTATAATTCAATTTTATTATTTTGTTTATTTATTGTTGATTATTAGATTGCTATAATTTTTAAGTTCACTAAAACCAGTTTAGAACAGTCTCGTAGTAGGTATGGTTAAAAATAATGTAAACAATTTATTACATTTTCTATAACTTTAACTTTTCCGAAACGAAAAAATTTCGTTTCAATCCTCTTCAATTTTCTCTTGTTCATTGGCGATAAATGAGGATGTTTTCCATTAAAAACAGGGCACTTTCTCTCCAATATTTTGTAACATTCTCCGCGAATATAAAATAAATTGAGAATATCAGCTTTTGAGTGTTATTTTATTAATTTAAAAGTTTCAAATCAGCTGTCATGTTGAATAGAAAAGCACAACAATTGTTTTTCCATGGCTTACTAGGGGAAGGTGTAAAAACCTGATTATTTCGAAAATGGTTACGAATAGGTATAGGGAACCTTAATACAGTTCGATAGAAAATGAAATTCTACATTTGATAGTGCATAAAGTTATAGAGTGTATAAAAATAGACAAATTCAATAAAAAAAATAGAAATCTAAGATTATTTACCGATTGTCTGCAAAATATGAAGATTATATTTTCAAAACTTACAAAAATATGACATTTTAAAATTTGGTACCCCGAAAACTCATTTTTGGTTCAAGGTCAAGTATTTTAAGAACGCGTGAACCTAGGTATAGGACATGCCACATAAAATAGCATTAAAATTCTCCGTAGAATCCAAAAATATCATAAAATACAGGGTATTCCATTTAAAATAAGCAAGTTGATACCAACTTCCAGTTAAACCGGAAGTGACAGGAAGTTGAAAATATTTCAAAAAAGAAGTACCCCTTGACCTTACCTTAATCCCAAAATTTGAAATTTTTATCTAAATGGCATCATCAAAAACTTTTAATGAACGGGTTGCGTGTATAACCCTGTATAATAGGAGATGTAATATGTGAGATTTAGTTAAGCAGATTAAACTTGACTTTGGAAGGTAACGATAAGAATAAAACAAAGAACTGAATAGCCAACGATTCAACCATCTCGGTACAAATAACATAGAAAGTGGTTTCCGCGTACATTTTGGTCAGCAAAAAGACAACCACTTTTTGATTGGGTAGTACGAACTGCGTATGAATCAACTGACCATAACCGTTAGTGTTAAACCGTAACCGTTGCATTTTTCTGACTCTAACCAGCTACCTTTCTACTGTATGCAAATTATAAATTATCTGGGCGTTATCTGTGAGATAAGCGAGCGCGGACGATAACTCGTCTAATGATACGGTATGAGGTTAGCCATCTAAAGCCATTATCTTTATCTGCATATTTCATTGTGCCTGTGCATTCCATTAAAGAAAACTGCAGATGATCTGTTATATGTCGAATAAGATTCTTGTTCTTGTCGAGAAAAGAATTTCAACTGGCAGATGGAAATCTAACGTGCCGGACCGATGATGCAGATATTAAGAATAACGCTAAACATACGATCCGCGAAGATATTAGATTTAGCGATAAAATGGTGGTAAAAAATGTTTAATGCCTTAGGATTAATGCGATCACGTTGTCCGTATTAACTGATGATTTGATTTTATCTATTAGAAAAAGATATTAGATTTTTGCACTTCTTTGGTGACATCGTAAGTACTACTTTTTCAATTATTGATGGTTGTTTGTACGTTAAAGAAAGGTATTCTGTCCATGCTTATGTTTTAATCCAGTAACTATAGGGTTCAAACTAGGCCAGCCAAATTGTCGATAATTGAAAATTTCTCTAATCAGTATTTTTTTTGGAAAAACTCATTTTGGGCAATAAATTAAGGGTCCGTGCATCTGCGTAAGAGGTGAAGCAACACCCGTGAAAATGGCAAATTTGGCCATTTTTTAGCGGCTACTTGCAGCTATTTTAAGTTGTATATGAGCAAATCAAAATCGGCGAGCAAATTTTGTTTAAGTACTTAAAAACCAAGAATTTGAGTATTTTTGGATGTAATTTGACCTATATATACCTATATAAGAAAATGGCAATTTTTGATGTACAAAAAAAATTAGGTTTTGTTCCGGTAATTAATTTTTTTTACGGATTTGGTTGCAAAAGCAGGGTATCTTTTTTTAATGTAATGCTTATTTTTAAAGATAGAACCTTGCGGTTTTCACGAACCTGTGCTAATTTTTTGTGAAACTCATGAAGCCGTAAACAAAATTTTCATAGCCTTCTTCGTTTATGAGATACAGGGCGAAATAGAAAATTTTGCATTTTGGGCCCCCCTCGTATCTCGGTTATCCTTTAACTTAACGCAAAGGGAAAAATTGCTGCTTATGCAGTTTTTTATGCTGGATCCAGTGGCGTAGTCATATTTTTCATTTGAGTTGTTATTTTTTAGATATGACCCAAAGTTGTGTTTTTTAAATGGGACACCCTGTATATTTGTCCAGAAATTGATTTGTCCTTTTAAAAGCTTCTCAAAAATATATAATAGTATGGGTCTATTTTAATAAACAACAAAAATCCTACTTTTTATAATTATCATCCCAAATTTTGCAGTAGACCATGCATAACAATGCTGCCTTTTATTTAAAGTCGTTAACAATATCTACATCCTAACAATAAATCAAAATAAATATGAAACTAAATCTATTTATCAAAATATGTATTGATAATTTCGCACCAAAAAAGTACCACCTGCCTAGATTTATGTAACACAAGAACAAAACAGTAATAAATTATTATCTAACAAGCCTTTCAGCAAAAATCAACTGTCGTATAAGAACTACAGTAACCAAGGAAATCAAAAGAACTGTTCAAACTGATTTCCATTTTGTTCTATCCATGCTTCGCACAATTTTCGTCTTCGTTTTAGGGAATTAAGCAAAATAACGGGATGATCCTAAATCTTGGACATTATCATACTGGTCTTTGTAAATTCTATTTTCCAGATATCCCCATAGAAAGAAATCTAAAATCGACAAATCTGGGGACCTAAGGGGCCATCTTATAGGTCCATTTGTTACGATCCATTGGTTGGTAAAATTATTGTCCAGAAATAATTTCGTCATTCCAGAATTGTGTGCAGGAGCACCGTCCTGTTGAAAATAAATTTCGTTAATTTGCGCTAGAGGAACATCGTCAAGTAATTCAGGTATAGCTGCCTTTAAAATTTCTGAATAGCGATTGGCTGTTAGATTTCCCTCAAATATATAAAATTTTATATGTGTTCCTAATATGAAGCAGGACACATTTAGACCAAACCTGCCCTGCTGTCTTCTGGGAAATATTTGGTGTTGATTTTCCTGGGACCAGAATTTACTATTGTGCCTATTGAGTATACCAGAATTACTGAAATGTGCTTCGTCTGACCATATAACCTTCCTTTCAAAATCTCTAACCATATCGCATCTTTCTGGAAAACAATTGCAGAAGACTACCCGACGCTGTGCATCCCCTGGCTGTAAGTGCTGCACGAGCCTAAATTTGTATGGGTGGTATTTGTGCTTTTTTAGAATTTCTTGAACTCTAGTTTTTGGAATCCCTATGCTCTTTTCACTGGCCCTACAAGAATTTGTAGGGTAAGCTTCTGCATTAGCCAAAACCGTAATTTCCTCGGCCTCCAGATTTTCTTTATTATAAGTTTTCGTACGAGGTTTGATAAATGATCCGTGATTAAGTAAATTCTTTTTTATCCGATAAAAAGGGGATATATTAGGTTGCCTCCTTTCTGGATATCTAAATAAAAATTAAGCAATAGTATTTCAAATACCTAAAAATTAACTATTTACCTGTTAAAAAACATCTCAGAAGCCGCTTCAACATTTTCATTACTTAATATAAAACAAGCTAACATATCGTACTTTTCATAATGTTTGAAAGTTTGGTTTTCTTCCATAATAATACAAATATATTTTTACACAATAAATAAATACAAAAAACTAGCGCTATATTTTATATACGCGTACAATATTGGGAAATGTCATTTGCTTCCAAGAAAACAAAAGAAAATGGCATCGTTTTGCATGGCCTACTGCAAAATTTGGGTTGATAATTATAAAAATTAGGATTTTTGTTGTTGTTATATATTTTTGAGAAGCTTTTAAAAGGACAAATCAATTTCTGGACAAATATACAGGGTGTCCCATTAAAAAAAAACACAACTTTGGGTCATATCTACAAAATAACAACTCAAATGAAAAATATGACTACGCCACTGGATCTAGCGTAAAAAACTGCTTAAGCAGCAATTTTTCCCTTTGCGTTAAGTTAAAGGATAACTGAGATACGAGGGGGGTCCCAAAATGCAAAATTTTCTATTTCGCCCTGTATATCATAAACGAAGAAGGCTATGAAAATTTTGTTTACGGCTTCATGAATTTCACAAAAAATTAGCTCAGGTTCGTGAAAAACGCAAGGTTTTATCTTTAAAAATAAGCGAGATATCCTGCTTTTGCAACCAAATCCGGACACCCTGTACATACATCTGCGTATGAGGTGAAGCAACACCCTTGTTGTAATTAATTTTTTTTTGACCAATTATTATAAACCATTGGATCATCTTTAATAAGGTATACTTTACTAGATAAAATCATAAAGTTAGTAATTTTTTATCAATTTAATGTGCAGTTGGCGACAAATAAATCTGTACGGCTTAATTACTTCATTGTAAATTGTACTTCGTTTTGCTTTATTTACCTGTATTACCTTTCGCATGAGTCTTCCGATTCGTCTCGTCGAAGGCAGACCTTTGCGTTATTAACATAAGTGGTTACACGTGTTCGGTTTTGCTGCCTTATTTCGGGCGGAAACGATAGACTCAACCGCTCAGAGTGGAAACTAACGACCCCGCAAGAAAGGGAGCAGACGCTGTGAACGTGTGAGGCCTAGTTGTTCCTCCATTCTATCCCGTTCGTCTGCCGCAGTTCTACATAGAATATTAGCGTAATGGCCGCTATGTGGCGGGAGTAGGAGTGCTAAGGGGATAGCTTGAAAGAAAAGGTCATCTCGTGAGACCAGTAGTACTCTCAAGGGGCATCTAGTGGAAGCCAAGATGCATTTCAAAAATTAAAAATTTATTTGAAAGATTCGGGGTGTTCGAGAGCTTAGAGCTCGCCATCCGGACATCCTACCTATTGGGCTGGAGAATGCAGAAAAGAAAGAAAGAAAGAAGACCTTTCGCATTTGACAGTTATAACAGCACATAATGAACGTAATTTAATGTCATAATTAATTATTGACATTTATTGATTTTTGATGTCAGTCTTGCTTTGTCAAGTGTAAAATAATAGCACAAAATATGCTTCATTTAAGTATTGTTAGAAAAACTGCCATAATTACACTAATAGAATAAGGCTAGTGTTTCGGGAGAGTTGCCAATTATTTTGCTATAGCTAAGATCACTGGTCAGGGAATCATATGAATCGTAAACAAAAATAACGTGAGGAACATACCTTGGAATGATCGGCGAGAACATGTTTAAGTAACAAAATTACAACGAACAAAAATTCTCGGTATGATCCAAATTACACTCAAAACAAACAAATTATTGGCCGTTCTTTTAATCAGAGTTTGGGCTAGATAAGCGCCCAGGACCCAGGTTTTTTTCTATTTCCTCAAAAGTTGAAATTGTATGCTTATTTTGGTATTAGTGAATTTAACATAAATATTTGAAAGTAACATAAAGAAATATAAAACAAATCCTTCAGTTACGTAGAAAACCTTAATATACCTTTAAAACCAATCAATCCGGCTGGTTGTAACTTAGGCAACAAGTAAAAACAAAAGTTCGTATTACCAAAACATCATAAAATGAGGTTATACTGATTTGACACCGGACGGATTTATCTGACGCTAACTGTACATTTTAATATATGAAAATTAGCCATTATTTATGGAAAAATCCGTTTTTTTATAACCATTTCGTTCGATAACACTATTTATTAAATCTATTGATCCTAATTTCTTCCTTAGACTCTAAAATTTTATGTGAGCCTCTATTGAAATCATTTTTGAGTTTTTACGAAAAATGTGGCTTTTTTTGATACATAATTAAAAATTTGTTTAGTGTTATCGTACTTAAAGTTGCAAATTGTTTTTTTATGTATAAAACAGTTTAACATCAACATTCTAGGAGTCTAAGAAGCCATTTTGTTGATTTACGTTTCAAAAACCGTAATTTTCAGCTTAGTTTGCGTACAATTTTCGTATTTTTCACAATGGCATTCATTTCTTTGGTTTTTCTCATTTTCACTAATGTTTTATATTGTGTTATTTTTAAGGGGTTCTAGAATTAGTTTTCACCATTTAGTCCCTAGGATTCGTCTTTTTACTTGATTTTCTTGATTTATTAAAATTTTGCGTTTATTGGTAAATAAATAAATTTTCTGTGGTACTATAATATAAAAATCGACATTTGGATCCGAGAAGTCGTTAGTTTAGTCAGCTGACCCGGCACCAATCCACCTAGTGCGTTTAGGCACCTGCTGGGATCGATCCATCCATCCGATTCTGTATGTAACTGAAGTGTCCATAATTAATTTGTATCAATTAATGTTTATCTTTAAAATTCTATATCGATGGTTTTTAATGACGTCAAGACGCCAACATTAAGAAAAATTCACTAGTCCCAAAGAATATGAAGTACCTACGGCTGTTTTCTGATTGTTCCCCAATTTTTTAGATAAGTAAGGTAAGACAAACAAAAAGAGGGTTTATTTTAGGTCTTCTTATAATTGTTCGTGGTAGTTTCAAACCGAAAATTCGTTAGTTTCATAAAAAAAGAAGAAATTAAAAAGTTTAGGATGTTTATAAACATTGAGGAAGTTGATACAGTGAAACCTCTCAACAACGGACAGTAGCTGTACCACAGAAACTGTCCGTTGTATAGAGGTGTTCGTTGTGGGGAGTGAACAAATTAAATGCCAATGTAATTTTATTTAAAAAATATTTTATTTTTAAGTAAAAAATAATATGTTTAGTACAAATTATTATTCAATTTCTGAATATGAAGTTAAGTAGGAAGAAAATATATTGATGTTTTTACATAATTCCGATGATGGCACATTATCTTCACTATCGCAGTCAATGTTTTCCTCGAGAATGTCGTCGAATCGAGCTTTGCGGAAGCAGTTATTGATGGTCTTGTATCCGACTTTTTTCCATGCAGCAACAATCCAAATCAAGGCACGTACAACATTTATGGATTTCTCCAACTGTTCTGTAGATTCAGAATACTCCATGGATGACAAAAGGCGCTCGATTAAAAAAATAAAAATAAAAATTTCTTTAGTGGTTTTTAAAATTTTGAATCACGCCCTGGTCCAATAGCTGGTAATGAGATGCGGTATTTGGCGGTGAAATTATTTTAACAGTTTTTAACTTCAGTTTTGGGTGAGATTCAGCATTATCAAAAATAAAAGTACATTTCGGTTTTGCCTTTGCATTTTTCGGTCAAATTTCATCAGTACCATTCAAGTGGCAATTTTTCCACGCTTGATTCTTTAAAACGACGGGGTTTTTTACTTTTTCCAATTACACTGACCGACAAAAAAAATTCTTTTGTTGTAACACAAATCAGAATAGCACAATCTAATAGAATAGACCTATCCAAATACGAAAATGACAAATAGAAAGTTGTAGCACGTAGGGTTTTCTTGTTAGAGTTGTAGAACTATATCGAATGTAACGATAATTAATATCTATAGGAAATATGATTTCAGAAAATTCTTAACCCTGTTTATTGACTATGTTTACAGTTTTCGCCTATTAAACATACCATACGTCTAAGAGAAAAGCAAACGAGAAAAATATTAACTTAAAACACTAATTAAACTTTATTTTTACCGTTTATGAGGTGTTCTATCTTCTCTCTTCAAAAACCAACAGTAGTGACCCATCATGGCTGGATCCCATCATCCTTTGTACCGAATTTCCATTGTTCTATTACCTTGGTGAAACCTTTTACCCTGCTCGTCACTAACAGCTCCCAAATTTTTAGGAAAAAATGACAGATGGGAATGGAGGAAGTGAATTTTTCATGACATTCTGGCACCAAGCGCTTTATAGGCATGTTCATTAACTAATTGTTCATAATTTTCATCTATATTGTTGCCTAAAAATCCTTTTACTACATTAACAAATGAGTTCCCGCCTGATAAGCTTTTCCGTAAAATTGACATCGTCCAGCAATTTTCTGATTTGTGGCCCAATAAAAATACCGTCTTTTAATTTGGCATCACTTAACTGGGGAAAGACACCATCTTTATTTAAAGCCTTCACAAAGTTTTTCATTAGCCCAAGTTTAATGTGAAGAGGAGGCAAAAGGACATTTTTGGGATCACCAAGAGGTATAAATCTAACGTTTTGAGATCCCGGTTGAAATTCGCTTCTTTCTGGCCAAATTCTTGTTACATAATTCTGATTTATTGCACAACTGTCCCATAAACAAAGAAAACAGTAATATTTTGTAAATCCCCCTGAAGTCCCCCTAAAATCGCTATAACTTTTAACTCTCCACATATCTGCCATTTATACCTATTGTAGTTTATTTTATCCAAAATCGTGCAATTTTCTTTCATTGCAACTGAATGGGCAACTGATGAGGGTTTTAAATTTCCATTATGCAATAAAACAGCTTTTAAGCTATATCTAGATGAGTCTATAAATAAGCGCCACTCAGGGGGAGAATGTTCAAAATCAAGTTCCTGCATTAAACTGTCTATATCAGTACACACGCACAACGAATTTTCCATACTGTAGAATTCAGAAAACATAGTAGGGGAGAACCTCCTACAGTGGCCAGTCTTTAACAGTGGCCATATCTTTGTAATATAATAAATTCACTTCAGTTACCGTCGCCATCTATGAATTAAAGAGTTAAGTAGTCGTACTCGAAAATACGTCGGTCCACGTTTTGGTCAGTCTCATTGTTTATGTAGTAGAGAGAGCATCGCTTTTTTGGCTGCCGTAAGTTACGTTTACAGGTATGTTTGCTTGTATATTTTTAAAATAAACTGCAGTATATTAGTTATATTTTGCACCTTTTATTTCTTAAGAATAATAGCGTTTGAATTTGTTTTGATCAAACGTTTAGAAAACGTGGTTTCTCTAACAGTGGCCAGGGTTGTTGTTTTTAACAGTGGCCACTACTAAAGTGCCACTAAAAGCCACTGTAGGTTCCTTTTTTTTTCAGCATTATCGACGAATCAAGGTCCAAGAGATCCAACATTGGAAAAACCAGTGCTGCAACAATGAGAGAGGCTCTTTACCGTATATTTGAAGGTGGTTGGAGTGTTAAAAAAGCGGCCCAGGAATTCAAGATCGCAAGGACCACCTTAAGACGTTATAAATCAAAATGCGAACGAGCGGGAGTTGATGCTGATTTTGCCAACATGGATGTAGGGAGAACACCACGACTTACACCAAATTATGAAGTCAACAAAGTGTTCAGCAAGTCTGAAGAGGAAAAACTTACAGATTATTTGAAGCAGATGGCGAATTTGCACTACGGGTTGAGTTCAACGCAAGTACGATTTTTTGCTTATGAATTAGCTGTTGCTTTTGATAAGAAGATTCCAAACAATTGGAGGAAGAATAAGTGTGCTGGAAAAAACTGGTTTTATAAATTTATGAAAAGAAATAGGAGCATTTCTATTCGATCTGCTGAAGCAACGTCCTTGGCTAGAGCAATGGGATTTAATAAACCAGTTGTTGATAAGTTTTTCACAAATCTTACCGTTTTATATGAAAAATATAAATATACTCCTGCCCAAGTATATAATATAGACGAGACTGGCCTTACAACAGTCCAAGGCTCCAGTAAAGTTATAGCGACCAAGGGCCAAAAACAAATAGGGAAAATAACATCAAGTGAAAGAGGCACCCTTGTTACCATGATTGGAGCCATCAATGCAATAGGTAACTCTATCCCGCCTTTCTTAATATTTCCGCGGAAAAATTTCAAATCACATATGCTTAAAGGTGGACCACCTGGAGTACAAGGTGATGCTTCTCCCAGCGGTTGGATAAATAAAGAAATATTTCATAAATGGTTTCAATATTTTATCAACCACGCTAGACCAACGGCAGACTTCCCGGTTCTTCTACTGATGGATAACCATGAGAGCCATATTTCTCTTGACGTTATTAAAATGGCTAAACAAAATAACGTGCAGCTTCTAACATTACCGCCACATACAAGCCATAAACTCCAGCCCCTGGATAAATGTGTTTATGGTCCATTAAAACGACAATACAATAATGAATGCAATAAGTGGATAACTAACCATCCTGGTCTAAGAATAACTATCTACGATATAAGTGAGATATTAGGACAAGCCTATCCATTGGCTTTTACAACAAACAATATCGTATCGGCGTTCAAACACACTGGAATATGTCCACTCAACAGTGCCATTTATGATGAAAGCGAGTTTATTCCAGCATCTGTAACAGATCAACCTCTACTTCAAGAAAATACCCAAAACTCACCCCATGCAGGACTCTCAAATGAAGGACGTACAGATGTTGAAAATGCCAATGTAACACAAGGAACTCATTTATACTTTTCACCGGAGACTATTGCACCATATCCGAAAGCTACCAAATGCAAGAAAACCACTAAATAGAAAGAAAAGGAGCACAGAAATTCTAACTAGCACCTCAGTTATGGAGAAGTTTCAAACTGAAGAGATAGTAAAGAAAACGGTAGTAAAAAGAGCAGTTTTTCAAGATGAGGACGATTTACCCCTGAAGTCTCTGATACCAATTAAAAAAAAGAAAAATAACAAGCGGCCCAATTCCAGTTCTTCTAGTGACAGCGACGATAATATTTCATATGCCTCGTCAACGTGTACCGAATCGTTTGAAGGGGAGGACAATATGACCTTAAATCAATTAGATGACATAAAGGTTAACAGTTTTGTCCTTGTAAGATTTCCTACAAAAAAAAACTATTAAATATTACGTAGGTCAAGTTACCGAAATTCATCCTCAAGACGATGAATATGATGTGTCATTTTTACGATACCAGCATAAGAAGTTTGTTTTCCCCTTAGTTCCAGACATTTCCACCATCATGAAGAGGGATATAGAAATTGGGCTTCCTGAACCAAGTGTCACTGGGGGCACTTCAAGGATGAACAATTCATTTGTGTTTTCTATTGACTTAAGTAGTTGTAATGTATCATAAGATTTCTTGTCTCCCGTTTCGTATACATGTGTTTATACAGTTTGAAATTATTCATTTAGTTCATTTTTATACCAAATAATAAATATAATAACCATAAATAAATCCTTTATTTTGGTTTAAAAAGCAGTGACCATTGTTGGGGTATGGGGTGGCCAGTGTACCTTTCTTTCTCCAACAGTGGCCACATTTTTAAACTTTTAAAAAATGTTACTTTTTTTTCCTAATTTATTTTTTTTTAATTTTACACGTAACATAATGGTATAACTAACATTTCCAGGTTTCTATAAATATATAATTAAATAATAAAATGATTGAAATAGTTGAATTACAGCAACATATCTTGAAAGGTGGCCACTGTAGGGGATTCTCCCCTATTTCTTTTTCTGAAATTAGTAATTTTTCTTTCTTTGGCCAATAAGTTCCATTCCTTAAGACGGAAACCCAAGAAGTTCTGACTGTTGCTTGGATAACCTCAAATCACGTACTAAATCATTTAATTCACTTTGAACAATCAAATGTGGCTCGCCGGAACTGGGACTTGTGGTAAAAGTGGGATCGGTGCACTGTTCTTCTGAGCTACCTGATGATACGTTATCTCCATTATCTCCCAAGTCAATAGCTTTCCGATTTAAAGGCGCAATCGGCACTGGCAAATTTGCATTATGAGGAACAGGTCGTATGGCAGATTGCAAATTTGGATATTCTATATTGTGCTTTCTCTTTTTGGAATAACCTTCAGTCTTTGTCAGGCAAAAATAACAATCTTCAGAATGATTGGTGGGTTCTCGCCATACCATTGGCACTGCAAAAGGCATGTTTGATGTATGATGTTTAACGTTTATTTTCTGTCTAATGTTGTAAACAACCCAGTATAGGTAATTTTTCCGTTGTAAAATGGACCCATTTTAGCCGCCCCACAATAAAATTGTTTACCTGCCAATATAAAAGGTTCTAATTAGACTATTAAAAAATGGTACGTATTAGGGCTTTCCGAATATTTTTTTTATTATTGGGAGGGTTTTTCATCAGTTCATAGCGGAGCAAAGCAAAATAGTGAGTCTCTTCTTGGACGCTTTCCCGCTAGCACATGTCTCCCCTTTTAAAGAAAATATTTTATTTGGCAAAGCGCGGAAAGAGTGCCGTTTCATCGGCGTTACAAATGTCTCTCTGAGCGTAGTTTTTGATAATAGCACATAATTTCGTCCGCCAATCAGTTACCTGAATCAAGTCTACAGCCGCTACTTCGCCACAGATGGATTTGAAAGAGGTATTAAGACGTTGACAGTCTCCAACCATCCATTTGATCCCTTAAAACCATCAACTTCTAGATTCTTCCCAATTTCTTGTGCTTTTTCCTTTATTCTTGTACCGAATATTGGAATGTTTTTGGAGCATATTTTACAAAACCAGTCGTGGACAATTTGGTCTATGGCAGCACCCTCAGTTTTCACAAATTTCTTTTTCTCTTTTACGCTCCCAGTGTCGGCGAATCGCTTGTTAAGTTCGCTCTTGTTTCTCAAAGTTTCACTAATATGAGATTTTCCTACACAGAATTTTTCGGCTAATACTCTAACTTTAAGTTGGTTTTTTCCGCGTACTGGATTATTTCAACATTTCCTTGAAGACTTAAAAACTTTCTTTTGTTTGAAGACATACTGGTCGCACCAAAGTAACATCAAAACTAAGATATTCTATTGATGAAGACTACATTTTCTGTATATCTATTTATTATGCAATTCACCGCAATTTACCGACAAGCCAGACAGCATAAGCCAGCCTATTGTTAAACTAGTGCTATTAACAATAGGTAGGCGCCGCGCCGCTTATTAGCAAAGATCTGAATATTGCCCTTAATGTGCAATAAAAATACCGGCATTAAATGTGAGTTTTTCAAAAATTTTCTGAACATCTGTCCGTTCTGAGGTGGTAAATTTTACTGTTTTTATTAAAAATGTTCCAAATTTTACTGTCCGTGTCCGTTGTTGAGAGTGTCCTTTGTCAAGAGGGTTTAATACACAGGAATATATATACTGATGGTCGGTCACTTCAAAATTGTCCGTTCAGCAGAGGTGTCCATTGTTCAGAGGTGTCCGTTAAGGGAGGTTTCACTGTATTAGCAAAATAGAACCGACATCAAAATTTTGAGTAATTACTTTTTTTTTTTATATGTCAAACCATCCAATTTCAGGCATATCAAAAAGAAATTAAAAAATAGTGGTTTAGTTGTTAGCCTCAAGAAATGTTTAGAAAAATTAGTAGATTAATAAGGGAACACATTTTTTTCCTGAAAAAAAAATGGCTTATCTAATATAACTAGGACTAGGAAATTCCCTTATCCCGTCGTAATTAATTTGAGGATCAGTGCGTTATGCCAGACTTTGTCAAATGCTTTGCTAATATCCAGAAAAACTGAGCCAGAATAATTTAACACAGTCTTATTAAAAGACATAAACACTTCTAAATAGTAACAGTTATCCCCGAAAACAGGATCTACCATCAAAATTTAAAAAATAATCCTATTAATATCTACTACAGTGATTTATTGCTTGCATATAACCGAAATAATGTAGCTGGTTAAAGACGGAAAAATATAGGCGATATGATTTATACAACCGGTCTTTTTGCTGATCCCAATTTAGTTCTCCACATAGTCGTTTAGTATACTGTCTTGTTCCTCCCTATCGGCATCTTACCAACATTTTACCAGTTTCTACCTATGCCACCCAGAAGATTTTTTTAACATTTTATTTGGCCGTCATTTTGTTTCGCTATCTTGAATTCGTACTACAACTTTATCCATTTATCTCACTAATGACTAGCTTTTCAGGCTCTTTAAATATTTTTTTTACGTCCAATTCTGTTTTCATGATTTGGATACCAAAATATTACCAGTTCATTCCTACCTAACACTTGATTTGTATGCAACATTTATGGTAAATTGGTTAAACACTTTTTAGTAATATTCAGTAATTACGTTTTTATTGTTTGACTAAGCCGCCATCTTGTTCCGCCATAATATTACCACGACATCCCCATATTACTCTTAAGAATATAAAGTTTTTTGTTGTTTTGCAGTGTTTTTAGCTCTTTTCGACAGTTTTTTTGCCTAAAGAGATGATACTATTTTGTTTTATTGTTTTTTAAGACATGTATGAATTTTGTTTTAATAAGTATAGGGCTATCCTTGTATCTTGTATACTTTCATAAATATATTTACAGCATGTTATAAACCAGGCGTATTATTTTGATTTTTATGTATATTAATTCCTTATATTATTGCTTTGAGGCTCAGACTAATTTGAAAAATCCATTATACCAACAGATTTTGATTTCTAATTTTTTACTTGATTTGTTAGTTCAATATACCATAATTTATTACACATATATTTCATAGCTCTTGTTGACACATATTTTAAAATATTTTTTTACGCTCTTGAATACTATTAGGTCAGATTGATTATATTTGTGTGTGGATTATTTTTTTCTATATATTTTCTAAACATATATATTTTTAATTTTGTTTTACAGTTATTTCATTTGTGCGCATATTTTATTTTAGGAGAATGAAAGTTGCCCACTTAAACATACGATCCATGTTCACTGGTTTCAATGACTTCTTTTTTGGTTCTGAGTAACAATTTTGATATAGTGGTGGTTACTGAGACGTAGCTGAATGCAGACGTGCCTCCAGACACGTTTACAATTCCTGGCTACAAAATTTTTCGTAAAGATAGACCTCAGGGTAGGGGTGGTGGTGTGATGGCTTATATAAGAGGAACATTCGCATGTAATGAAATTTCGTTTAATTTTGACATCAATGAATCCCTTGAATTTTTATTTTTGAAAATAAAACTTTGTAACAAATTTTATTGTGTGGGAGTTATTTACCGAACACCTAAGGCTTCTCTTGAGACTTTTATTAATGATATAGATAATATTTTTGCTTTTATTTGTAATATTTACAATAACGTCATATGTCTAGGAGACTTCAACATTAATTTTTTTAACCTGCCAAATCCTGTCTTATCATGCCTTGAAACTTATGATCTGTCTCAAATTATCAGTGAACCCACCAGAATTTCAGCTAGCATGAGCACTCTGATTGACCCAATTTTTATTTCCACGTCACTTGCAATAAAAATATGTGGTACAATTAACGCAGATAAGATCTCCGATCACAGAGTAACGTATTGTGATCTCTGTGATTAAGAATAAAGTTATTCCAAAAGTTATTTCTTCTCGTAACTTTGATCGTTTTAATTATGATGGTTTTATCTACGATTTTGCAGCTCTTGATTGGTACTCTATTTTTAACAATAATAACATAAATGAAAAAATTATTATTTTTAATAACTCCTAATTTAAAAATGTTAATTAAAGATAAAAATAAAACTTTACAAAAATATAAAACATCTCATTCTCAAGTCGATTGGAATAATTATAAACAACTAAGAAATCTTTCCGTGTCTATGATAAGAAGAGAAAAACAAAACTAGCTTAATTCAGTTGCTGCTAGGCGTGAGCATTGTAGAACTTGGTCTGCTTTGCGTAATCTCAATATACATTATAATAAACAAGGTCGGGCAGAGTTGCCAGCTAATCTTTCAGACCCCAATTCTATTAATTCTTATTTTTTAAAATTTTTCCGATATGTATCCGATAATTGTCATAATAAAATAAATTTTTATAGCAATAGTTACTCCTCAAGAAGTACTCAGTTTTCGTTCAAATTAAGTAATGTTGAAGAAGTTAATACAATTCTACATTCTCTAAAAAAAGATAGCAATGGTTCTGATAATATTTTACTTAGAATGTTGAGATATTGTAGTCCACATATCGATATTATATTGCTTCATGTTATTAACTGTTGCATAGAAAATTCTTATTTTCCTGATAAATGGAAAAATGCAATAGGTATACCACTTCCCAAGAATAAGAACCTTCAAACCTTTTCTGATTTAAGCATCATGAGCATACTACCTGCGGCTTCTAAAATATTAGAAAAAATATTATATAAACAAATTTTTGATTTTGCCATTTTTAATAACATAGTGCCTGAAGTGCATTGTTTCTTTAGACCCTGGTTTAGTACTTCCACTGCTCTTGCAACTATTACCAATAACATTTTTGTAAATACTGATCAGGGGCTTGTCACTGTGCTCGTGTTACTTGACTATTCAAAAGCCTTTGACACTCAACCATAACTTGCTCTTAGCCAAATTGAAATATTTCGGCCTTGATAACGTCTCAGTAAAATTAATTAAATCCTAACTGTCATGCAGATCGCAGAAAATCTCTTATAATAACTGTGAGTCACAAGAACTTTCTATATTGTCTGGTGTACCCCAAGGGTCTGTCCTGTGACCTCTTCTTTTCAGCATTTATACTTCTGACATTTTAACGTCTCTTAATAATTGTAAGATAATAGCATACGCAGATGGCACCCAGATTTATTTTTCCTTTAGACCCGAAGAGTTTGAAGTGGCTAATAATATAATAAATAATGATTTAAATGTAATTAATACTTTGTCTAAAGAACATAATCTAAATTTAAATTCAAAAAAATCTAATGTGATTATATTTGGTAATAGGGACAAATGCAACTTTTTAGCTTCAAACCTGAATATCTCCATCGACAATAATGTATTAAATTTTATTGAAGAGGCTCGAAATTTGGGTATAATTTTCGACTCTAATTTGCGTTTCAGCAGTCACGTGCAGGAACTTAGACGAAAGGCGTTTTTTAAATTAAAAATATTATTTGCCAATCGTCATATTCTTAATTTTCATCTAAGAAAATTGCTCACAGAATCCCTAATTCTTTCACAATTTAATTATGGTAATTTTCTTTATTTTCCATGCCTGAATTCTTTGGATAAAAATAAAATACAGGTCATACAAAATTCATGTTGTCGTTTAATTTTTCGTATATATAGAAAAGAACATATTTCTCATAAAATAAATGAATTAAATTGGTTACATATGGAATATCGATGGATACATCATCTGTGAAATTTTGTTTTTAAACTTGTTAATGATCCCAAATCTAGTTGTTCTTTGAATAACATATTTCAAACTCGTGAATCACAGCATTCAATTAATGTAAGATTCAAGGGTAAATACACAATGCCTCATTTTCGAACAACGTTGTTTAAAAGATCTTTTTCATACATTTCAATTTCCCTTTTGAATTTATTGCCTAGAAAGTTTAAATTTAAATTAAAAACACTTTATTTTAGATAGGCAAAAGGCTTGCAGGATTTTTCTGTCATAGCTTAAGCTCGTTTTAATCTGTGGGCATGGATCTTCCCAAAGAAACACCTTAGCTATTTTATATTCATTCCTTCCGTACTTCTTTAATTTTAATTTCGTTGCCCTCGCACACTTTGTAACCTTGAATATTATTATTCACACATATTTTTGTGATCTAAGAATTTAACAAAAAATTTTTGTGTCAATCTGTTTTGCCATGTTAACAAACAAACCACCATTTTTTGTCAACTTTAACTAATTATGTATCTTATTTTCATACTCTCCTCTCTGCTGGTTAAGTAGAGTAGCATTTATTTGCTGCTTTTAATGTAATGTTCTTGTTTGTTTTTATATGTTTATTAAAGGCCTTATTTATTTATTTATATAACCATAGCTAATTATTACACCAAATTTGAACTCAATCAATTTTGTTTTGCTATCTTGGATTCATACCAAATTATTACCAGTTGATTTTCAGATAATACTTTATTTTGGTACTTAATTCGAGGTAAACAGGATAAGTAGTATTTAGTAATATTGTTTAATAGTTCACTAGGTCGCCATTTTATGTTGTTAAATTGCATTTTTACAAAAATGTTACCAGGTCATCCCTATATGACCCTTAATTTTTGATCAAACTTTGAAGTCGGTTGGATAAGTAGTTTTTTAGCTATGCCGCGAACAGGCAGACCGACATAAACATCTGAAAAACATTCGGAGGGTGTTTTTTTACGATTACATTACTTGCCTTTACGAAGGAAGCAAAGAAATAATATAGAATAATTAATTTACCCAACATCAACCTATGCATTTCGCTTCCCTGAGAAAACGTTTCTTCATCGCCAGGCATAACATGTCGAAACAAAAAAGGCATGTCTCCAATTAGATGGTACAAAACAAGCGAGGAAACTCTTTTTTTCAAACGAAAATGGTGCTTGCCGTAGTCGCTGCCCCATCGCGAATGTGTTTATTCTAACAGTGCGTAATCGCCAACTACCGCCTTGTACGGAGTACTCCTCTTTCATTAGAGCGAAGTTGGCGTATTTTATGTGACACTCCGGACACTTTTTTAGGGTATCTGTATCATCTTTGTTAGTGGCGTTTGCTTGAGAAACAACTGAATATGGCGAACTGAAATAATAAGTCGTAAGTATAAATGGACAATCGAAAGTAGCGTATTGCGTAAAACCGGAAGATTTTGTCGTTATGTCACGGGATGTTGCTTTCTTATCTTAGCAAAGGGTATATTTTACAGACTTACAATAAATATATATATATATATATATATATATATATATATATATATATATATATATATATATAGGGTGTCCCGGATAAGAATGAACTCTACAGGAATCTCGTAAACTAGCAGTAAAGCAGAGATGTTTAAATTAGAAAAAAGTTGCGCTCCACTGAACTCTGCAAGATGACGTTTTCAGATTTGGAACATTCCGAGTACTTCCGAAGAAATTAAGAAAAAACCGAAAACTCGCGATTTCGTTTTTATTTTTTTCTGGTTCTATTTTCAAAAATATTGGAAAACAAATTTTACATTTTTATTGTCACTTTTTTTCCTCTACAAGATGACATCATTGGATTTTGAATCCGACGTTTCGTTTTTTCACAACCACCATCAACTTTGTTTTTTTAAATAGTCGCAAAAAATTGTTAAGTGCTTAATAAGCTCTATTCTTGATTCTAAATTCAATGACATATCGTATTTTGCATTTATTCGACGTTTCGGACTCAAAAAATCATCATCAGTGATATTCGATGATGATTCCGCAAAAACGAAACGCCTGAACAAAAATCTGATTAGTTTATCTTGTCGAGAAGAAAAAGTTGCTATGGTAATGCAAAATTTATTTTGATCTAGCTCTTACCGTAGACTTTAAAAAAATGAATAATTATTTTATTTGTGTTGGTATCAGGTGTGACAATAATATTTAAAGCGATAATATGAATAAAGTTGTTTTTTTATTAAAGCAATTTACCTCAACAACAGTTATTATTAATAATGCTAATACAATAAGAAAGTTCTAAAAACTTAACCTACAAAATAACAAATTTTTGAACTTATCTAATTTAGATGTGAAGCATTGTATTAGTATTAAATTATATAAAAACTTATTATTAACTAAATACAATTAACCATTTTTCTTATTTTCAAAAACCTCGCCCTCATTTTCTAAACATAAATAGGAACAATAAAGAATTTCTTTCATTACATTTTCTAGCATTTACGGTGTCATTTTTCAGATGGATTCTCGTACTGCGGCTTTTAATTCTTCAATATCTAGCCAATAAACGTAATTTTCGGATACCCCCAAAGGAAAAAGTCAAGGGGTGTAAGGTCTGGTGACCGAGGAGGCCAGCTAATTGGACCACGAGTAGCAATTAAATAATTTCCGAACCGATTTCTTAAATGTAATGGGGAGCCCCATCTTGTTGGAACCACATGTTATTTTGTTTTAACCTTTTGAGAATGGATCGGCCTGGTTGACGCCGTTCGGGGTATTTTTGAAGAAAACGCATTTCTGCTTGCGCGCAATTTTGATGACTTTCAATGTAACATGTAATCATATCAGATTTAACTTCATTGGAATAATGTGCCATTTTTACAATACAATATTTTAGAAAAATAAGTACTCAAATACTAACAAGAATGCAAAAGTGACAGATATCCAAGGTATTCATAGCAACCAAGCCAAACAATTGCAAATATTGTTGAATTTCAAAGCCGCCTATGAATAATTGGAAATTATTTTGTACATACTGGAGCAAACCAAATATTTATTGTTATTAATAGAACCCAAACAGATAGATAAAAATAAATTTCTTGTTTCCATAGCAACTTTTTCTTCTCGACAATTTTGTTCATATTATCGCTATTATCACACCTGATACCAACACAAATAAAATAATTATTCATTTTTTTTAAAGTCTACGGTAGGAAGTAGATCGAAACAAATTTTGCGTTACCATAGCAACTTTTTCTTCTCGACA
This sequence comes from Kuschelorhynchus macadamiae, assembly GCA_030620095.1. Lineage (NCBI taxonomy): Eukaryota > Metazoa > Arthropoda > Insecta > Coleoptera > Curculionidae > Kuschelorhynchus > Kuschelorhynchus macadamiae. The sequence continues at coordinate 102,154 of JAUTXW010004006.1, read as the reverse complement.
AGATAAACTAATTTTTGCCGAATCATCATCGAATATCACTGATGACGGTTTTTTTAAAAACAGAGCTTATTAAGCACACAACAATTTCTTTCGGTTATTTAAAAAAATAAAGTTGATGGTGGTTGTGAAGAAGCGAAACGTCGGATTTGAAATCCAATAATGCCATCTTGTAGAGGAGAAAAAGTGACAATGAAAATGTAAAATTGGTTTTCCAATATTTTTGAAAATAGAACCAGAAAAAAATAAAAACCAAATCTCGAGTTTTCGTTTTATTCTTAATTTCTTCGGAAGTACTCGAAATATTCCAAATCTGAAAACGTCATCTTACAGAGTTCAGTGGAGCGTAACTTTTTTCTAATTTAAACATCTCTGCATCTCTGTTAGTTTACGAGATTCCTGTAGAGTTCATTCTTATCCGGGATACCTTGTATATATATATATATATATATATATATATATATATATATATATATATATATATATATATATATATATACAAGGTGTTTCAACAAGGTCTGCCAAAATTTCTAGGACATATAGTACATCAAAAAATAAGTGTAGTTTACTCGATAAACCTATGTCCGAAAATGCACCCCTAGGGAGTTACAGCCCCTCGAAGATGACACGCGAAAATAGTTTTTTGGCATTTTCTTTAAAACTATTAAAGAGAAGTTAATGAAATGTTGCATAGGGGCCTACTTTTTAATGAGAAATGTAACCAATTTGTCAGATTTGTCATATTTATTCAGGGGCGTAACTTACGAGGGGGCTGAAATGCCCTAATGACCATATTTTTTTTGTGGGTTGTATTTTCTAAAAAATACATCAAAAATATCAAATTCTGATTAATTTTACATAAAAAGGTACTCTTGTTAAAATGTTTTAAAGTCGATAGTTTTCGAGTAATTTACAGTTAAATGTTGAAGTGTTTTCCCAAGCTTTTCAAATTGCTTGTACAAGATATCTTAGAAACCCTTTTAAGTAGGCCGTGGTATGATTTAAACAAATGAGCGCATTCTTAGAAAATAAAACTCAAAGTATTCCTAGATAAAAGTTTATTGAATAAAATTTTTAAAAAATAAATAACACTAGTGAACTATACCAAAATTATAACAGATGCTCAAAATGTCCTCCGTTTTCTTGAATGCATAAATTTATTCTTCGGTTTAAATTATTTATTAAATTTAAGCTTTGACCATTATTTTGAAGAAGTGTACATTCATGAATTATTTTGTCTCTCAATTCTTCAACCGTGTTAATTTCATTTTCATATACTTTTGCCTTTAAATCTCCCCAAACATTAAAGTCCAGTGTATTCATGTCGGGAGACCTAGCAGGCCAGTGAATTGGAGCATCTGCACCGCGTCCGATCCATTTGTTTGGAAAATGATTATTTAACCACTGTCGCGCTCTTCTACTAAAATGTGGGGGTGCGCCATCATGCATAAAAACAATGTCCCTTCTAAGATTTAACGGTACATTTTCTAATATTTCAAATAGATTATTTTCTAAAAAATCAGCATACATATCTCCGTTTAAATTACCATTAAAAATATGAAACCCTATAAATTTATTTCCCAAAGTAGCTGCCCAAACATTGATTTTAAATTCATGTTGATAGTGAGACACTCTAGTGACTCTTGGATTTTCTTCAGCCCAGAAATGCGAGTTATGATAATTAAAAACGCCCGCCCTTGTGAAGGTTGCTTCGCCCGTAAATAAGATTTTATTGAAAAAATTTGGATCAATACGTTCTCGTTCAAGCAGTACTTCACAAAAATCGGCCCTTAATGGCCTATCCTCTGGTTGTAAATGTTGCACTTGTCTAAAGTGGTAGGGGTGGAGTTGCTGTTCTTTTAGAACTCTGAACGCACTTGAATGGGAAGTATTCGTTCTTAACGCCAATCTGCGTGAACTAATTGTAGGCTCACGAAAAACGGTTTCTAAAACTTGTTCCTCAACTTCTACCGTTCGCGCATTTCTGGGACGTCCATTATCTGTGTTTTTTATTGTAAGTGAACCATTTTCTCGTAACCTCTGCTTTATTGCCAAAAATGTTCTGCGATTCGGTACATTTCTACCAGGATATTTTTCTGAATATCTTCTAACTGCTAAGTTTGAATTTCCGAAACACTCACCCAAGGTTAAAATCATATCAACTTGTTCGGAAAATGTATAATTTGCCATTTTTTAAAAGTAAATGAAGTAATTAATAAATAACAGAATTCCATCAAAAGTCAACTTGACGTACAGCTCATTTGTTTAAATCATACCACGGCCTACTTAAAAGGGTTTCTAAGATATCTTGTACAAGTAAAATGAAAACCTTAGGAAAACACTTCAACATTTAACTGTAAATTACTCGAAAACTATCGACTTTAAAACATTTTAACAAGAGTACCTTTTTATGTAAAATTAATCAGAATTTGATATTTTTGATGTATTTTTTAGAAAATACAACCCACAAAAAAAATATGGTCATTAGAGCATTTCAGCCCCCTCGTAAGTTACGCCCCTGAACAAATATGACAAATCTGACAAATTGGTTACATTTCTCATTAAAAATTAGGCACCTATGCAAAATTTCATTAACTTCTCTTTGATAGTTTTAAAGAAAATGCCAAAAAACTATTTTCGCGTGTCATCTTCGAGGGGCTGTAACTCCCTAGGGGTGCATTTTCGGACATAGGTTTATAGAGTAAACTACACTTATTTTTTGATGTACTATATGTCCTAGAAATTTTGGCAGACCTTTTTGAAACACCTTGTATATATATATATATATATATATATATATATATATATATATATATATATATATATATATATATATATATATATATATAATGAAAAATTACTGCTACTTATAAGTTAGTATTACCACATTTTCAGACCCAAAATAACAGACAAAAGCTTTTTCAACTGCCTGCAATTTTGGTCAATATATAAATGCTAAAAAATTAATTAAACAGATTTATTGAGGTAAAGTAGGGAAAAGTAGAAGAGCCAAGAGCGGAATTTTACAAACTTCTGAGTTTAATGTCGATATTTAACAAAATTCTAAGTTTAAAGCCGGAATTTAACAAAATTCGGAGTTTAAAATCAGAATTGAACAAAATTCTGATTTTAAAGTAGGCTAAGTTCTGAGTTTAAAGTCGAAATTTAACAAACTTCTGAGTTTATTTTTGCAGAATTTTGAGCTTAAAGTAGAAATTTAGCAAATTTCTGAGTTTAAAGTAGCAATTTAAGCAATTTATGAGATAAAAGTCAAGCTTTAACAAAATTCTGAGTTTAAAGTTAGAATTTAACAACATACTGCATAGAAGGGCCACGTTTTTATTTAAATTCTGGTTTTAAAGTCGGAATTTTGCAAATTTCTAAATTTAAAGTCAGGATTTAACAAAATTTTAATTTTAAAGTGAGAGTTGAGTAAACGTCAGAGTTTAATGTCGGAATTTTTAAAAATTCTACTAAGTCTAAAGTCGAAATTTAACAAACTTTGGAGTTTATTGTCGAAGTTTAACAAAATTCTGTGTTAATATCCGAATTTAAGAAAATCCTGAGCCTAAAGTGGGATTTTAACAAATTTCTGAGTTTAAAGTAAGACTTTAATAAATTCTGAGTTTAAAGTGGAAACTTAACCTAAAAAGAAATAGGAATTTTATTAAATTCCGACTTCAAACTCATACTTTTGTTAAATTCCAACTTTAAGAACAGAATTTTACTAAATTCTGATTTTAAACTCAGAATGTTGTTAAATTTTGACTGTAACCTCAGAATTTTACTAAATACTGACTTCAAAATCAGAATTTTGTTAAATTCAGAATTTAGTTTAAATTCCAACTTAAAACTCAGAATCTCGTAATATTCCGACTTTAAACTCAGAATTTTGTTAAATTCCGACTTTAAAATCAGATTTTGTTAAATTCAGAATTAAACAAAAAATAACGTAGCCATTCTTCGCTTCCGTAGTAAAGTGGGTTAACATGTAATTTTATCTTAAGAAGTGGAGGGCTTTTAAGATGTGTTGTCTCTTGACCATTAATATTTACTGGAACTAACAATTTATTTTGTCTTAGTTTTTCGTAGAATGGTAAAAAATTTAAATTAGACGAAAATCTTTTACACAAATAAAATAGTAATTACCAATCTTCCAGAGACCTGGAAGCAATACGTGCGTTTTATCTATGGACTTAAAACAGGTGCTTTTTGTACCAACTGTGAAATATTTTACCAAAGCAGCTCTCTGGTTTTAATTTTGAAATAAGAGTAGAGAATACCGGTCAACCCATAATGTGCATCGTGGAGGCAACGAAATCAGCTCTTGTTTACTTAAAGTTTTAAATAAAGGCATTACAGATAAGAAACACCTAGTGATATGGAGTGATGATTGCTGCGGTCAAAATAAAAACCGTATAATGATTAACTGAAGTGGTGAAATCAGCAAGAGTTACTACACCTTATCGTGTGGTAGAAAGGGAAAGACAAAATTCATTCACTCTTCAGGTTGATGCAGATGATATCATCAATACTTCCAAACTAAATATTAGTAAATCATTGGCCCTTCGATGTGAAGCAAAAGATCCATCAGTGGTCTTATCAAGAATCAGGAGGGCAATGTTAGGACCTGAAGTGCATAAAGCTATTAGTGAAGAAAAGAAACAAAACTTGCGGGCCATGATTCCTTTTTAAATGACGACGATGTAGAAAAAACATTTTTATATGAATATTTGTTAAGTGGCACTTAGATCTTTGTTATCAATGTGTGGTATTTAGCTCTTTTCTAAACTTAGCATAGAAATTTATTTTCTTTTTATTGTTATTTGCGTTCTACGCTATGGTCAAATTGATCACCAAAACAAACAAAAATGTGGATAAATGACACCGTCCGAAAAATTTGTCTATATGTTGATTAAAGTTGCGACCATTATTGGATTGGCAGGTGCATATTATCGCGAAGATCTTACTAAATTAACCATTGATAACATTGAAGACAAAGAGACCCCACTAATCAACAAAATTCCCGATACAAAAACTCATATTTCTAGAACATTTGTAATTGATGGAGATACGGTTCACCTTCAACTTTATAGGAAAATGTAGCTTTACGTCCTTCGAATACACCTCATTGTCGTTTTTTTTGGAATCTTCAAACAGGGAAAATGCACAATACAATGTGTGGGGATTAATACATTTTAAAAGATGCCGTCCAATATTGCCGGATCCAGAAATGTATATGAGTCACAGTTTTTACCGATCTTCCGCCACAATGTTAGCTGATTTAGGAGAAAATATAACTAATATTAAGAGGCATGGCCGATGGAAATCCACTACCGTATCAGAAGGCTGTTTAGAAGACTCAATAGAGCATAAGTTGAAGCAGTTTTATTTCGAATAACAACTAATACAACTTATATTAAACAGTGTTTGAAATTGACATCTCCTCTAAACGTAAACAATCCGACAAACTATACCTTCAATTTACACGTTATAACCAACAATAAATAATTGTTCAATAAAATAATTATTGAAATATATATTTTTATTTTTACTTGCGAATAAATATAACATGTATGTACGTTTTGTAACCAAATAAAAAATTACGTTGGTGAACGAAACATGAAGATCCAAATCTGATGATATTATGTTATACATTGTTAAAAATAACAACGATAATGTATTATGTATTTTTATCTTCTTAAATATAAAAAGAAACTAATGATAATGTTCATCCTTTGTCATGTCTTATCAGATTCTACTAGTAAGAGAAGTTGCCTCCAACATGAGAGTTTACTCTGGGTTTTTATTTATACGAAATAGAGTACCAGTTTCAGAGACTTTAGTTTGAAATTATAACTTGTAACCCATTAGTGTATACCTAAGACGAAGATTTATTTTAGGGAATGAATGTGAATAAATTATTCACATTACTGCATTATTTTTTGTGTTTTTCAAATCTAGAACAAGTAAACCGTATTTTGTTTCTGCCGGTATACTCTGACATACCTTATACAATTGTCTAAATTAAATTGTCAAAGTTTACTAACAAAATAATTAATTTTCTTACAAATAATAGAAGGTATAAATAGAATGGTCAAAAAATAAAAAAAAATATTGCACATAAAAAAATAGCAAAACTGTGCTAGTCCTTAAATTATTGCCCAGAAGAAATAAGAAAAAAACAACTATTTCTTTGTGGAAGACGGTGAAAAAAACATACTAATTTGTAGAAGTAAAAAATGCCAAAAGCAAAATATTTCCTATTTATAACTTACTTTTCATAAATAGAAATTCTAAATCCCACCCGGCCGCTTGATATCCGAGTCTTGAAATTGATCAAGTATTTTTGCAAATCATCGGCGTAGGACGACACTATTACCTTTCCAACTCATAAACAACAAAGAAATAAGAAAAAAGAAAGAACAATAATAAACGAGGTATTGACACGAACTCTCAACAAGAGACAACGGATATGACATATAATATGGTAATTAGGTAACTAGCGACATGTCGTGTATTTAAATATAAATGCGAGAGACACGTATTAGGTGTACATAGAATCACTGCTGGGCTATCGTCGCTTGGAATCTGAGAAAACATTAATTATTTATCGCTTTAAGAGGAGACTACATGGGCCCTGGAGGTAGGTAAATATACAGTGCACGAAAAAAGTTGTAGCGATTAAAATTCATGCAGCAAGAGTTTTACATACAGTCTTACGAGCTCTTTGCGAGCTGCTGGAAAAGGTTAATAATGGAGATTTATTTTATATAAAAAATTGTTGATGCGGTGGTCTGGTTCACAAACTCAAAATGGTGTTAATTCTTAGTACTGCTAGTAGTGTTACTGACAGTGTACGGGGTGTCCGCAATATAAGAAATTATTTCCTTTGTTTAACCCTTTATCATATAAACGGTCGATCTTTGACGAAGTGAAACCATCCCAATCAGTGTTAAAGTTGAATAGAGAATTTGCATAACTTTTTAAATACAAAAAAATTTTAAAGATTATAAGGCCACATGGTATTGAAACATACATCTAAAAAAATCGATTTTATTGTCTCCCGGGCCGGCAAAAGGCAAATGAAAAAGTCAGTTTGTTGTTTACGTGAATTATATTAATTTACCAATAATACAGCCTTTTCTTTTAAATTAAACCACACAATCACAAAAGTAAAAGAAACAAAACTGTCAATACTGCCATCAACCATGACAGCTGACAACCAGCTGACATTGCATTTTTGTACAGATGTGTCGTTCACACGACTGATCTGGATCTTTTATACTGATCCACGGGAGCCGGGTCTCGAAAATATTGCGAATAGGATCACGGATCTTTGAAATAGAGACAAAGCAAAATGAAGCGTTTAGTTGTGTTTGTTTATGGTTCAGTCAGTTTTTCGGTTCATTCAATGCATCATTATCGTTTCTAGGTCTCGGGTCGGAAACAAAACCACTATAGCAAGACTCTTAAGCCTTGTAAGTTAAAAGTATAATATCTTTAAAAATTATGTATTTATTACTTTGGACAGGCAACCAAACACAAAGGAACAGCATAAGGTGCTAGGGAACTGAAGAATAAAATCAAGGCATAAGCCTATTAATCCTAACGTGAAAACATATATAATATGTATATATATATATAATGTCATTTAACAAAAACTTAATGACATAAAGTCAGTAAGTCTAACTAACATTCTTGATAAATTTATAGAACTAGAAACTATGAAATATGAAAAAATCTTCAATTCAATAAAATACAAAAATAAGAATAAAATTTCAAAATTACTAACATACCCGGAAAAAAATGACGTTAAAATCAAACACCACTTCCTGGCTTGAGAATATTTCTGATACTAACATTCTAAACGATATAGCAGAAGTTATGTCCTTAGGTGATAGTTTCTCATTATCAATTAACAACGAAAAAACCTACCAATAACCGAATACATATCTTGCGTAGAATCAGCGATTCATGATCAGTCCAATGAAATAAAAGACAACATAAAGTCTAATGTCGTAAATGCAATTACTAACCATACATTTAGAATCAGGCATAAACAAATTAAAATGAACAAATTCCAAAATCGTATAATTAAAAAAATTAACAAAACTAAACATTTATTAAGAATAACCCTCAAATTACCGTCCTTAAACCTGACAAAACTAGCAAAACTGTCATAATGAACACCACTGACTATGACACGAAAATGACTTAACTTCTAAATGACACAGACACATATAAAAAATTAAAATCCGACCCTACAAACGTTTTACAAAATAAAAACAATTCTTTTATAAAAAAGATTAAAAACAAAAATATATTAACTGACATAGAAAGTGAAAAATGTGTCTATACGCAATGCAGTTGCACTTAAAATTGACGGACTACCCAAATTGCATAAACCAAACAGTCCTCTAAGACCAATTGTAGCTTCTGTTCAATCGCCTTTTTATAACCTTTCAAAATATTTGTCCAAATGTTTATCAAACATCACAGGAAAAAACAATCATTACATAAAAGGCTCTTTTACCTTTAAGCAATTCATTAATTCAGTAAAATTACCACCAAACTCTAAACTTATATCTTTAGATGTAATTTTTTTATATACTAATATACCTAATGAACTTGTAGCTACAGCGATAAAAGAAAAATGGAAAACAACACAGTGGCATAAATAGTAATGGAGTTTCTAGAAGAAAGAGTTCTCGAAAAATTGAATTTCAATATTACTTTTTTTAAAAGGTACGTTGACGATTGTTTGGTTTTAATTCCAGAAAACAAAATCGACGGTGTATTACTAGCTTTTAATAGTTTCCATTCTAAACTTCAATTCACATTTGAAGCAGACGAAAATAACCAAATATTTTTTTTAGGTTTAACCATAATCACTCAAACTAACAATAATTTAAAAACAAAATGGTTTACGAAAGAAACATGGTCTGAACGTTACCTTAACTTTAATTCTCATCATCCCAATAACCAAAAAAGAAGTGTCATAAATGGTCTAACTGATCGTGCTATAGCCCTCACGTCACCTGCATATCGCCCCGAAACTCTCCAAAAAGTAATAAATATCTTAAAATCTAATCATTTTCCTGAAAGGTTTATCAAAAAATAATTAAACAAAGAACCCACAAACATTATAACCAAATTAATTAATTAATAAAAGATAACATTAAAAAAAATTTGTAGCAATACCTTACCCAAATCAGTTATCAGAAAAAATAAAGTACATTTTAGGAAAACACAATATAATTGCATGTCACAAAGCACACAATTTAATCGGTTCTTTGTTTACTACACTAAAAAGTAAAGTACCAAAAAACAAAAAATCTAATCTAATCTACTCAGTGTCCTGTTTAAACTGTCCAGCAAAATATATAGGCATGACTACTCAACTATTGGAGAATAGATTGAAGGGACACAAGTATACAAAAAATGCATCGACAGCCTTACACAACACGAAAAAACAGAAAAACATGAATTTGATTAAGCCAGTACCAAAATATTAGAAACTGACAATAAATATCATAAACTTATTATAAAAGAAATGCTTCATATAAAAAAAGAAAAATACGCTGTTAATGACAAGTAAAGACGTGAAAAACCTAAGCCAAATTTACCATAATTTAATACATGCATTATAACAAAATATAAATAATTTCTCCATCACCTATATTTATTAATTTACAATAGATTTAAATCGTTATCTCGAATTACTGATTCTACTTGACTAAGCCTTAAAAAAAAGGAAAAAAAAATATTCCTCAAGCGTCGATTTTTAAACAAATTAGTCGGCAAACAGATTAGCAACCGAGAAGTAAACAATAATCATTTTTCGAGGTATGTACCAATTTACAAGAAAATTACTAAACACTATATTATATATATATATATATATATATATATATATATATATATATATATTTTCACTAAAAACATTTCCCTGTAAATCACATACAAGTTTGTAAACCGAAAATTATACACTGGAGAGGGCGCAACTCATTTTACTCGTCGCGAAAAACTAAAAAAATGTTCGGGCAATGATGCATGCTTACAAAGTTTTCAGATGGATGGAGCTACGCATACATTTAATGAATTTAAAGAGATCCGAGATCCGGATCACCGATTCATGTCTTTAAACTGACCCGGATCCGTTGACCCAGATCTTTAAAAAGATCGAGATTTCCCATCACTACGTTTTTGCCGGTCGTTGACGACATTGCCATTGCCATACTGATGACGTCAAACCGAAGACGGCTCCAAATGCTGTCGTTTGAAATGATTCGGTTGCGCGTGAAATTTTAGAACTTTATTACAAAATAAGTATTGATTTTTATATTTTAAATATTTACTTTTTATAGGTAAGGGAACACATTAATGTAATAAAAAAAATGCAAGTTTCCTATTTTGAGATATTTTTGAAGTATAGCGCGAAATTTTTTTGCTTGGTTTCGGGTCTTCGTATCGAGGCATGTGTACTTTCTGGGACAAAAATGATTGGACAGGTGAAAAACTATATATTTTTGCTACAAGACACTAGTTTATACATAATTGTCTTAGGTCAAGAAATTGAGTAAAATCGAATTTGGAGAAAAATCACAAATTTTTGGTTTTTAAAGAAAACACCAGAATATATTTCAAGGATCTTGTCCAAAATTTGTAAAGTTCTAACGTATATTTGATGCCGATTTTTATTTATCAAATGAAAGAAACTATAATAAAAGTGATAAATGGGTTAGTGATGGCAAGCAGTCTCTCTAATTTCAGTATGTTTTGTGATTTCCTTTGCTTATATTATTATACTGCTTCCAAGTAGTCGGGTTTTTTTATGATTTATATTTGTTTTAGCAAATATTTGAAGGTCATTTTAGAATTAGCATAACACTTCAACACACTTCGTAAAACTGTTATCTGTTACCATAACGTTTCATAAAAGTAAGCTGCTTCTCTTGATTCCTCATTTATTCTCAGATAAACAAGTCAATATCGTCCGCCAAAAAAAACAACACAAATACACAGGTTAGACAGGCACTTACCCCTCACTAAACTCCCTAAGCACTAAGCAAATTTTAGAATAATTATTATTTGTATAAAATATGCTCATTTGAAAAACAGTGGTAAAATATTACTAGCAGAATAAATAGAAAATCAGCGACATTCTATCAATTTCTTTCTACTGTCTACAACATTTTTGAGTTTTGCCTTCCGTACATCCTACAATATGATCTGGGATGAAACGATCCATGACCAGAGAATATATTTTCCGTCACATAAGGGTCTAAAAAGCCCGTTACACTTTTGCTGTTTGATTTCCACATGCGCTGAAGACATACAACATTACCTCAAAGCTGCTCAGATGAACAAGGTCAATAGCATCCAACCGAGCGAGATATTCTAACAGCACTAAACGAAAATTAAAAGTGTTGTTTGTATAACATATATTCAGTTGAAGTTGGACTTATTAAAGCCTGTTAAATCTCGTATTTTTTCTTTTCTAGTCAAATTTCAAGTAAACCGTGTTCTACATAAGAGTATCCCCTATACTATCTGGAAATCCGTAATAAAACCGAAATAAGTTTCTTTAAATTTGAGGTTCCCAATTTTGCTGGAACGACCTTAACTATAAAATTTTAAATGGGACATCCTGTATTTTTGTCCATTATTTGATTGAAAAACAAACATAAGTTAACAATTTAAACTATAGTCGATTTTTGCGTAGGTTTCGAGATAATTAAGGTTATGTGTGATTTTTTGAAAATTGGAGATATTTTTCAATTTACGAAAATTATAAAAATCTAAAATTGGGCGTTTGAGTGGTTGTTCTATACTTAAATTGAATGAATAAAGAGAAAATAGCAATTTAACAGAAAATCTCAATTATTTCTTGAATATTGTGATGATGCATACTTAAAAAAAAAGGAGGCCATGGAATGGATAATATTTCTTTTTGCGCAACTATAATCGCAATTTTATTCTGTATTTATTTACTGCAAAATTTTAAATCTAAAATCATTATTGAAAATTAATATTAGAAACAAACTTCTTGATTAACACAGTTATCAACATAAACAACATAACAACAGATTACATGGAAATAGAAGAACAGGAGAAAATTAAGACAAATGACTATATAATTGATTTTCCACATACTGTACGTTTTCTGCTTACAAAGGGTATATCGCACTTGAATGTTTACCACAGCGTTTCGGACGACGTCACTTTTATTAAGACTAATAATTTCTTCACGAATTTTTTGTTGTTTTCATTCATTTACAGAATAATTGTTTAGATTTTTATGCACTATCTCTTTAAGTGTCCCCCATAAAAAAATTTGAGGGTGTCAAATCGAGACTTCGCGGCAGCCATGTAATCTCACCGTTACAATATATACTTAAATTAAATTGCTCGTTTAAAATTGCTTCTATATCTTCTTCACAATGGTACGGAGCATTATCTTGTTAATATACCAAATCCACACGAATAAATTTCGGAAGATCATTGAGTTTTCCATAATATGATTTGTTAAAAGGTTTAAAAATGTTTGTCTATTCAAATAGTGAACGGGCTTTTCCATTTTTCTATATTTCAAAACTCTATGAGTTGATAAATCACTGCAAATTTTGTCAAATATTTTCTTGTTTGGTATCCTTGCCATGGCAAATATTCGGCGATACTCTCTTAATGCAAGTGTTAGACTTTTATTATTTTCGATGTAATACTTATAGAAATTTAATCGCTCTTGACTTGAATATTGAGCCATTTTTTAAAATAGAACAACTAAACACCAAAACAAGGAAACGTTTTTAAAGTCTAATTATTTCAAATTTAAATGATTTCAATAAAATAACAACCACAAAAAACATAAATAAATTGAAAAACTGTAAAATTTAAATCAATATTCAAGAAATAATTGAGATTTTCTGTTAAATTGTGATTTTCTCTGAAACCATTGAATTTAGGTATAGAACATAAATACAGGGTGTCTCAGGACGAACTGCGGCGATCGATTTCTCAGAAACTAGGCTTTAGAAAAATTTTAAATTATGGCAGCTAACTAAAGTCGATGGGGGCAATTCGCGCAAAATATTTTTAAGATGGCGGCACTTCCGGTTATACCGGAAGTAGACGTCAACTCTCTTATTTTAAATGGAACACCCTGTATATAATCAAATTTTTGGATTTCTCGAAAAATTCTAGGTATATTTCGTGTATAATATCCTATACCTAAGTTCGACTATTTTTGAGATATTTTGAATCTTATGTAAAAAATGACGTTTGCAGGTCTAGACTGTCTCTATTATTTATTTGCGGTTGGCTTCCTTGTCCAAAAGGGTACACTTTAGTTGCCTGTGTTGATATTTTTATAATAAATAAATATAGGGTGATCAAAAACTGACATTATAAATATACTTTAAAAATCATTAAAAGTTACTTTTTTCAAATAGAAACCCCCAATTCTTATAATTTTATCTTATTTAACACTTAAAATAAGGGTGACTTTGTATAAAAATGTTTATTCCAAAAATTTGTAGTTTTTGAGTTATTAACTATTTAACATTTTTTATTGTAATAATACCAGACGGCTTCTAAGTTTTCTTGTTAGTTGGCCATGACGGTGAGGCCTGGAGAGAACAAAACCAATTGGTTACTATAGAAACGTAATATTTGTTGTCGTTTGACAATTACCTACTAAAATATTATTTATTTATTATGGTAATTATAATAATTATTAAACTAATAATCATGCCGATGCCGGGGCGATTAAATTACACACACGAGGATTATTTGAATTTGTTTATTATCTATGGAGACTAACAGAGGTTTAAAAAGAACATGCCAGATATTTGCTGATAGATATTCAGATATACAGAAACCGTCACCGAACAGCGTTAAACAAATGTTGGAAAACTATAAAAATGTTGAAACCGTGAAGACAAAAATTAATTAAAGAAAGCCTATTCCCATTATAGTCTAGTCTACACAAGAGCACAACTTATTTTTTCCATAAATGTTTAAAATGTCCACATTGTACTTCTAAAAATTTTTCGCATCTTGGAATAAATCCCTCGTGGGTGGCCGCTCTAATTGAAGCTGGAGATAAACTTTCGAACGCGTCCCTTACTCTTGCCATACAGTCCTCTTTCGTTGTTACTGGAGTAAAATAAACGATTCCTTTTATCGTTCATTATATAAAATAGTCTCAGACTGTCAGATCGGGAGAACGAGGAGGCCACAGGAATGGTCCATTGTTGGCAATCCACTTGTCGGAAAATGTGGCTTGTGAAAAGTTAGTAACTGCAACGGTTCTATGTGGTGGGGCGCCATCGTGTTGGTAGAAAATTTGACTATGTTCTACCAAAGGTAAATTACTTAAAAATTCGTTGTCCAACTCTTCAAGAATATTCAGATATCTTTCTCCAGACATTTTTTAAAAAAAAAAGCACTGACCTGTCGAAATTATTTTCGATTAATGTTTTGATATGTCTTATTTTTAGGTATATTTTGCTTTGTCCATAAAATTGTAGAATTTTTCTGCGGCAATAAAGCATACTTTTGTTTGTTTTGTTTGTTTGTTCCTACCAAAGTTTATAGACATAATTTTACGGAAAGAAATGCTTTGGTAATATTCATCGATTTATTGATTTAAGAAGAAACAAAATACATCAAAATTCAATTATATTAATCTAAAGAGTGCTCAATAAAAAAAAGAAGGTTTAGTATTTTATGACTTTCTAAAGTACTCTGTATAAATAGCTCGTAAATATCTAACTGAAGATAAGTTTCCTATAAAACTAGGGACGATATATTTTTTTAGTTATGATGTGTTCCGGTATGTGGACCAGTATTTGTATGAAGTAGTGTATTGTGACCTGTATAAATAATTTAATTTAATTTATTTATGTAATAATATTTACTAAATAATTTATCTAATTTTGGATTGACGCTAAATTGATAAAAAAAATTATTGTAGTGGATTATTTTTCATTAAAAAAGTCCTTGTGTTTAGGCAATGTATAACTTACCATTCAAATTTTCATCGTAAAAATTCAGTTTTATTATTCCATCGTTCCTTACTGCACAAAATATATTAAATTGCCAGAATTGCCAAAAATGGGTATTGTGTCTATTGAAAAGGCCATTTTTAGTAAATTTTGCTTCATCGGTCCAAATTATATTGTCCAAAAATCTAGGGTTTTCTTGTACCATTGTTAAAATAAACTCGCAAAACTGTACTCTTTTTGGCAAATCAGTGTCTTTTAGATGTTGAACCAATGATATTAAATAAGGTTGGAAGTTATGTTTTAACAGAATCCTATGCACTGAGTTCCTCGAGATTCCTAATTGTCCTGCCACGTTTCTTAGGGATGTCATTGGATATGCTGCAAAATATCCCAGAATTGCAATCTCGACATTTTCATTATCAACAATGGGCTTCCTCTTATTAATTTTTGCCTTGGCGTTTCCAAAATTTTTATAGTTTTCCAACATTTGTTTAACGCTGTTCGGTGACGGTTTCTGTTTATCTGGATATTTATCAGCAAATATTGGGCATGTTTTTGTTAAAATTCTGTTAGATTCCCCATAGATAACAAACAAATTGAAATAATCCTCGTGTGTGTAATTTAATCGCCCCGGCATGATTATTAGTTTAATAATTATTATAATTACCAATATAAATAAAATAAATAATATTTTAGTAGGTAATTGTCAAACGACAATAAATATTACGTTTCTATAGTAACCAATTAGTTCTTGTTCTCGCCAGGCCTCCCTATCATGGCCAACTAACAAGAAAACTTAAAAGCCGTCTGACATTATTAGAATAAAAAATGTTAAATTGTCAATAAAACTGCCAATTTTTTGAATAGAC
The DNA here is from genome assembly GCA_030620095.1 of Kuschelorhynchus macadamiae. Classification (NCBI taxonomy): domain Eukaryota; kingdom Metazoa; phylum Arthropoda; class Insecta; order Coleoptera; family Curculionidae; genus Kuschelorhynchus; species Kuschelorhynchus macadamiae. Next base: position 86,277 of record JAUTXW010004006.1, on the reverse strand, counting down.
AACTTTATACAAAGTTACCCTTATTTTAAGTGTTAAATAAGATAAAATTATAAAAATTTGGGTTTCCATTTCAAAAAAGTAACTTTTAACGATTTTTTAATGTATATTTATAATGTCAGTTTTTGATCACCCTATATTTATTTATTATAAAAATATCAGCACAGGCCACTAAAGTGGATCCTTTTGGACAAGGAAGCCACCCGCAAATAAATAATAGAGACTTCGATAAGCAGATATTTATAGTTATGTCTAGACCTGCAAACGTCATTTTTTACATAAAATTCACAATATCTCAAAAACAGGTCAACTTAGGTACAGGATATTATACACTAAATTTAACTAGAATTTTTCGAGAAATTGAAAAATTCGATAATATACAGGGTGTTCTATTTAAAAAAAGAAAGTTGACGTCTACTTCCCGTATAACCAGAAGTGCCGTCATCTTGAAAATATTTTGCGCGAATTGCCTCCATCGACATAGTTAGCTGCCAAAATTTTTCCAAAGCCTACTTTTTGAGAACACTGGGACACCCTATATATATATATATATATATATATATATATATATATATATATATATATATATATATATATATATATATATATATATATATATATATATATATATATATATATATATATATATATATAGATGTATAGTGGGTACTATTATGTGGAATACGGTTTAGCTATAATATTTCTGACGATATACTTTTATCAGTAGGTATATTTAGCTTAATCTTGACGTTTTCTCCAATTACCAATGAAAATTGGTTGTCGACTGATCAATGTTCTTTCACATTTCACATATAAGGGCTTAAAAAGTATACTGTACTTTTGCTCTTCTACTTCCACATGCGCTGAAGACATACAACATAATCTAAACGCTGGCTCGGCAACCCTCAGAAGTCTCGAGAAAAAAACACGATTACATACAAAATTACGTGATTTGATTAGAAAAACTGTCTAGCGGTTAATAAAAAAACTCCCGTCACCTATACATTCCACCTAAACAGTCCAAAAACATCCATATAAATACATCGCATATGCATCCAGATTACGTCGAAAAAAAGATATTTGTAGCAGAAAATATAGAAAATCAGCCACATTGTCAGTCAAATCTTTTCTGCTTTCTACAACATTTTTGAATTTTGCCTTTCGTACATCCTCCGATATGATTTGGGATGAGACGATTCATGACCAGAACATAATATATTTTCCTTATTACCGCGTACATTTTGATATAATTGTGAAACTTCTGCTACGTCTGGTGACTTCTTACAAAACTAAAATTCATCACAAAGCAGTTAAAATACATAAATCGTAGTATTTTTGTTAGTAAATAAAATTTAAAGCTTACTAGTTAATATTGGGAGGTGTTTTTAGAATCAGTACAAATTCTGAAGGCCTAAAGCCAACTCTGTCAATATATAGTAAAAATAGTATCCAATAGTATAACGTTTTATAACAGTAAGCTGCTTCTCTTGATTCCGCATTTATGCTCAGATGAACAAGGTCAATAGCGTCCGACGAAAAAAAGGACACGAATACACAGGTTAGGCAGGCACTTAACCCTGTAAATCAAGATATTCTAACAGCACTAAGCGTTTATTTATACACCCATTCGGAGGAAAATAAGAAAAAGATCCTACCGAGCTCAAGAAGCACCTTGGGGAACCTAACTGTTCACGTAATTTCCTAGGTAGACCGCAATATTGATTTATGGGAGATGGACGGACGGTGGACTTCCAAGCGGCTCGCTTCCTTCACGTATATTTATGCATTTGCCTGCTAACTATTTAATTTTTGCTACGATGGTCATTCATAAAATAACGTAAGGATGGGTATGGGTATCTACTGGCAATTTATTCCGTTCATTACCGGTACTACCCACCGCTTAAATTTAAATTGAATAACGTCTACCAAATCAACAGTCCGTGGACAATCGAGGGCTCCACCATATAGGGGCGTATCAACAAAAACTTAAGTTTTCAGGAAACGAGCAGAAAGGGAACGTTTTAAAAATTCTAGCTTTGTTAATTTGCTTTAACATTTTTCTAATCTTACATAAGTAGCAATAGGAGTGTCTTACGACAAAAAAGCGTAAATGCACACTAAATATACGCCGTTTAGATTAAACAGTACGCTCTTTATACATTAGTAAAAACACAACAAGAAAGCTTTGATTATAACATAAAAAAACTAAGTGATATATTATTTGGGGGCTAGAATCCAGTAAAAAACAAGAGTCTTTATTTAACTTGTCGACGTTACGCAACTTTATTGTCAGGACACACATAGATTCTATATTATGCGTGAAACTCATACTATCAGTCTTTACTTACTCCATTGGTCCGCAGGTATTTCCCAGATATCAAATTTCTAAATGGTTTTCGTTAACGAACCTCTTGTTGTTATGTGAGAATTGTGTATTATTTGAGCGTAGGATCCAGTAAAAAAACAAAAGCCTTTATTTTTAATGTTGACGTTTCGCAACCTTATTGCTGCATCCTCAGGACACATACATTTTATATTCCTCATGAAACAAATATTATCAGTCTTTACCTACTCCTTTGGTCCGCAGATATTGCCTAACCCCAAATAATACACCACTGTAACCTAACAACAAGATCGTTAACAAAAACCATCTAAAAACGTAATACCTGGGGAATATCTGCGAACCAACAGAGTAGGTAAAGACTGATAATATGGGTTTCATGCAAGATATAAAATATGTGTCTTGAGGATGCAACAATAAAGTTGCGAAACGTCGACAATTTTAAAATAGACTTTTGGTGTTTTTACTGGATCCTAACTCCAAATAATAAACCACTCTAACATAACAACAACAGGATTGTTAACAAAAACAATTTAGAAACGTAATATCTATATTCCATACCAAAATAATTCACTACAAAAAAAAAGTTAACAACAAGTCAAAATATGTTTCTCGTAAAAATACTGAAGTTATTTAGGGACTGCAGAAAAAAGAATGTTTTTATTTAAAAGCCGACAAAAGAAATAAGGCTGTTATACTAGACAAAACAGATTATCTTGAAAGAGTAGACCATTTGATTCAAACTAGTCCTTACGATTTAATTGAGAAAAACCCGTTATCAAAAATGATAACAGAAGTAAAAAATACCTTAAAACAGTGTAAAAACCTTGTGTCCGATATTCTAAAATTTAAACTAACGTTTAGTAACCCACAGTTATCTTAACTGTATTGCTTCCCAAAATCTATAAACCTGGGAAGTCCATGAGACCTATTGTTTCAGCTGTTGGAACACCAACGTACAATATTTCAAAATGGTTATTAGAAGAATTCAGCAAATTAAATATCTCGTACGATAACTTTGAGGTTACTAACTCGTTAGAATTCTTAGACAAAATTAAGAATGTTCACTTATAAGAAGGTGAAATTTTAATATTTTTTTATGTAAGCTCATTGTTTCCTAGTGTACCTATACCACTAGATTTAGAGTACCTAAAAGAACTACTTGAAACCAAAAATATCAAGAAAGAAATTATTGATGAATATTTGCTTCTCACAAAATTATGTATAAATCAAAATTTTTTTCAGTTCAACAATAAATATTATAAACAACTTGAGGGAACTGCGATGGGCAGTTGGTTATCTCCGTTCCTTGCAAATTTGTTTATGGGTAGATTAGAAACCCAATTCAAATAAGAATTCAAGTATTTCCCAAGGGTGTGGTATAGACACGTAGACGATATATTTGCTATTTTCGATACAAAATCAGAAAACATTAAACAATAAATATCCTTCCATTAATTTTACGTACGAAAAAGAGAGCAATGGTCAATTACCTTTTCTCGACAAGTTAGTTATTAGAAATAACGATAAATTAGAATTTGATATTTATAGGAAATTTACTAATACTGATAGTTATATAACATCCGACTCATTTCATTGCCGTCTACACAAAATGGTAGCATTTCATTTCTTAACTCACAGGTTAGTCAATTTTCCATTAAGTAAAGAACGTTTTAACAATGAAATGAATGGGATTAAAAATATAGCTAAAAATAATGGATATAATGATAATTTTGTACATAAGTTAGTAAATAGGCATAAGCATAAGAATATGTTAAAAGATGCCACTACTCTTCAAGCACATGAAGCTCCCAATAAGTTCATAGTAATCCCATATGATCCAAGATATACGAGAGGTCTAGAAAAAGTATTTAGAAACGTAGATTTTAGAGTAGTCTACAAAACGGAGAACAGTTTGAAAAATCTCCTTGGAAACCCTAAAGACAACGTCGACTTGAAGGAGAGGAGTGGCATCTACGAAATTAGTTGTAATGACTGCGATCTAAAATATGTTGAGCAAACTAAACGCTCCACAAACATTCGTTTTAAAGAACACATAGCACATTTAAGATACGGAAGAACAGAAAAGTCGAGCGTTGCCCAACATGCTTTGAAAAACAATCACCAAATAGGAATAAATAATCTTAAGTTGATTAAAAATGTATCTAATAATAGATTATTGGATGCATTTGAGAATATAGAAATAGTTAAATGTGGTAAGAATGCTCTAAATAAAGACAGAGGGCCTATTTCCTATAGTCCCCTCTATTGTTTACTTGACAACGGTGCAATCGGGTGCAACCAAGTGTGACCACATTTACATATAAATAGTCTCGGTTAGGATAAGTTACTTTAGTTTATATCATCTGCTGATGATTCTAACTTGGTTAGCGAAACGCGCGTCCTGAACGTGTGGTTAGAACTCTTGTATTTTAAGCTTTAACTAATGTCTTGTACCGAAAAGTTTCACCAAGAAAAAAACACAATTTCTAAAAAATTAAAAAATGTACTACCTACTGACCCTGTATAAAATATATAATACATCTGTCCCGTATCCAATTAGATGCAAGTATTTTGCTGCTCTAACTTATTCTAAAACGTTAACCGTAGCACGGTTATTAAACGAATGCTGTGAATGATGTAATGCATGCAATGGAGAATGACAGCTAATTTTCTTAGAGATATTTTATAAAATTGGGAAAGTATTATCCTTCGAATTGTAGCTACCTACTTAAAAACATTCAAGTTTTATGCTGCCAGTTTTAAAAATACCCAAGACATCGTTTTGAGTCTCCAAAATTAAATAATTTTTATTTAAATATCTATTCAATTACACTTCTGGCAGCGACGAAAGTCAAGGATGAATTAATGTTTTGAAATGTTTGATCTTCTCAGAGAATCCTAGAAATTGTGCCCAAAAGCGTGCACTTTTTCCTTTAAATCGAGTTTTTACCTGTTTTCCCAGTAGCTAGATGAAAATATTGTCCAGGTTTTTGTAGCCAAATAAACGCTCTATCCTTCTATATAATTCCGATTACTGTTTACAGTAAGCCTCACAGTGAGGTCAAATTTGGACTTTAAAGTTTTAACTTTAAAAATTGCAGTAGTTTAACCGAGTATGCTAAAATTTCGAGTAGTAGCTTTCTTGTAATACAGGGTAATGTGAAAAAATGTACCCATTTTTGAGAAACTTTACAAGTTTTATCTAAAAATTGCACCCCTATACATACTCAGAATCCTTCACAGATATTCCGTTGTGTGTATATTTTTGAGCACTTTTCAGTGCCGTAATCAGTTTTCAGATAGGACACCTGCTTTTTTCTATAAAAAACAAAATGTATCAAAAAAATTTTTTGTTTCGAAAAATTTCAAATTTTCTTAAAAATTTCTACTCTCCGGTCATTTTTCCGACAGGATGCATTCAGGTTTTTGTTCTACTCGACATTTCCAATGAAAAATATCTCTTGCAAAATTTCGCTAGGACGCACCCAGTTCGAACTATTAAAATCGCGAAAGAGGTTTGACGCTCAACCAAAAACAATAGGGTTCTGTAGGACCAGAAGAGTCATCGTTCCAGAAAGTTTCGACAAAAAAAATCAAAAATTGCGACCTGAGCCGTGTTATATCGAAGTTGAGTTTGCGGTACCACATCTCCGGTACCAAATGTAGTACATTGTATAGTTCATAGTCAAATAGGAAGGAAAATGAATACCCAACCTTGAAATTAGCAAATTGTATAGTTTCCGGTCTTTTTTGTTCAAGGTATCAAAGGGTTCCCAATAAATCAGACCAAACCAATGTGATATACTTTTCTTTTATTACGATTTTTTTTATTCAGCAACGTTTTTATTCAGCACCGACCGCCGAAATGTTGCTGAAAAAAAGAAAAGTATATCACATTGTTTTGTCTGATTTATTAAGAACCCTTTGATACAAATGTAGTACAGAAAAATCTGCAAACGAATCGTGTAGATCTACGTCTCCTCTAAAAACACATGTCAAATTCATCGCCCTATCTTTAATAGTTTCCGAAATATACCCACCAAAAAGCCGAAAAACACGGGTTTCTGAAATTAAACGACCCACACCAGGTTTTTGTCCCCGAGTGTGAGAGCCATAGTAACAAACGGGTTTCGCGGCCGATCAACTTACCTGTAAGGATGATTAGCGGTAATTTTTCTAGTTTGTCCGTAGATATAATTATTTCAGTGTAGTTTCCGAAAATCTATTCATCAGCACGAAACTTTTTAAAATTTACAATCACAATGATGTATCTTCTCGCCTGATATTCTCAACTGCCGACCTCTGCGTCCTTCCGTTGAAGTGCGACGATGGAAAATCGCTTATCAAATAGGATACTTATATCAGGGTGGGTTGGGTAATAATTATATCTACACAAGTTAGGAAAATTACGATTAATCATCCTTACAGGTACGTCGATTGATCTTTAAATTTTCCGTCGCTTGTCCTTGATATAATTATTATAGTGTAGATGTTCAGAGTAAAAAGCGATTTTCGTAATAACTTCTCTGTTAATATAATCAAAGGACTCAGACTTATGTAGTTACATGATTACATGTAATGTAAAGATTATAATATAGTATATATAATAATACTTAACTATATGTTTTAGCTATAAGTTGATTTAATTGACCTACTTAAAGGGTTATAGTTTTAAGTCTCTTGCAACTTAGAATAGTGCTAGGAAATATGTCGTTTGGATCTTCTACATGTCTATTGTAGAAATAAAAAAACATATTAGAGGCGGGTGTCCAACCTGCTGTATTCTTTATTTGTTCTACACTTGCACATGCTCTATAAGCTGCAGAAGTTGATGCATAGTGCACGCTATGAGATGAGAATATGGATGTGTCTATATCTCCTAAAGATAATGTTTTCTTGATCCAATGGCTAATAGTCTGTGAAGAGGCAGCGAGAATTGGCTTTTTAAAAGTATAACTATAAATTTTTTTTTTGTTTTTTTTTTGTGATGACGAAAAGTCTAGAATTTTTTAAAGTAATTCTCTATAGTGGATGCCACACGTAACTCTGGTCTTACTTTAAAGTGAGGAAAAATGAGTATATGTTGTATTCTATTGGATTCAGATACTTTAAATCTGTCAGGAACTTTAATTTCAATTTTTTTCTACTAATATTCTAATATTCTCAATTTTTGTGAGAGAAAGAGACTGCACTCTACTGGCAGATGTTAACGTTATAAGAGTAAAAAGCTTATATGATAAATTTTTCATACTTACCGTCTCTATGGAATACTATTTTTCTAAATGTCTTAGAATTGGATCGCGATTCCATGTGATATTTAGGGTGGACGAATATTGGAAATACCTTTTAAAAAATCTATTTATTATTTTCACGTCATTAGGGTCTGTGGAAGTAAATATCAAATTCAAAGTTAATCTGGAGGAATTTCATACTGAGAAGGAATTTCTATTAAACAAATAAGGTATGTTTGCAAGTTGTATTCATAAGAAAGTCTTGGAATTTTTTAAGGCAAGCCGAATACTGTTTCAGGGTTCCTTCTGCTAGGGAAGATGTTATTACATTGATTGCAGTTTCTGGTACACCTTTTCTTAAAAGAGACCACCGAACAACTTCCCTACCGCCAGCGGAATCTCCTCGTAGAGTGGATGACTCTCCTTCTCATCACACCATTGCCACAATTCATTTGTGGCCTTCTTTAGAGATTGATATTTAACATTTCCTTCTCGATTTATACAGGAAATGGCTCTTTGGTTGTTTATTCTCAATAATATGCGAATATTACTTTCATGTTTTGCAAAAGATTTTAATGAATAGGATACAGCTCTGATCTTGTTGAGAGTGTTTTTGAATTCTTCCAATATATTTTCCGAGATTTTTACAGTAGGTTCAAAAGACTATTTGGGATTTGAATAAAAAGGAATTGATATTCCTTTAACCCATCCTAAAACCTGTCATGCTTCTACCAATGTTTTTAAATCCTGTGACTGCTCTAGAAGGTGAATCATTTTTTCTATGACAGTGCCCACTGCCGATAATCCTGCCGTGCGTCGTAAGTTTATCATGTTCAATCGCCGACTTGATTAGACAAGGTTGAATTTCGGTATTTACCTTACATTACAGTTGGCTGGAATATTATAATTTTTCATAACCTCATCACGTCGCTCCTTGGTTACACCTTTTAGCAAAAGTGAGCCCAATGAATGACTATCTCATCATAAAGAGGTTTGCCTTCGTTATTGTCGGAATCTGGTTTTAAACCTAGGATATTGAAGTCCTGTTTCGGTTGTTGTTGGCTTCTGGTTATTTCTGGCTCCAAGGGAGTTGGTGCAACTGTAGAATTTGTTTGTATTTGGTCTAAAAGAATTTGATAGAGGGTAACAGTGTTTTGTTTACATAATTCATCTTCAGACAAGTCTGAACAAAAAAATAAATACCGATCCTCAGTCCAATTGGTTGCATTTATTTCAATTATTTATTTACTAATTTTAATATACATACATAAATTGAGCAATTTTATATAATAAAGAATGTTTTTGAAACATTCGTAATGATCCTCAGGGCAAAAAATCCAAACAATTTAATGGCATAAGCTTTTAAACGCAACACCACACTCTCTTGCATAACTATGAAAATCGACCGATTTTATCCCATATTTATAGTATAGTAACGATCGTTACTTTATTTTACTAGTACGAGGTTGCTATCCTAAGCTTTTAAACGTAACACCACACTCTCTTGCATAACTATGAAAATCGACCGATTTAATCTCATATTTATAGTATAGTAACGATTGTTGCTTTATTTTACTAGTACGAGTTTGCTGTCCTAAGCTTTTAAACGTAACACCACACTCTCTTGCATAACTATGAAAATCAACCGATTTTATCCCATATTTATAGGCAACGCACGTTGTCCTATATTCATATTATAAATGAAATTTAAAAAATTTAACAAATAATAGAATTTAACTAATAATAACTATAACCCCCTGATGTCCGCTGTATAACTATAACATATTGATATTGTTTTTGTTTGTTTTTGTTCTCACACTTCATTCTTAATATTCACTTTTTAATAATAAGATTAGTTTTAATGCTCATTATTATTTATAAATTATTAATCTCGTTGATGTTTTTCAATTTTCCAAGGGCTGCATTACACTGACTCGGAAAGCGTCTGAGTCTGTGCAACGGTTAATAAAATTGCTATGCAAACCCTGTTTGCCTATAAACATGACATTTAAATTTTTATATTCTAATATTTTGTTAAATTTTTACATTCTAATATTTCGTATTTCAATTTATTTCTAATATTCTGTATTTCAATTGTTTGTATGTCTTATAAGGCAAATAAAAATGTTTGAATTATATTGTCTAAAAGTAACGATCGTTGCCTTTATTTTACTAGTTCGTGTTTTTTGTTTAATCTCGATTTTTAGATTCATCAAAATATTATTAATAATAAAAACGCACAATTTTATTTATTTAAGTTATTAAAAGTGACACACGTTCTCCGATGTATAAACTAGGAAAATGTTAATTATAAACCCTATTTCCGAGCAGTTTTAAGGTGGTTTTGGTGTTTATTATGCGTTCTGATTTGGTTCTGACTATTATTAGAATGTCCTCCAGATAAAAAATAAATATTATATCGATCGAAGTTTCCTTGCTACTGGTTTAAGACCGATGGTAAATATATACGGGGCTATGTTAAGACCAAACGGTAAACACTCAAATTGATATAAGCAATAATTAAATCTATAAAGATATTTTTTGTATTTTTCTTTATCGCTACTAAAAAGTATGCATCTTTAAGACCTATTTTAAAATTTTGTTTGAAGCGATCTGTTCCATATATATATATATATATATATATATATATATATATATATATATATATATATATATATATATATATATATATATATATATATATATATATATATATATATATATATATATATATATATATATATATATATATATATATATATATATATATATATATATATATATATATATATATATATATATATATATATATATATATATATATATATTGTTCTTGTAGGTTTTCTTGGACCGTAACTTTTATATATATTTTTTTTGGTTTTTTATTTTCTTGGGATTTTCTTAGGGTCCTTGTAAAAGTAAGATGTGTTTATGTTCTTATTCACATATATATTAACATTTCGGTCTATTTTTACTTTCTTCAGAATACATTGAAGTTAGAAACTAAAAAAAATTTTGACTAAATCGTGTTCTGTATTGTACAATTTTTTTCTTTTACTTACCTAGGAACAATCAATCTAGCAAAATGCATTGCTTCAGTCATAAACTATAATTTTCTAGACAATTTATCATAAAACACAAATTAGTTTTAGTCATTACACGTAAGTACATTGAACACGACGTTTAGTATGAAAATTCACAACAGTAAAATAAAAACAGTAAACATATATGGGACAGAGAAATTTTCAGACTGAATGTCGATATGAGATTATTATTGTTATTGCTATGGGTGACTTCTTCTGTAAATTTTTTCTAAGATTTAATTATATTACAAGGTATCTGCTACACAATTGTTACTCAAATATCTATCTAAAACTATGTAAACAAAAAAATAGAAGAATATTTCTTTTAAGATGTAAGAACGATAATTTGTCACCAGTAGTCTTAAATTTCAAGACAAATCACATTGTTTTTAATTGTGTAAACCTGGAACGAAAATTTAAGGAATGCATTTTAAAAAAAATTTAAAAATGAAATTCTAAACTTGATAATTACTGACACCACAAAAAATTTAAAATATTTACAAAGTGAAATCTCTAGAATAGCTAGTTATCTGAAAACACGTTTACCACCAAATGTTATTAATAATTTTATGCAAAAGGAAGAAAAACACACTGAATCTATTTTTCAAAAAATAAAACAAAAAAATATAAATAAAATTAATAAACTTAGTAATAAAGCCAATACCAAAAAAATACTTACACAAGCTGGATTAAAAACCTTACAAATATCGATATTCCAGATTATGTAAATGAGGTTCTTAGCCTAGGGCCAAATTTCGCACCTCCAATAAAAAAATCAAATGAACTACCTATTTCTGAAATAATTACTAATGTTGAAGTAGCTATAACAAACCTTAACACCGAAACTAAAGATTACTTGAGGTCACAATGTTGTAATATCATAACAAACCATAAAAATAATTTCAATGAGTCAAAATACACTTCTAATAAACAACACAAAACATTCTTAAATAAAATAGAAAAAACTAAGACATACCTAAAGAAAAACAAACAATTAAAAGTCTTAAAATCAGATAAGACAAACAAAACCTATTGCTAGAAGATGAATACGACAAACAAAAAATAATGCTAGAAGATGAATACGACAAAAAAATCATACTTTTACTGCAAGACAACAACACTTATAAACAACTTAAAAACGACCCTACAAACATGTATCAAAAAAAGAACAACGAATTAATATTACGCTGGGAAAACAAAATGTATATTTCTTCACAAACAGCAAAACAACTTAAAATTCAAAATGCACAACACCCAAGAATTTATGGTTTACCAAAACTCCATAAACAAGATATTCCTCTTAGGCCTATCGTGTCATGTATACAATCACCTTTAGAAAACCTTTCAGAATTTCTTAAAAACATAATTCAAAAAATTATAAATCAAAATAATTACTATATCAAAGATTCTATAGATTTTGAAAACAAAATAAAAAATGTTGTTTTGCCAGATAATTATAAACTAATATCTCTAGATGTAATATCCTTATACACAAACATACCTGTACAACTGGCAAATGAAATTATTACAAAAAAGTGGAAAACACTTAAAACATATACTGATATACCTTTGAATGATTTCTTAGAAACTGTAGAATTAACTTTAAATTCAACATATTTTGTGTATAATGAGACTTTTTATAAACAAATAGAAGGATGTGCAATGGGTGCATCAATATCTAGCGTAGTTGCTCAGTATTGCTATTTGGTAAGTTGCCAAATACCATTCTTCTACAGATACGTGGATGATTGTATATTAGCAATATCAAAAAACAACCATCTAAATATAGTAAAACAATTTAATGGTTACCATAAAAAACTTAAATTTACAATCGAAATAGAAAAAGATAAAATAAATTTTTTAGACTTAACGGTGCACCGAAAAACCAATTTTATACAAACAGAATGGTATACTAGAAACATGGTCCTCTAGATACCTAAATTTCAACCCCCAACATCCACTTTCACAAAAAAAGTCAGTTATCATAGGACTTGCTGATCGCGCAATTAAATTATCTAACACAGAATTTAGACAAAAAGCTATAAAAAAAGCAAAAGATGCACTCAAATTAAACAACTATCCTGATCGTCTAATTAACACTATTTTCAAAAAACGTATTCATATTTTTACAATCAACTACAAATAACAAATCCTTCGGAACACCAAAAACAAAAAAAGTATCTTTCTTTGCTATATGTTAAGGGTCTATCAGAAAAGTTAAAGAATATATTCAAGCCTCATAAAATTACAATCGCACATAAAGGATATCAACTATTAAAAATAATTTCAGTCAACTAAAATCAAAAATTCCCAAAAATAAAAAATCTCACGTAGTTTACGAAATCCCATGTCAAAATTGCAATGGCGTGTACATCGGTCAAACCAGTCAATATTTGAAAAATAGAATTAACAGCCACAAATATGACAAAAAAAATAACACCGCCCTTACCGACCACTGTCAAGAAAAAAATCATACTTATAACTATGAAAACACTAAGATATTAAGAACAGAAAATCATACAAAAAAGCGAGAGTTTTTGGAAATGGTCGAAATTAAAAATAACCCGAACGCTATAAACTCAAAAACCGAAATAAAACATCTTAGTAAAATATATTACAACATCCTAAAATAGCAATATTTAAAAAGAATTCCAATTTTGTGTAGCAGATACCTTATAATCTAATTAAATCTTAGACAAAATTTACAGAAGAAGTCACTGTTTACTGTTGTGGATTGTCATACTAAACGTCGTGTTAAATGTGCTTACGTGTAATGACTAAAACTAATTTGTGTTTTATGATAAATTGTCCAGAAAATTATAGTTTATGACTGAAGCAATGCATTTTGCTAGATTGATTGTTCCTAGGTAAGTAAAAGAAAAAAATTGTACAATACAGAATATGATTTAGCAGTTAAAATTTTTTTTTAGTTTCTAACTTCAATGTATGCTGAAGAAGGTCAAAATAGACCGAAACGTTAATAAATATGTGAATAAGAACATAAACACATCTTACTTTTACAAGGACCCTAAGAAAATCCTGAGAAAATATAAAAAAAAAAAAAATATATATATATATATATATATATATATATATATATATATTTATATATATGTATTTAAGAAAAAACCTACCTGAAGAAACTTGTGCTGAACAATGGGAAGAATAAGACGAATCACTGAATTTTATTTATTGCTCATTGCATTTCACAGTGTTGTCTGCGAAGTCGATTCGATGCCGACGAGCACGAAAGCGGAATGACGCAGAGATCCGCAGTTGAAAATATTAGGCGAGAAGATAAATCATTGTGATTGTAAATTTTAAAAAGATTTGTGCCGATGGGTAGATTGTCGGAAACTACACTGTAATAATTATATCAAGGACAAGCAACGGAAAATTATATATTTACACTTACACAAATGGGACAGTCATGTTCCTTATAGCATGTCATCATAAATGATTTTGGACTATTTTCCTAGCCACTTAAATGTATTTTATTTTATTGTTGAAGAGTACGAAGTTTGTGCCATTTTTTATGCGTATAAATCATCTTAATTATTGTTTTAGCGAAATTTGCTTTTACAGTATGCTGATCTTAATTTAGATAACCATATTGACAAAGAAACGTGTTATTATGTTAATATGTTTCGCTAAATGACCGCAAACGTTGTGTAAAAATGTTGCAATAATTATAATGTTAAGTTGTCAACGTTCCATAAAAATAAATCAAAAGAGAGTTTTTATAAGTTTAGGAAAATGGTATTTCCTAAATGAATCAATATTACCTCTACAAATTGATATGTATTAGCCACTAATGGGTAATTTAAATGTATTGACTGAAACCAATAAATCATTAAGGATGATAAACGAATGGCTTCGTAGCCTTGATGTGCATGTTCTAGAGAAGCATATAATTTTAAATTTGGCGTGAAATATCATAAAAAACGTGTGATAATTTCTTTTAACGTAGAAGCTTTATTGAAACGCACTTATGCTTTAATTAAAATGTACTAACAATTGAAAAAAAACTTGCCTTTCCGCCTCATTTAGAACGATGCAATCAACTTTCTAACTAAATTGCTAGCCATTGTAATGGGCCAAATAAAATATTTTTGTAAGGAAAAAATATATTAAGTTAAAAGTTTTTTGAGGTAAGAAGTCTGTTATACCCAATATACAATGAGACTATGCATTTTTTTTGTTTGCTATAATAGAAGTAAGATAAAGAAACCTACCAACGAGGCCTAAAACGTCCCTGACACCACGAAGCTACCGGTATATATCACTTGTTTAAACTTCAATTTGATAAGGTCTTGTGACCCGTGGTAGCTCCTTTCCAACCTTAACTTCAGATGATGAAATCGTCCCCACGTCTAAGGCAATGGCTGCACTTTTTGCAAAACAATTCGTCACAAATTCTATTTTAACCTCTTCTCTTCATTTCGCCCTTCCATCAGTACAAGTTTTGCCACACAATATGTACGAAATTACTTTAGGTAATAGGTAAAAAGGTACGACGTATTTTCAAAACACTTAATAACAAAAAGTTTGTGTAAAGCCTGTTCTCAAAAAGGGATCTAAAATCCTTTCCTCTAAATACAGACCCATATCCCTACTCCCAATTATGAGTAAGGCAATGGAGAAGTATATCAATACTGATCTTATAAATTACCTTGAAAGCTATAAACTTATCAATGACAGGCAATACGGCTTCTGCCATCAAAGGTCCACAGTAGATTTTCTTATCTTCGCAACCCACAACTGGAAAGAGTCCAAGGAATTCCACGGATAAGCCCAAATTGTTGTTCTGCTTTTCTAGCGAACCTGTAGAAATTTCAACCATTTCTAAAAACATATGCAAAATCGATTAATAAAAAAACAAATATTGAAGACTTTAATGTCATTTACTGCCATCTTTTATCCTTAGAAACTAAGGATAATAATACCACCCATTACACTAATGTTTCAATTTCATTTAAATGAGTTTCAATCATCTAAATCTAAATTATTTATGTCAATTTTATGTTTTAAGTTTACATGTATGTAAGATGTGGAGTTATATATATTTATTTGTTTTGTGTGTACTTAATTTTTTCTATGCATAAAATCTAACTTTGGAACATAACATAAACTAACAATATAAATTTACCTATTATTATATAAGAGCATTTTTAAACGAGCTATTTAATTTAAGTTAATATAGTAACGGTGAGATTCCATGGCCGCCGCGAAGTCCCGATTTGACACCCTCAGAATATTTTTTATGGAGCACACTTGAAAATAGAGTGTAAAAAAATCGAAATAATTATCTTGCAAATTAATTAAAACAAAAAAATCGTGAAGAAATTGTTAGTGTTAATAATAACGTCCAAAACGCTGTGGCAAATATTCAATGCGATAAACACTGTGTATAGCAGAAAACGGACAGTATGTGGAAAATCGATTATACAGTTATTCGTTTTAAATTTTTCCTCTTTTTCTATTTTCATGGAATCTGTTGTTATGTTACGTATTGTTATTTGTTGTTTATGTATAATAAAATTAAGATTATAGTTGCGCAAATAGAAATATTATCCATTCCGTGGACACGATATAGTTTTTTTTTGACTATGCAGCATTACAATATTTAAGAACTCATACATATACATATATATATATATATATATATATATATATATATATATATATATATATATATATATATATATATATATATATATATATATATATATATATATATATATATATTTATATATATATTTTGATAATTATTTTCTTTTGCATAAGTTAGGCATAAGCATTCAATCGACGTTTTGCTCATTATATTGAGCTTTCTCAAGATATTTATTTTCTACAACAAAAAGATGTATAGTTAGTATTTAAATTTTAAAATGGTTAAAACATTACTAAAAAGACATCACTCAAAAAAAACATTACATTTAAAACAAACTATGATCATGAATACAAAAATACATTTAAAACAAAATTAATATTATCCAGAGTACGTACCTTGGAAACACGTCAGTTTTACGAATGTTTTAAGATTGCAATAATTTCGACAGATCTGGAATTCTGGTAGATAAAAACGAGACAATTTTTTCTTTTTTTTATATTTACTTAGATTTTTGTTGCTGTATCGAGTTTGGGTTTATGCCGTTGCTGAAATGTATGGTTTATTTATTTATTTAGATATCAGATTATAATAAATTTGGCTTAAGCTATTGATGTCTTTTTTATCGTTGACGGCATCTTTCTCTTTTTCAATTTGTATCATTTCTTTTATTGTGAGTTGTCGATAATTAGTTTTTTGCTCTAAAATTTTGGTTTGTTTAAAATCGAATTCATGTTTTTCTGTATGTTCGTGTTTGTGGAGTGCAGTAGATGCATTTTTTGTGTATGTGTGGCCGTTTAATCGACTAAGTGTTGTGTTGTCATTCCTATGTACTTTTTTGGACAATTTAAACATGGAATTGAGTAAACTAGATTTGATTTCTTTTTTTTTATTACTTTGCTTTTCAAGGGTGTGAAAAGACCGTTTGGTAAATTCTGTGCTTTATGACAGACAGTTATGTCGTGCTTAGACAAGATGTGATATATTTTTTTTGATAGACCGTCTGTGTAGGGCATTGCAACGTACTTAGTATTAACATTTTTTCTTTTCTTGCTTTCTTTAAGTTATTATAAAAAACGTGAGTTCGTTGTTTAAAAACTCGTAGTATGTTTTTTCCGGATAATGGTTATTTATTAAAGTCTCCTTAACCTTAGTTAGACCTATAATAACGCTATTTTTTTGATTCTTTGGATGGTTGGAATTAAAGTTTAAGTACCGCCCTGATCATGTTTTTTTTATACCACTTGGTTTTTAAATTTTGATCTTTCTTGTTTCTAATTAGGGTTAAGTCTAGAACATTAATTTTGTTTTTGTCTTCAATTTCCCATTTTAAATTGGGGTGAAAATTGTTGAAAGTATTTAATAGGTCATTAATATGTTTTTTTGAAACGGCAGTTAAACAATCGTTTACAAATCTTTAAAAAAAAGGAAGGTCAAAATCAAGTTCACTTATCACAATTACCTCCCGATATTCTCTAACTAATTGTGCGATAATGGAGGAAATAGGAGAACCCATAGGGCAACTGTCTAACTGTTGATAATATTTATCCTAATACTGGAAATAATTACTATTTAGAGTAATGTTAATAGCCTCTATAAATTCTTTTAACGGAAGTGTTGTGTGACCCTTTAAGTCGTCTAATTTTTGTGTTATTATGTCAGATAAAAGTTCATTCGGAATATTTTTATATAGAGAGACATCAAGAGGTATTAGTATATAATTTTCTCGAATGTTTACCTTGTCAATAAATTGTTTAAATTCAAATGAATCTTTAACAAAATAATCGTTTTTTTTTATTTTGGACATACAATTAGACAAATATTTCGACAGTTTATAAAAAGGAGATTGGATACATGATACAGTGGGCCTTAAAGGTATGTTAGCTTTGCAACTTAGGAAGACCGTATATTTTGGGTGCTACTGCATTGTGTATCATTAGGTTTTTTGATTCTTTGTCAGAAATAACTTTTCTATTTAACAACTTTTTTATGAACATGTTATTTTTTGTTTGATAAGAGGTAGTTAAATCACTTTTTAATCCTTTGTAAGTATTTACGTCACTAAGTAATTCTTTAATTTTTGTATCATAGTCGTAAGAGTTCATTATCACAGTTTTATTTGGATTATCAGGTTTAAGGATTTTAATTTAAGGGTTCTCCTTTACGAATTGTTTGGTTTTGTTAATTTTTTACTGTATGTTTTTTTGAAAGTTTGAATTTTTTATTTTTTTATGTTTTATTTTAAGATTATGATTTGTTACAGCGTTTACAACATTGGCGCGAATTGAATCTTTGATTTCATTCGGTTTATCTTGAATTATGCTTTCTACACGGGCGATATATTCAGTGGTTGGTAAATGTTTTTCAGTTGTTAGTGGAAGTGAAAAATGATCACCCAAAGCAAGAACTTCAGCAATATACTGTGGAATTTCAGTGTCAGAGATGTTACTTAGCCATTCGGTTGTATTTATTTTTTTGTCACTATGCGGTATATGAGAAATTAAATTTGTAAATTTTGTTTGATTGCGTGCTTTAGTGTACTTAAAAGTTTTTTTATATTTTAAATTTTCGAAATTCAGAAATTTATTAAGTTGATTTTCAGGTATAAGACTTTTTAAGTAACTAATTTGATTATTTATTTCAGAATTTAAATTATTTATATTTTTAGTTGTTTCCGTGGCTGTCAAATTTAAAATTTTGTATTTTGTAGTATTTATTATATCATTAAACGGCTACAAATACACAAAAAATGCATCTACTGCACTCCACAAACACGAACATACAGAAAAACATGAATTCGATTTTAAACAAATCAAAATTTTAGAGCAAGAAACTAATTATCGAAAACTCACAATAAAAGAAATGATACAAATTAAAAAAAAAAAGAAATATATATATATATATAGATATTAAAAAGTTGGTATTTCTATGTTTAGTTGCATAAATAAAAAAAAAGTGAGAGACCTATTTAAAAAATCGACTTTTTTCACTTTAAAAAGGTACAAGATTGATTTCGTAGTATGTTCACCCTGTATAGGTGTGGATAAAAATTTTATATTCCCTATATACATTTATTCTTTATAAATTGGATATTACCACCCAAACGCCCAATATCAGATTTTTGCTATTTTTTAAAGTTATTGCAATTAATCAATTATTAAAGACTATGCAAAAATCGACTATAGTTTAAATTTGCAACTTATGACAAGGAATCAAATAATGAACAAAAATACAGGGTGTTCCATTTTAAATTTTATAGTTGATGTCGTCCCAGCAAAATTGGGACCCTGTATACATGAAAACATTATGTTTTAAGACAACTTCAAATTTAAAGAAACATTTGTACGAAACTTTTTTTCGTGTCTATTACCGATTTTCAGATAGATAGTATAGTAGTAGTGGGCACTTTTATGTGGAACACAACGTAATAAAATTTATAAGTCGTAAACCAAAGTTAATAGCAACTGTCAAAGAGAAGGTTTACGTGCGTAGGTTCTGAAGAGCCGGCTCACACTGGTTGAGCATTTATATAATTAGATTTTTCGCAATTTTTTGAAATTTTTAGAACATAGATTAATGAAATACCATCGTCGGACCATCGTAGGATGTTCCTTTAGTCAAATCTTATGATATACATGGTAAAAAATTAGTATTTTGATTTGATGGTGTTTCATTAAGAAAAATGGCGAAAAATTTAACAACTGTTACTTTTTATGAAAGGGGAAGGGCTGTGTGCACGTAGAGGTAAATAAATTGTGAAAATCTTTTCTTTGTATTCCGTGCAAATCAATTTATTAAAAACGTAGCAAAGCGCTTTCGGCTTTCGCCATCATCAGTGCCACCTGAAAGGAAGGAAATCACTTTCTTAAGTTTTCGATAAGTATTTTATGAAGAGAGTTACTAATGTAGAAGTGAAATTGAATAAGGACAAAGAAACTATGTAAAAAAGAGTAATTATGAAGATAATTTGTGTTAAGAAGCAATTTGTAATAATAATTCAATAAGTGATCTACTTACTTAGTCAAGTGTGCACAGGAAATAAATCCATAAAGTGCCACAAACAGTTAAAAACAGTAAACATTTAAATTGTAAGTTACATGTCAAATATATAACAAATCACATTTAAAACTTTTATAAAACAAGGGATCACCCCCCTTTTAGAGGCCTAAATTATCATTTCGTTCAGTTAAAGCTAAAATGTGGTGGTCTCAAATAACAGAGTTTGAAGGTTAAACCTACAAGGAAAATTAGCCCTGTGAGGTTGGCAACCTATCAATATATTTAAAATTTAAACCTGTAGGAAAAGAAGTGTCAATGAAGAAGCAAATTTTAACCAAAATAATTAGAAAATTAATCAAATTGAATGTGGAGGGCCGTGGAAATATTTTATATTATTTGTATATATTGTAAATAAATTGCAAGAGATTCAAATCTAGTAAGGAACTATTAGGGGAAAACTTTTCTCAAGTATTTTAAGTTGGTCATATTGATGAAGCAGGGTTGGCTTCAGCGGAGTTGAAACCAACTTGTTTATAGAATTATGACTTAAACAATTTTTAAATTTAATTTTGATTTAATAAAAGTATTATTATTCCATTAAAATTGTTAAATGTTTGCTGTCTATAGAAAGCTTACTAAGACCGATCAAACAATATCTAACTTGTCTCATCATCCTAATCAGCATAAGATGGCAGCTTTCCATTGCTATGTTAACAGACTTTTAAATATTCCTCTTTCTATCGACAATTATAACAATGAAGTTAAAATACTAAAACAAATAGCAGTTAACAATCATTATGATCCTAATCTAATTGATTCCTTGATACTCAAAACCAAACAAAAAAACTAAAGAAAGAGATTTACCCCATGGCAAACAATTCTAACAAATATATAGCTTTACCTTATTTGAATAGCAGCTTAAATGATAAAGTATCTAAAGTTTTCTCAAATAATATCCCAAATCCCAAAACAATTTTTAAAAGATCCAATATGGCGCTAAAATGGCAGTTACTTATATTTAAACATTGTGAACGAACATACTTTTGTAATACATTTGTAAAATTATCACTTCAGGAGAAATATTAGTTGTAGAACTTATTTTGAAAAGCACCAATTTCTAAAATTTCGTATAGTGAAAATAGGAAACAAACAAGTTAATCTCCTTATTATTAGATAAGACAGTTTAAATAAAAGTGGAAATGTTATTACTTTGTATTATCTCTAAAGTGAAATGGTTAATTTTCCATGAAATTAAAAAAAAACTTATTAACTGAAACCTACTTTCATGAAATTCGCAAAGACATCTGTCCAATTATTTCGATTTCAGAGTCGATTCCGGGTTCCATGTTTCCTGAATTGGCCTTATATCTATATAAAGCCTAATTACACTGTATTTTCGAGTTAGAGCGTTTTTTTTTAACAGTAGATATTACAACTTTGAATAAAAAATATCTGTAAAGAGTTTTACTTAAACAATATTTGGAGGTTTTGGCCACTAAATTGCATTAAGGCTTGACACTGTGCGGCTGCGTGGTAGGAAAAATAGATGCCTTGCGCAGCGGGAAACTTAGTCTTGAGAGGTCCAACTTCAAATCAAACGGAAATGAGCTTGTCATTGAAACGCCCACGAGATCAGCATCAGCAACAGCAAATGGGACGAGCACGACAAATTTAAGCCTTCGTTGCAACGTATTGGTACCACCTGGGGCAAAAAAATTAGGCAGATAAAAAATCCTAAAGTGCTACTATCACTAAACATCATTTTCCTGCACTTCTAAAAAAAATTTATGGAACGTTGCAACATTTTTACACGAGGTTTGCGTTCATTTAACAAAACATATTAACATAATAACACGTTTCTTCGTCAACTCGGTTATCTTAATTTAGATCAGCACACTGTAAAAGCAAATTTCGCTATAACAAGAATTAAGATGATTTATAAGCATACAAAATTGTGCAAACTTCGCACTCTCTAACAATAAAATAAAAACTGTTGAAGCTAATAATTCTTGTTCCTAAGCCTTTTTTATACTACACTCCTATTTGTTATAACATATTTTATTGCCCGGCTTATTCAATGATTTAAAACAAATTGTAACGATATATCACCATTATTTATTCTGAATGCAAATTTAATCTTTTTTCTGATGGAATAGAAATATATTGTATAATAAAAATTATTGTTAGATATAATCGGTCTTATTAATGACACCAACTTTTTTTGCAGAAGTTAGCGGTATTTGAAGCAAGAATGAAGAATTAAATAAATATACTTCTAGCTAGCAACGACATAATATCGTATTGACAAGTCCCCTTCTCCACTAACTTTTGCACCCGAGAAAACTTGTAGTGCGACGTCATATACCAGAAAAAAAGCTTTTTTTTCAAGGACGCAGAGGGTGCTACAAATTTCAGTGTATGCATGGCGATCTCGGAAAACGTAATGGATACGAGTTCTGTCAAACTGAGGAAAAATTGCGTAATTTAGTACAAAAAAAATGGGAAAGTCCGGACATATTTGAAATACGGTTTAATTGTTAATTATTAAACCGTATTCGTAGAACGAAAGCTTTCACGGTTATGGTCAATTAAGAAATGATAGTTCTTGGGATTACACCCTGTCTTACTAATTTTACAAAAAAAACACATTCATATAATAGAAACTCTACGCATTTTGTCGAAAAACAAAAACCAATCTAATTAGAGCCCAAAGATATCTTAGTCAGTTTCGATGTACAATCGCTATACACGAATGTGCCTATAAGTGATTCAATTTCCATAATATCAAACTTATTTCACCATAATAATATTGACAACTCACTTTTAGATCCGATTGAAGCATGTCTTACGTCAAAATATTTTGTTTTTCGAGGAACTTTTTATGATAAAACCGGGAGGAGCAGCCATGGGATCTCCGCTGTCACCAGTGATAGCCAATATCTTCATGGAAACGTTTGAAGAGGAAGCCTTAGAGTCATCTCCATTAAAGCCAAAATCAGAGTTCACATTGTAATATGGCCGCATGGTCCAGAAAACGCCCTCGGGTGTCTTGATCATCTGAATCAACAACAGGCTAATATAAAATTTACAGTGGAAATTGATTCACAAGAACAGTCTGTATAGAGGAAGCCAAGGCATACGAACAGATACGTAAATGCAATTTGTCAACATCATACAGCACAAAATAAATAAATAAATAAAAATACGTTTATTTTTCGAAGTAAATCAAATTAGAATAATGTTGAATTTAAGGAGATATTCAGCGAAGCTGCTCATACAACCACCTTTTGGATGAAATTCTTAAGCAAGTACGTTTATAAATAACATTTAATGTAACTATCTAAAAAAAATTAAAATAGGGTTTATAGAGAATAGACACAGTTAAAAGAATATAAGCATAATCCCTTAACTCTGGGATAGAATTAACGACCTCTTTTTGCCTTAAAAAATGTCTTTATGCGATTACCGAACGACACAGACGTGGGGGACTCCTTAATCTCTAGTCATAACAAGTTTAAAAGTTTACTGGCGGTAAAGCTAAAGGACCTCTGGAAGAAGGCAGTGCGATGCCTTGGACAACAAACCTACTCCTGTGACGTGAATGACGTTCATTTTAAAATATTTTATTAAGACGCCTCACGCCTCACCACTAACCAACTTTTGACACAAATATTAAGGCTCCTGGTTATTAAGTATTTTATAATCACACTTGCACATCTGAATCTCAAATCTTTCTTGAATGCTAAACCAGTTGGAGTCTGACATATTATGTGAAATATGGTCGAACTTACGTAGGTTGTATGAAAATCTCAAGCAAGAATTTTGCAGTTTCTGAAGTGTTTTATCCTTTTGTAGCAAGCAGGGCCAAAAAACTATTAGGCAGTAAGATAGCTGAGACGGTACCAAGGAGTCAGATAATTTTAATTTAATGTTCGGATCGTCCTTGTGAAGGTAAAGTAGTTTTAACTTAGAAGCAATCAGTTACTCATATTTTGGTTTACAGAGCCCTCGCGATTTGTGACCAAAATTCTTTACAATCGGAAACTGAGAAACTGACTCAAGCTTTATGAGGAACTGGATATTGCATTGAAGATAATAGACGGTCAATTGGAAAACATAATAATTCTACTGCACGAAATGAATTTAATAAGGAGTTACCGATAGAAAGTGTAGTTTTTCCATTTATACACGAAACCACAGACAAGATTGCAAAATTACTTCGCCGGTCCAACATACGTACAACCTTCAACACACACAAGAAAATTGGACAATGTTTGCGATCGCCAAAGGACATTATTCCTTTCCAAACGGAAGGGGTATATGCAATTCCTTGCTCTTGTGGTGATGTCTATATTGGAGAAACTGGACGATCCATGTTGACTAGGTTTAAGGAACATGAACAATGTTTCAGAAGGAAACAAATTGTACGATCTGCTGAATCTGAACATCAACATTCCACTAGACATGTCATAAATTTAAAGAAACCAAAGTTCTTGCATCGATTTCGAGATTCTATAGACGGAAAATTAGAGAATCTATTGACATTTATAAGCATCCTAAAAATTTTAATAGAGAGAGGGCTTCATTACACGTGGAAAATCGGTCATTACACCGGGTCCCGGTTCGGTAAACACATGTCGACTATAAATAGCCGGTCTAGAACTATCGCAGTTGATTCAGTGTTTTGATCTCGTTAAGTAAAGATCCCTGAAGATGCCTCGTGTAATCAAAGGCGAAACCTCGAAAATTAATTTCATTTTGACACGGTCTAATCCCTTAATCACTATAATAATTTATTTAAATAAACCGCATGTTTTCTTGCTCTACGAGGTAATGTTTTCAAATTTAAAATCTGACGGTTTATCTCGAGGCTAACATCGCGTCTGTTTTATTATTCTAAATACAGACCAGCATGTTTTATTTCGGTTTAAAAAAAACCCTCTACTATTTAGAAATCAAGAAAGTCGTACTAAACAAGTTCTAGTAGTAGAACTGCTCTAATTCGTTTAACACAGAAACTTGCGTCAGTTTCTTGATGCAGATTTTACTGAATGGTGTATAGCAAATGGAGGTGATCGTCTGCAAGATCTTCAGATCTTTAGCTGTTAGATTTCGATTATAGAGTACTTTAAAAGATATTATTTATAAAACACAAATCCGTACTTTAGATGAATTAAAAATGCATTTTTTCAAAATGCGAAATTTCTTTTCAGTAATTTGTACTCTTAATATAACAAAGCAAATAATATTCGTTTTACATGTTTTCTCAATTTTCACGGCATAGCCTAAAAAAATTATTTACCCTATTGACTTCAAATTTTGGTCAAAAATTAAGAGTCATATGGGGATGACTTGGTAATATATTGGTAAATATCCGGTCATATGGGGCGAAACAAAATGGTGGCGTAGTGAAATGTTAAAAAAATATTATTAAGAAATTACTTATTCAATTTGTTTTAAATTTTACCAATACATTAAGTATTATGTTGGAATCAACTGGTAACATTTTGGTACGAATCTAATAAGGCGAAACAAAATGGCGTCTTAATAACATGTTTAAAAATTCAGCCTAAAAAAGCTACTTAGTGGATAGTATGCCAAAACTAATTGTGGTATCAGAATCTACCAGTAAAATTGTGGCTCTAAATCAAGATGGCCGAATTAAATTGCGGCCAAATAAAATGTTTGTAATCGTGAAAACAATCACCGTCTCAAGTTGTACATATCTTGACGTTTTAGCCTTCCTAGATGCCAAAAAATATGATTGTCAATTCCGTCGGTTTGTCTGTCTGTCAATTCGCGGCATAGATGAAAGATTACTTACCCTATTGATTTCAAATTTTGACCGAAAATTAAGTGTCATATGGGGACGACCTGGTAATATTTTGGTAAATATCCCATATGGCAAAACGAAATGGCGACCTAGTGAAATTGGTGGTTTAATAAAATAATTAAAAATTTAGCCTAAAAAATCTTCATAACGGATTGATTTCAAATTGTGTACCATAAGTAATTGTAGTATAGGTCAACTAGTGACACTGAGTTACTATAACCAGATCGCGGAACAAAATGACGCCAAATAAAATACTTGTAATCGGGAAAAAATCACTCTCTCATGTTTTCTATACCTTCACGTTTTCGCTCACCTAGATTCCAAAAAATATGTTTTATCAATTCCGTCTGGTCGTCTGTCAATCTGTCTGTCATTTCGCGGCATAGCTTAAAAACTACTTACCAGATTGTCTTCAAATTTAAACAAAAATTAAAGATAATTTGGGGATAATTTGTTTTTTTTTTAGTAAAAATCTAATACGGCGGAACAATGTTAAAAACACCATTATTAAAAAAAACTAATTATCTAATTTCCCTTAAAGTTTGAAAAAAATTAAATGTTACCTAGGAATGAGTTCGTAACATTTTGATATGAATCCAAGATAGCAAAACAAAATAGCGGCCTAATAAAATATTTAAAAAATCGGCCTAAAAATACTAATTATTAAATCAACTTGAATTTTTATGCAAGAATTAAGTATGATATAGAGATAAACTGGTAAAGTTGTGTTACGAATTTAAGATAGTGCAACAAAATGGCGGACAAATATCTTGTTCAACTGACTTTCAAGAAGAATTAAATGTGAGAATGGGATAGACTGGTACGAATTCAACATGACTTCACAAAATGGCGGTATGTATCAATGTAAAACTACTTATTGATTTATTTTAAATTATGCTCAAAAATCGAGTTTGGCATAGATAGAAACTGGTGAAATATTGGTAGGAATCCAATATGATAGAACAAAATGGCACCCAATAAAAATGTTTGAAAAGACAGTATATATATATATATATATATATATATATATATATATATATATATATATATATATATATATATATATATATATATATATATATATATATATATATATATATATATATATATATATATATATATATATATATATATATATATATATATATATATATATATATATATATATATATATATATATATATATATATATATATATATATATATATATATATATATATATATATATATATATATATATATATATATATATATATATATATATATATATATATATATATATATATATATATATATATATATATATATATATATATATATATATATAGAGCGTCCCAATAGTGCGTTCTCGGTTGATATCTTGATAACGGATAGCGATATAAAAAAAGTTCAAATACAAAAGTTGTAGAACAATACGGGCTACATAACCTAAAATTATTTTAATTTATACAGGGTGTCTCAAAAATCTATAGCGAAGCAAAGTTGTGTTTTTTCTTATAGGACACCCTGTATATTTTACATATTTAGATTCTGCTGGTCATTCTACACATTTTTTGTATAACATGTCCTATATCTAAATCTGATTTTGTAAAAAAATATGAACTGCAGTGCCTTTTTTCAAACGACGTGGGCCGTTGGCTTTTTGATATAGGATTATGATTTTTGGCAGGAACATTAACAAAAGTATGGGTTGACTTTCAACGTGAACAAAATTTGTCGGCGTTGTACAGGGGGTCCTGGATAAGTAGGAGAAATTAAAAACATCATATCTTCATTTTTTTAAATAGAATGTGTAGTATTTTAATATTTTAGACTATTCGTGACCCAAAACCCTATGTTTCGTTATAAATGTGTCCTATACCTATTTGTCATAGTTTCCGAGATTTTGACATTTTTGGATTTATTATTTGGTTTTCAATGGCAATCGCCTTAGAATTTGCTTTATTATCGAATTTTCTAATTATAATACACTACAAGTGACGAAAAATTAAAAATTCAGCTCATAATATTGTGCTAAGAATCGCGACCTAAAGACTTAGAACAGATATTTTACCAACTATTCTTAAATATTTACTATTTTAGCTATTATAAAAGCGTAGGTAGTGTCAACATTTAGTTAGAACTTAATGTTCGACGATGCCTTAGACAATTCTAAAGTAAAAACAAATGAAAAAGGGGAAAATGTTGTCATGGCGAAATGTCAAACTCTTGTATTTGTGTAATAACGGTGTTCAAGTTGATTCAAAATGAGTTTTTCTAGAGAAGAATTGATTAACATGATTTATGTTTTGGACGCAAGTGATCAAAATTGTTTTTTTGGCAAGTAGAGTTTATGCGCAACGGTTTAGCAATGCCGAACGTCATCCTCATAAGGTATCATTTGTCAGACTCAAAGAACGATTTGAAAGAACTGGATGTGTCGATTACGAACAAAAATTGGAAAGACAGAAAAGAGCCGCAAATAAAAAAACTGAATATCTTGTTATGCAACCTTTAATTAAAAATCCTCATATTTCATGTAGGCAGTTAGAAAAGGAGAGAGGTGTTGCTAAATCTACGGCAAATAGAATAATTAGAAAACATAAATTTCACCAATACCATATTCAACTGGTACAAGAGCTGGATCAAGACGATTTCAATCGAAGACTTGAATTTTGTACTTGGGCATTAGCAAAAAATAGAGAAGAACATGGTTTTTTCAATAACATTTTATTTACTGACGAAGCGACATTTCATAAAAATGAATACGTCAACCGACATAATTTCCACTATTATAGTTCTGAAAACCCCAGATTCATTATCCCCTTGGATCACCAGCATAGATGGTCTCTTAATGTATAGGCTGGTATAATCAGTAACCATAACATTGGACCTTATTTTTTCGAAAATAGAGTTAATGGAGACACTTTCCTAAATTTACTGCAAAACAGTTTGCAGGAGTGGATTGACGAATTACCTTAGAATCTAGTGAGGCGGATGTGGTTCCAACTAGATGGCGCTCCGGCACATTTTAGCAGGCAGGTGAAGCAATTTTAAGACGCGAATTATGAAAATAAATGGATTGGTAGGGGAGGTCCAGTATCATGGCCGGCAAGGTCTCCGGACCTCACAAAACTAGATTTTTTCTTGTGGGGTTTTGTTAAAGAGCAAGTTTACCAAACGCCACCCACTACCATAGAGAATATGAGAATTAGAAATGCATGTACGAATATCAATGATGCGATGCTAAATAGAGTTAACAATTCCTTTGTGAATCGGCTACAAGTGTGTGTTGAAAGAAATAGTGGTCATATTGAACATTTAATCAAGATTTAATCAACTTCTTTTTCTGTCGTGTCTCTTTAATTAAAATATTTATTTGCCTTTTTACATAAAGAAAAATAGTAGACTGAATTTTTAATTTTGCATTTTTTACTGTGTATTAATATACAGGGTGATTCACTGAGATTTGCCACCCCCCTTAATTTCTTTATTTTTAATAACAGAGAAAAAGTTGAAAGTCTCTCGGATATAAACTTTGTTATTTTAAATCGAACACCCTGTATATTATTACATTTTTGGATTCTTCGGAAAATTCTATAAATTCGATAATAAAGCAAATTCTAAGGCGATTGCCATTGAAAACCAAATAATAAATACAAAAATGTCAAAAACTCGCAAACTATGTCAAATAGGTATAGGACATATTTATAACGAAACATAGGATTTTGGGTCACGAATAGTCTAAAATATTAAAATGCTATACATTCCATTTAAACAAATGAAGATATAATGTCTTTAATTTTTTTAATTTCTCCTATCTATCTAGGACCCCCTGTACAACGCCGACAAATTTTATTCACGTTAAAAGTCAACCCATACTTTTGTTAATGTTCCTGCCAAAAATCATAATCCTATATCAAAAAGCCAACGGCCCACGTCGTTTGAAAAAAGGCACTGCAATTCATAATTTTTTACAAAATGGCGGAGATTAGAAAAACTATCAGATTAAAAAATAATTTTAGTTTATGTAGCCCGTATTGTTCTACAACTTTTGCATTTGAACTTTTTTTATATCGCTATCAGTTATCAAGATATCAACCGAGAACGCACTATTGAGACACCCTGTATATATATATATATATATATATATATATATATATATATATATATATATATATAAAAAAGTTTCTTATGCCGTAAATATTTTAATGTTTATGGTTTATTTAAATAGTGTGTACCCTCTAATGTGTATCTGCTTTTGGACATTCCTCGTTTTTCCAAGAAGCTAGAACTAATAAACAGGAACTCTGTTGAATGAATTGATTGCCTGTTTAGCAAATCCATAAAGTCGTCGCTACGCGGAAAATCCCATTATGATACAGTATGGTGTCACAATATATTTATTACATGCCAATAAAATTAATCTGTTTATCTGTTGACAAGTCCGTTAATAATCAGTTTAATTATTCAGCAACTTAGATCATAACATTTCCAATTAGAGATTCATTTGCAACTAAAGGACTTTTGAAAATCCGTTTAGGTTTCCCGGGATGCTGCGGGACTCCTAAGTATAAAAATAAACGTTGCATCTAAACAAGAAATGATAATTGATTGGATATTAATATTCAGCAATGATCGATTACAAATCGCTATTGATTAAACGATTTTTGTATTAATAGGGCAGTCGAAAACAAAGCCAATTTTAATGACTGGCGTTTAAACATTTAGTAGGAGCCACGGTAACAAAAGTTACCGTGGGTATCGTGGGTTAATTTTGTCTTTAATCAAACTCGCCAAAAGCAACTATACATTATTAAAATAAACTGCATGAAAGAGAATAGAGACTGGTGCATTTAGCTCAATCGCTGTTAGAGGTTATCTATGAGACATTTTTGAAATGTAGCGTGCACGAATGTTTTTTTGCCTCTCACATGTGCGGAATTTCTGTAGCCCTTAAGACAAAAACGAATGGCCAGGTCAAAATTTCTACCATTTTGCCAAAAAATCACATCTACCAGATAGGAATATTGTTTACTGAATTTCTCAAAAGGCAATCAATGAGCCTTTTTTGTTCACTTTTTAAAATGAGTTAAAAAAGTCTTAAAGATATTTTAGCTGAATTTGAAAAAACATCAATTATTAATTCTCTTTCTGTTACTGAAAACCCTAATTTTAATGAAGATAAATCAAGAAAACAAGATTTTAGAGATAGGCCATTAATTACCAAAAATGGAGCAAAAAACCAATCAAGAGAAGACTAAAACCATTCAATAATGGCCAGTACCGAAGGACAGACATGAACTAAAGAGTTTTCTGGGACTTTGTACTTTTGTTTTGCTAATATCGCTGGACCATTACATCGACTAACTGAAAACAATCACAGCTATGTATAGACCGAAGAATGTGAAGAAGCATTTAACAGCCTGAAGAAAGCCTTGTGTAATCCTCCAGTGTTGTCATATCCTGAGCCATCCCAGATGTTTATCATAGACAACGATGCAAGCAATGCCGCTATTGGAGTATTTTGTCACAAGTACAAAATGGCGAAGAAAAAGTACTAGCCTATTTCGGCAAGGTTCTTTCTAAACCTGAACGCAAGTACTGCGTGACAAGGAAAGAACTACGGGCTATTGTTAAAATATTGGAGCACTTGCATAAGCACTTGTACTGGAAAAAATTCCTTTTAAAGACGGATCATGCATCACTCAAATGGTTGCTACATTTTGAGAATCTCGAAAGACAAATAGCCAGGTGGTTGCAGCGCCTACAGGAATATTACTTTAAAATGCTGATGCTTTATCAAGAAGACCATGCCCAGAAAGTTGTAAACATTTCAACAGACACGAGGAAAGAGAAGATCGTGACGAATTTCATTGCCGATGAACAGCACTTCCAAGCTCTCAAAAGTAGGACTCTAAAATATTATCCAAAGATCAGCAAGAAGACCCAGATA
Organism: Kuschelorhynchus macadamiae; assembly: GCA_030620095.1. Taxonomy (NCBI): domain Eukaryota; kingdom Metazoa; phylum Arthropoda; class Insecta; order Coleoptera; family Curculionidae; genus Kuschelorhynchus; species Kuschelorhynchus macadamiae. Next base: position 54,244 of record JAUTXW010004006.1, on the reverse strand, counting down.
TTGACCCTATAATTAAGTTGAAATTAGAAAACTCACCAAGACCTTGTTACCAAGAAATTGCGGCCAAATCCCAGAAATTTAGAGGATACTGAGATTTATGGAACTCTATAGTGATAAAAGACGGTTTGCTAAAAAGAATCTGGGAAAGTTCTGATGATGAACAAATATGAAACTATTTTGCCCTCACAGAGAATTCCTAAGTATTGCAAGCCGTACACAATGGTGTAGGCGGAGGACATTTTGGTGTTACGAAGACTCTTGAAAAAGTTCGAGAAAGGTTTTATTGGTTGGGAAGTCATACAGATGTGAAAGATTGGTGCTGGACCTGCGAGGACTGCACCGCCAGTAAAGAACCCCAAAAACTGCTACTCGTGGCAAAATGAGGCAGCACAACGTGTGAGCACCCTTCGAACGAATTGCCATAAATGTAGCAGGACCATTTGCCGTTAGTAAGTCCGGGAATCTATGCAATACCCAATCAAGAAGCCTTCACTGTCGCGGACGTTCTATTTCATGAATGGATTTGCCGATATGGAATTCCAAGGGAAATACACTCGGACCAAGACAGGAACTTTGAATCCGATGTATTCAAAAGCCTGTGCAGCCTACTAGGAATTCATAAGATAAGAACAACACGTCTTGATCCGCAGTCAGATGAAATGGCTGAAAGCTTTAATAGAACTTTGGAGAACCACCTGAAAATCCATGTTAGTAAACAACAAAGTGACTGGGATAAATGTATTCAACCATTTTCACTGGCCTATTACTCTGAAGTTTATGAATCCACTAGAAAAACACCTGCCAGTGTAATATTCGGATCTGATTTACAGCTTCCAGTCGACCTGACAATAAGATAACTACTACGGATTATCCCAGCCAGGTTAGTAAACGCCTTAGAGAAATCCTTGAAGATGTCTGCCATAAATTACAGATAGAAAGCGATAGAATGAAGTCACGTTATGATCTATGAGCTAATCACACCGGATTTACAGTCAGTTACAGTTACAGAAGTTGCAGAAGCCATGGGAGGGAACGTATCGCATGGTGACCCGACTGAATGACTTGGTATACCGAATTCAGAAGAGCCCTCACACAAAAATGAAAATGGTGCACCTCCATCGACTAGCCCGTCACCAAGATACCGAAGATGTTTGATCGGGACGATCAAGTCTAAGGAGGCAATGTTGCGAATTTAGTCCTAGTTATAGATTTGTTAAGATTTAGTAACGACTCGAATGTTCTATTAGGCTTAGTTCTTCTCACCCTGTAGTATTGAGATTATTCTAAAATTTTTTAAATCATTCTATCCTTTTCTAAAGGCTACATAAGCGCGCCGCGAGGCTACATTTTGATACAGTTTAGTTTGAGATTTCAAAGTGTAAACAAGTAAACAGTGACAGTTTTAGGTTACCTTGGTTACGAGTGTTAGGAATAACCAGTCTTTACCGGTACTACCTATAAGCTGAGTTTTGAATAAAAGGAATGCATTCAGAAACTACGTGTTTGATTTCCGGCCCATCCGGAACAATATTTACAAACAATCTAGCTCCCCTGCAAACATTTAACCTAGATGTCGGAAGCTGGGATTTTTGTTCTTTATTAATATTTTAATTCAAAAATTAGACAATAACACTATCAAGTGATACGAATTGCAGGATGCCTGAACCTAAATACGCTTTTATAGGTTTTAAAATTATTTCTTGAGAAACAATGAGACCACAGTGTCAAAAATCAAAGTAGATTTTTGATCGCTTCTGATAGTGATGATAAATTCAAAAATTGTCTTAAAGGCACCTTTCGTAGTTCGTCATATACAAATGGCCTTATTTATAGAAAAAAATCTCGCATTGAAAAGCATCAAGTTGTGAAATACGAAAGATGGTGTTTTAGTTGCCTCCATTCAGCTCATCATATTAATCAATGTGAATCTCATTGTTTGTGTCGTTTGTGTCATGCAAAACATTACATTCTGTTGCATATTCAAGGGTCTGCAAATCTTTCTAACTCGCAGCCAAATGCAAATTCCCCGGATGTTTCTTGCCAATTGCCTAGTGGTAGTTCTCATTCTATACGTTCTATTAATACGTTCTATTAATACGTTCTAGTTCATCTCAGAATGTACCCAATAGCAATAATTCTCCAATCTACTGTTCTTTACTTGATAAATCTGGCTGTCTTACCATAGTTTTACTCTCTACTGCTCTGGTGGATCTACTCGATGGTGAAGGGCATATTTAGCCGGTTCGAATTATGATAGACAGTTGTAATCAAGTAAAAATTATTAGCTCACAATTAGTTAAACGTTTAGGTTTAAAATAGTTTAAAGGACCTGCTCCAGTAATTGGTTAGGCAAATCAGTCAACGCAACGTCTGATGGTGTAGTAAGTTGTACTATTCACCCTCGGAATAGGCACAACCCTTGTTTTGAATTTGAAGCTGTAGTTATAAAGAAAATATGCTCAAATATGCCTAGTATCAGTTTACCTTCTCAAAATTGGAATACCCTCGCACAACTTCAAATGGCTAATCCTCAGGTTCACATTCCTAGACCAGTCGATTTGTTACTTGGTGCTGATCTCTTTCCGGCGATTTTATGCGATAAAACATTCTCGGCGATGAAATTATTTCTTCCACTCTTAATAGTGTCTTTGGTTGGTTGCTCTTGGACAAAATTCAAGGTATTTCTAATTTGGATTCTCCTCTCAGTTCTTTTTTGTATCTCTAGACTCTTCTCTTGATCTTACTCAAAAAAATTAAGAAATTGAGGAAGAACCTTCTGTTCATCTTTCTTCTTCAGATGACTCTGTGAGAATATTTATTAGGCTTCTGTGACTTGTGACGCAACAGAGCGTTACACGGTAGCTTTACCATTTAAGGATTGTATTCCCACATTTGTTGACTCTTATACTAAGGCTCTACGACGTTTCTACTCTTGGAATGGCCATTTTTTCGTGAATTAAATTTAAATGAGTCACATTGTGACTTCATGGGTGACTATCTCGATTCTCATTATATGGAAAAATCTTCCTTTGATAAAACTATTGGGTATTATATCCCTCATCACTGTATTCTAAAACCCGAGAGTACTACTACAAAACTCAGGATTGTATTTGATGCTTCAACAAAGTCGCAAAAGGATATTATTAAAAATTTTAGAATTTTAGAATTCATCAGTTTTACTTCCGATATAAGACAAATGTATCGACAAATTTTCATAACACCCGAACAAAGACACTATCAAAAAATTCCTTGGCTTTTTCTCAGGTAGAAAGCTTACAGGAATATTAGTTAAACACTGTTACCTATGGTATCTCCTCAGTTCCATATTTAACCCTTAAAGTCGATGCAGTGCCGGAATATATTTTCAGTTGGCGAATGTCAATCTCTAATACGTTGCTTACCGCTGTGGCGTCACAAAAGCACGAAATTTGGGAATATGGCGAATATTAACACTTTCCCATCTAGCAAGTATAATCTGTGATTTTGCTAAAATACATAGATTTACATTTTTTTATACTGGGCCGAGAAATTTGATAAAATCGAGTCTAAAAATATACATACATTTTCGTTATTTAAGATGGACCTGGCCGACCTACGATATGATAATTATTTAGACTAGATAGACGTTTTATACCCACAGGAGTCCAAACACTAATTCTGAGGCGCTATTAACGAAGGGAAAAATAGACATAAATAAAAAAAATTAATAAATCCTGTCCAAATGTTTTAAATTTCTAACATATCTCATTCCGAATTTGGTTTAGCAAATATAGATCATTCTAAGATAAGATCACAAGAAACTACATTATTGTATTCCAGGTTATTTAAACTATTTAATATCTCAGTATCAACGCACTTTATTCCTTGAATAGTACTCTTAATCCTGCAAAAGCTGTATTAACAGTTGCTAAGAACGAAAAAATAGTTAGTTTGCTATACATCTCTCAAACATTTTTGATGCATTTAGAAGTAACGAAATCGGGCTATAGTTTTTAAAAATTGATACGACTGTTGCTTTTTTCAAAACTGATGAAAACAATGCATTGAACATTAACATACTTAGAGGTTTTGCGTGGTTTACTACTACACAGCAGAGCATTCTGCTTTAACATAAAATTAACTTTACTATCTTTTAGCATAACGAATACACCCCATTATATCAAACATTTAAATTTTCAAAACAACTTAAAAATAAAAATTTTAATATAAATTTTTAAAACAACTTAAAACAGGTTTTAATAAAATAAAATAGAATAAAGAAAATTTTATGTAAAAATCAAACAATTGCTTAGATTAATTAAGTGGCATACAAAAAAAACCAATGTTTTGCGCAGAAATAAACCATTATACCACATTCTATCAGACTTCGATACCTCCCAATCACAAACCTTGCTTTTCAAAATCCTACAACAATGCCAGACTAGAGAAAATCAGTACTCATACCAATTTCCTTAAGAATATTACTTCAGAAAATTGACAGATTTCTAGTGGTGACATTTTTTCTGCGCCTTATGCAAAAACTGAAATGTCTGTATAAACAATTAGCTGTAAATTCTACTTTAATCCCTCCTTTAATATTTTTAGACCTAAGAAACTTCACCTCTGCACTGACCTTATCCTTTTTATTTTAAGTGTTTTATGATATGGTCATTTTTTCCAGAATCTAAAATTCTCGTTCAAGGCCTGTTCCCAAAAGAGATCCAAAATTCTTCCTAACTACAGACCCACATCCCTACTCGCAACTATGAGTAAGGCAATGAAGAAATATAAACTTATACATGACAAGCAATACGGCTGCCGCCAACAAAGATCCAGAGCAGATTTTCTTCGTAACTCACAACTCGGGAAAGTCCAACGAATTCTGTGGTGGTTGATAGTCATTCATATGACTTTTACTAAATCAACGCAGGCTTCCCATGGGGTTGAATGTAGGCACTTACCCTATTCCTTCTACACTTTTCTGTTTTCTTCTACCAGCAGTCTTGTTAACAGTTGTGCTGACGATAGTACACTCTATTCCAACATGCAATTTCCCAAATCTGTATCCAAGTCTATAATGACTTGAATTCTTAACCGAGAACCTCCATGAAAGCATAGAATGAAAAGTAAAAAATCTTATCTAATTTATCGCCACCAAGACCAAATCATGTTTACTTTGTTACAAATTATCTCTAAAAACCCATAATATTCAAATAAATAAATATTTATTTAGCACTTGGCTAGTACATACTAAAATATAACCGAATAATAATAACAATCTTTAGGTCCCAACAACAATATAAATAATATACTCTAATAATGTTCTCTAAATATTACCCCTTTTTAAAATGATTATTTACCAGTTTATTAAATATTCTTGATTGTATCCGGCAAAGCATTAAAAAGACATACACTCTCATAGAAAAGTGTTTTTTGTAGTCTACTTGTGTTTAGTGATGGTAAATTATAATTGTCCTTAGAACGAATATTGTAAGCATGCATATTTGATCTTCTTTCTAAAAAAGAGTTTAAATATTTTGGTAACATATTATGTTCAGTCTTGTATATTATGGTCATATTTGCCTTCCCATTGCCCTGCTCTACAGACAGCCATCCCACTGCACTAAATATATAGTATGGCACACGGTTTTAAAACAGGGACGTAAGGGAGAGGTGAGGTAAAATCTAGCCTGTTTCTTCTGTATGTATAGGCATGCCTAAATACTTTAGCTGAAATATTAAAAAATATAATTTAGGAATTAATGTGGATTAGTGTATTGCCATAAAATTCTAGCCTGTTTTCTGTCTATTCATAGGAGTGCCTAAAACTTTAGCTAGAATATTGAAAAATTGAGTTTAGGAATAGTGTATTGCCGTATAATTAGAAGAAAAAATGTGCCAAAATATTTGTCTAGATAATGCATAACATTTAAAAATTGTTTTTAATTTCTCGAGAATATAGGTTTATATACTTAGAAAAAAAAAACGTAATCAACTAATAATGGACTCACTTTTAATAAGCTGGGTGCTCCTCGATGCCAAAAAAACATGTTTTCTCAGTTCCAGTTGTCGGTCGGTCAGTCTGTTCACAGTATAACGAAAATCTTTATCCGACTGACTTCAAATTTTGGTCAGAAATTTGATAGATAGAAAAGCGTTTATTTATATTCCAAAATATAACAAACAGGTATACAAAAAAACCCAGTGGATGTGGAACAATGCCAGCAAGTAGTATTACAATTGCTAAATAGAGGTATATATAAAATGCCTTGCTTTTTTTCCTGCATGTTAGAATCTATCATCCTATCACAAATACCTAGAATCATGAGTTAGCTACCTATGTAGCTGCATTGAAAATAATTTTGGGTTAAGAAGAAAAAACAAAAACAAACATAACAGTAAAATAAAAATACTAAGTTTCACATTTGTGCATACAGTTTCTACAATTACAGATTAAGATACATATATTTAGAGATTACCTACATGTCTAGTGTGGCAACAATAATAAGTCATACGGAGAGAAAAATTCATTACATTATTTCATACATTATATACATTTTTTAATTTTTGTTTAGGAAGCGTACGTACTTTCACTAGTACTGCATTAAATATTTTTAATCGAGAATTCAACATTTTTTTGTAAATATGTTAAGTATAAAGTTGTATTTATCATGAAGAAGGTACTGATGGAGAGACCCAATATATTGGAGATATACGTAAATTCATGACATAAGGAAATATCGCCAAGAAGGTCGAAATATTGTTTATATTGATGAAACTTAAGTGGATAATAACTTGACCTTTAAGAAGCGCTGGCAGAATGAATATGTTTTTTCTGGTGGAATATTGGTGCCTCTCATTAAAGTTATTAAAAAGATCTCCATTAATTGAAACAAACACAGTCCAAGATATACATACTAGTAAGAGTTAAAATTTTATTTTCAATAAATTCTTTTCTACATCTATCCTGCAGTCGTAATTTAAAAATAGAACGAAGAAACCTTTTGCAAAAGATAAGGCCAAATCTGATACTTGATTGAATAAATTCATGATAGGCAGATAGAGCAGCATCCTGACCAACCCTCTTAGGCACAATTTATTGAAATCATTATTTACTCTATTTACTATTAACTCAAAGTCTTTCAGTTAAAGGTCATATGGATGAACTGGCAACATTTTGGTAAAAACACAATATGGCGGAGCAAAATAGCGGCCTAAAGAAATGTATAAAAAACTACTTATCCAATTCATCTGAAACGTGGCAAAAAATCGAGTAGTACGTTGAAATGAACTGGTAAAATTTACGTACCAAACTAGGATGACCTAATGAAATATTTGAAAATCAGCCTGGAAAACTACTTATTAAATTGATTTGAAATGTTTTGCAAGAGTTAAGCGTAATAGAAAGTTAAAATTGTAACATCCAGGTACGAATCCAAGATGGTAGAAGAAAATGACGGCTTATTAAAATATTTGAAAAAACCTAAATTAAGGCCAAAAAAGCTGAAGTAATACTGTTGATAAAAATATTTGAAAATACAGTGTATATTGGTTACTAAACGAAGATGGGCGGAAATGGAAGGAAATTTACCAATTTTTTTTAAATTTTCAAGTAAATTATGTGATAAAATTTATTAACCAAAGGTAAGAGATTAATTGAATTAAAAATATTTACTATATATATATATATATAAATATATATATATATATATATATATATATATGTATGTATGTATATATATATATATATATATATATATATAATGTTGAATTCTCGATTAAAAATATTTAATGCAGTACTAGTGAAAGTACGTACGCTTCCTTAACAAAAATTAAAAATTGTATGTAATGTATGAAATAATGTAATGAATTTTTCTCTCCGCATGACTTATTATTGTTGCCACACTAAACATGTAGGTAATCTCTAAATATATGTGTCTTAATCTGTAATTGTAGAAACTGTAAGCACAAATGTGAAACTGAGTATTTTTATTTTACTGTTATGTTTGTTTTTGTTTTTTTTTCTTAACCCAAAATTACATAGGTAGCTAACTCATGATACTAGGTATTTGTGATATGATGATAGATTCTAAGATGCAGGAAAAAAAGCAAGGTATTTTATATATACCTCTATTTAGCAATTGTAATACTACTTGCTGGCATTGTTCCACATCCACTGGGTTTTTTTGTATACCTGTTTGTTATATTTTGGAATATAAATAAACGTTTTTCTATCTATCAGATTTTTGACTAAAATTTGAAGTCAATCAGATAAAGTTTTTCGTTATACTGTGAACAGACTGACCGACCGACAAATGGAACTGAGAAAACATGTTTTTTTGGCATCGAGGAGAACCCAGCTTATTAAAAGTGAGTCCATTATTAGTTGATTACGTTTTTTCCTTTATCTAAGTATATAAACCTATATTCTCGAGAAATTAAAAACAATTTTTAAATGTTATGCATTATCTAGACAGATATTTTGGCACATTTTTTCTTCTAATTATGTGGCAATATATTATTCCTAAACTCTATTTTCAATATTCTAGCTAAAGTTTTAGGCACTCCTATGAATAGACAGAAAACAGGCTAGAATTTTATAGCAATACACTAATACTCATTAATTTCTAAATTATATTTTTTAATATTTCAGCTAAAGTATTTAGGCACGCCTACACATACAGAGGAAACAGGCTAGATTTTACCTCACCTCTCTCTTGCGTCCCTGTTTCAGAACCGTGTGCCATACTATATGTTGAGTGCACTGGGATGGCTGTCTGTAAAGCAGAGCAATGAGAAGGCAAATATGACCATAATATGCAAGACTGAACATAATATGTTACCAAAATATTTAAAATCTTTTTTAGAAAGAAGATTAAATCTGCATGCTTACAATATTCGTTCTAAGGACAATTATAATTTACCATCAGTAAAAACATGTAGACTACAAAAAACACTTTTCTATGAGGGCGTATGTCTTTTTAATGCTTTGCCGGATGCAATCAAGGACGCAAGAAATTTGCAAATATTTAATAAACTGGTAAATAATCATTTTAAAAAGGAATAATATTTAGGGAACATTATTAGAGTATATTATTTATATTTTTGTTGGGATCTAAAGATTGTTAATATATTTTAGTATGTACTAGCCAAGTGCTAAATAAACATTTATCTAATTGAATATTATGGGTTTTTGGAGATAATTTGTAACAAAGTAAACATGATTTTGTCTTGGTGGCGATAAATTCGATAAGATTTTTTATTCTTTATTCTATTGCATGCTGGAATAGAATGTACTATCGTCAGCATAACTGTTAACAAGACTGCTGGTAGAAGAAAACAGAAAAGTGTAGAAGGAATAGGGTAGGTGCCTACATTCAACCCTATGGGAAGCCTGCGTTGATTTAGTAAAAGTCAGATGAATGACTATCAACCGCCACAGAATTCGTTGGACTTGCCCGAGCTGTGAGTTACGAAGCTCTGAATCTTTGGTGGCTGCTCACTACTATATTATACTATATAGTATATATATATATATATATCTCTTTTGGGAACAGGCCTTGAACGAGAATTTTAGATTCTGGGAAAAATGACCATATCATAAAACACTTAAAATAACTTACCAGGGATAAGGTCAGTGCAGAGTTTCTTAGGACTAAAAATATTAAAAGAGGGATTAAAGTAGAATTTACAGCTAATTATTTCTACAAAAATTTCAGTTTTTGCATAAGGCGTAGAAAAAATGTCACCACTAGAAAAAATAAATCTAAGCAATTGTTTCACACAAAATTTTCTTTATTCTATTTTATTTTATTAAAACCTGTTTTAAGTTGTTTTAAAAATTTGTATTAAAGTTTTTATTTTTAAGTTGGTTTTAAAAATTTAATGTTTGATATAATGGGGTGTATTCGTTATGCTAAAAGATAGTAAAGTTTATTTTATGTTAAAGCAGAATGCTCTGCTGTGTAGTAGTAAACCACGCATAACCTCTAAGTATGTTAATGTTCAATGCACTGTTTCCATCAGTTTTGAAAAAAGTAACGGTCGCATCAATTTTTAAAAACTATAGCCCTGTTGCATTACTTCTAAATGCATCAAAAATGTTTGAAGATGGGCGGAAATGGAAGGAAATTTACCAATTTTTTTAAATTTTCAAGTAAATTATGTGATAAAATTTATTAACCAAAGGTAAGAGAGATTAATTGTATTAAAAATATTTACTATATATATATATATATATATATATATATATATATATATATATATATATATATATATATATATATATATATATATATATATATATATATATATATATATATATATATATATATATATATATATATATATATATATATATATATAATAATGTCCGTCGTATCAGTTTTAGTTTAGTCCCAAAGATATTTAGCATTTTATAAAATTTCAATAGAATCGGGTTAGTATTGTTTGTAATATTAGTTTTGTTTTACATAAACTGATAGAAAATTATTTACAAAAAATATTTGTCTCTAAAAAACCAAAAGAGGCGCAATCAATATATAATGTTGAAAAGTCCAATATGTAAGTTACAGAGTGTTAATTTTAATAATGTACAAAAAAACTTAATTTACCAGTTTATTTCTACATTTATTGCTTGCACAAAATTTGAAACAGATCCGGTAAACAGTTCTTACAGGCTGATTTTTTGATTATTTTATTGGGCCGCTATTTTGTTTTGCTATATTGGATTCATACCAAAATGTGACAGTTCATTTCTATGTAAGATTTGATTTTTATGAAAAATTTCTGGTAAATTGGAAATTTTTTAGTAATACTTGTAAACTATCACCAGGTCATCCCCATATAAATCTAAATTGTTTTCCAAAATTTGAAATTAATTGGGTAAGTTGTTTTGTAGCTATTTCGCGAACCGACAGATAGACAGACAGATTGACAGAAAAGAAAATATATATGTTTTAATCTCTAGGAAACGTAAAACATAAAACCTGGGAGTTTTTTTTACCATTTGCTATATTTTTTGACGATTGCTAATATTTTATTTAGTAGCTATTTTCTTCTGCTATTTTGAAATCGTACCACAATTTTACCAGTTTATCTATCGCTATATGTTAATTAAATATCGCACACCACTGGTCAGAAAACTCCGCCTGGCAGTGTAATTCTTCGATTTCAGACCCTGGCCCGTTCACAATTCAATCCAAGGGATCTTCTATCTTCGTCTTTTCCACGCCATCCGCCCCGAACATGCCTATTTCTCTCTGACAATAATTGATCGTTGAATGGGCCGGGGTTTTGAAATCTGTCAATCACAGGTATCCTGACTACGTTGGCGTCTACCGATACCTATCAATATTATTTTTCGTATTTTATTTCAATTACTGATGCATTAAAAAAATAATTTGAACGTACCACATAACTAGAACAATTTTTTATCCGCATTCCTTTCACGCTTTCAGACTTATGTGCCAGACTTTATGTTCAAAAGGAATATATCGATTAGAGCCTAAACGCTTGAAGTTTACTTATACTGTCCTTATTACATGTAATCAGTACAGAAATACAGTAATTAAAATGTGGAAAAACAGTGATATTGTAGATAAGTTTATTAGTCCTATGCGAAAGATTAGAAGATATAGAAACCCTACTTTTTTTCCTATTTACTCACTCTACGTGTTTACAAAAACCCAGCTGGAGATCCAAAAGAATACCAAGGTATTTAATTTCATTAACAAATTCAATAACTGATGTGTTTATTCTCTGCAATAAACCTAACTCACTATATTTTCTACAGCTGACCTTTGATCCTTTGACACTTCCTTTTTGATGTATCTAATTAAAGTTTATTTTTACATTTATAATACTCAAGCTCATCATCAAGAACAGTAGTCATTTCGTAGAAATTAGTTCCCCATAGAGAACGATTAATCAAATTCTTGAAGTCAGGGATTACTTTGACCTAACTTGTATCCTTTTTTAACAGGCTTGTAGCAGTTCGATGGCAGTTATATTGAGGGGATAAACTATATAAAAAAACAACTGTGTGAATTTTTGCAAGTCTATTGCTATAAAAAAAAACCAAAAAAAACAATTAGGTATAAGATATGTGTGATATAAAAGAAACAGTCACAAATTACTGTAAATATCTTGGTACATATTAAATGTATTACTACCCTAAATCCTAAACCAATGAATCCTCAGACAGATGATTCTGTTATTGATTTTTGTCAATGACCTTCGGACTAGGTCAACGGCAAGGGTTAAATGACCTACAACTTCAACACGTGGTTTGGACTTTAATTTGCACTGGAAATGGAATTGGAACTCCGAAACTTGAACTTGGACAATAAGAAAACTAGAACTGAAATTGGAACTGAAACCCCTAGCTGGCTTCACGAGCATTATTTTCTTTTCTTCACTTTTATATTAATGCTCCTTTCTTTAAGATTATGCTAACTTTTACTTTGGCTGAGTGTAGTTAGACTCAAAATGTCCCGTTTGTCCTTTGCCAGCCAGTTTTATTTCCTTACGTTAATTTTTTTGTGGTTTATAACATGGACAGTTCTGATTGGCCAACGCCTTGTGGCTATCGATATTGATCTCGCTTTCAACCTGCTTGCCGGAATCTATCTCCGAGGAATTAAACTTTAGCACTTCCCGGATAGGTGGCGGTTTAAAGAGATGGTACCGGTTAACGGATCGTCAGGGTGAACCGTTGCAGGCTCTTCCTTAACATGTTCATTTCACGTCAAATGGCACGCTAGTCGCTAAGAAAAAAAAATTAATTTTATTCATGTATACAAGAACGGATGCTCAACTACACTCGCAACTACAATAATTAATTATTATCGTCATCACAAATTCGCTTTCTACAATAACCCGATCTTATCACTAATTAATATTTCCTAATCTTCTAACATATTATGATTTCACTATTCCACAATAGCTGAATGAACGCCACTGGCAAAGCTTAGGGCGCGCGGGACGGCGGTCGGCTGGTAGCGCTCTGCGGGGGCCGCAATGCCCCAGGGCCGGGCGGGGCCCCTCGGAGATGATGCCCTTCCTTTCACCGGGTTACACAACAAGAGCGCGCCGTGCATGCGGGCAGCCGTCGGGCTCCATAGGTGCCGACTCTGGTCGATGGGACGGCTCGATGCTTTATCTCGCGGTTTCTATTATTCCATTGTAGTTTACATAGATTAACCTGCTAAGTAATGTTTGATTTTGTAATTAAGATATCTGATAATAGTTAAGTAACCTAGGACACCGCACATTTCTTATGGGAAATGACTCAGTACATTTTTCTGACAAAACTGATGTGTTGTAGTTCTGTACATTCTCATTAAATGCTTCCATAATCACGACTTAATCCAATAGATAGTTTTTGATCCATGGGTTGTCAAAGTTGAAGACAAGTAATTTTTTATTTTTTTACAAATGCTTAATAGGTGCACTATTTTGCAAATAGCAAAAATCAATAAAAGCCATTTATTATTATTATTATTATTATTATTATTATTATATTGTTAATATAGTGCCACTGAATTTTATTACGCAAATTCTGTACTGTATCTTTGAAAATTCAGATCTAATCAATTTATTGCATGGCCGTTCTAATAACTTCATATTTTTGGAACGAATTAATAATAAAAGACCTCTTAACAGATGTACAGGGTGTCGATACTTTTGCAGGGTATCTCAGTTATTATTGAATATAGAGAGATGCTGTTTACACGGCACTGTGCTACTTTTTCGTGAAAGGAAAGATGCCGTAAACAAAATTTGCATGGCGTACTCCGTTTTTGAAATACAGTACTTCCCAGGCACACTTCCTATTTTACTTATAATACAAGTTAATACAAAAAAACGGATTATTGTAGAGCTTTCTACGTAAAATGCAATGGTCTAGTTAGTTTTTTTTCTAGAAGCCTCGAATTTTAAGTTACTAAACTTATATTTTTTTAAATAGAACACCCTATATTATTTAAAGCAGCTAAAGACACATTCCTTCATGCTTTTCAAAAATATGTGACACTTAGTATTTACTTTAAATAATAAACTCGCAATTTGGAATTAATCCTTGGCGGGATATTTATTGCATAGAAAATATTGATGAAAAAAATTTATTTATGACTAATAATATTCTGCAACTTTTTGATTATCACGCTCCAGTGAAAACGGTAAAAGGTAAAATTAAACCATATACGCCGTGGATCACCGATAATATCCGATTGATGCAAAAATTGAGGAACCAGGCTCTGAATCTTTTTCGGCGAACCAAGACCGCGGAATACCGGAAATATTATAAGCAGCTTCGAAATTTAACAAATAATGCAGTTCGAGCGGAAAAAAAGGCCTATTTAAATTTAAAATTTCAAAATGCGGGGAGCAAAGAAAAATGGTGTGAATTAAAAAAACTTAATATAGCTAAAAATAAAAAGTTTGAATTACCTTCTACGTTTAATGATTCTAATTTAATAAATAAGTTTTTCGTCGACTCAGGTGTTAGTAAATTTTTGCCGGATACTGAGTTAATTAATTTTTATAATACTAATAAAATTGTGTCAAACAATTTTTCATTTTGTCCGGTTGCTGATTCATAATTGAAATTTTAAAAAATATCAAGTCGGAAGCTTTTGGAGTTGATAGGCTTAATATTACTTTGATTTTTAGATGAGGTCCATATATAATTCCATATATCCGACATATTATAAATGTGTGTATAAAAAAACCATACTTTCCTTCGGAGTGGAAGAAGGCCAAGGTTATTCCGTTGCCAAAAATAAATCATCCCACCGACCTTGAACATCTAAGATCAATTTCAGTTTTGCCTGTTTTGTCGAAGGTACTCGAGAAATGGTTGGAAAAACAAATGCAGTCGTTTTTATTTACAAATAATATTATTCCTTCAAAAAAGTGCGGATTTCGCAGAGGCTACAGTTGTGCTACAGCCCTTAGCGATATAACAGATGATATATTTCGGGAATTGGATAGAAATAATGCCACGGTTTTGATTATGTTAGGTTACAATAAAGCTTTTGATATGCTGAATCATTCAACTTTAATCTCGATATTACATTATTACGGTTTCTCAGATAATGCTATAGGTCTTATAAAATCATTCTAAACACGCAGATTTATTACTCTTTTAGTCCTCACTCTCTTCAGGTTGCCAATGAATACATCAATAAAGACTTATCAGCTATATATGACATTTCAAAAAAACATGTTTTAAACATAAATCCAAAAAAGAGTGTTGCATTGCTTTTTTGTAGCGAACCATTGAGAGCCGACATTAACAATGGATTAAATATACAAATTAATAACAATCCCATACCTTTCCAGGAAAGTGTCAGAAATCTAGGTCTAATTATTGATAATAAGCTGAGGTTTAAAGAACATATAACATCAAAATGAAAAGTAGCCTACGGCACCCTTAAATCTCTTTTTAACCATAGACATTTTTTAAATAAACAAACTAAAATTTTGCTATGTGACTCTTTAATACTCTCTCTGCTTAATTTCTGTGACAGTGTGTATGGCCCGTGCTTGGATAGTCTAGATATAAGAAGAGTTAAAAAGCTTCAAAATTCTTGCATTCGTTTCATTTTTGGGATTAGGCGTGGGCGAGGTGTTTCACATAAACTTAAAGAACTTGGTTGGCTGAATATGCATGATCGTCGATTACTTCACTCTACATGTTTTATTTTCAAAATAATTAAGCATAAATCACCAGAATACTTATTTGACAAATTATCATTTAGGACTGAGGTTCATAATTTAAATTTACGGCGCAAAACCTTGATTACAATTCCAGCTCATAGAAAAGAAATTTTCAAAAAGTCATTTTCATATTGGTCTGCCGCACTTTCCAATAAATATAACTTCAACTGCTCCTCATTACAAAGTATTTCTGTATTTAAACGGAAAATAAAGAAAACTTTGCTTGCATAATGTCTGTTTGCTCTGTATAAGATCTATTTATCACTTTTATGATTTTAATAATTCATAAAATGTAATACAGGTGACCCAGCACCTTGGTGTCTACTTTTGTTAGTTTTTAGGTCTTACTTCCTTCTCCCTCTATTTTTAGCTGTCACTTTCTCTTCCTTCTTCTTTTTTAATTTAACTTTTACTTTGCCTCTTGTCTGTGTTTATCCTTTTTCCGAATATATAATATAATTATCTATGTAAATGGTTATATTTTTTTTTTCTCTCAATTTTTTCTCTTATATATTTTTGTTATATTTAGTAATGTTTAAGAGCAAGGCCTCAACAGCACCTGAATTTGTCTCAGGAAGCTGACTCAAAGGCCTTTTAATCCAAAATAATTATTCCTGTTGGTAATGTCAATGTATAATTACTTGTTATTGGATTAATAAACGTCTTATTATTATTATTATTATAACAATTTTAAAAGTTGGTGGTGGTTGTGGTAACAAAAGCTTTTGATGACAACTATTACTGCCTTTATTTTGAACTTATGACGGAATCTGATAGTTGTGCAGTGCTTTACGTCAAATTTTATCGTTTAAGTAATGGCTAATATCAGAATCTATGAAAATTACGAAAAATATGACATACTCTAGATTAAGTCGAAAACGAACTAAAGAATTTAAACATTAACAACGGTGCTGGCCCTGACGGCAAACCACCCTATTGTTTTAGATCGTGCATTGTCTTAATGTTGCTACCTTTTTTTATTATATACAACAAAGCGCTAAGCGAGGGAACATTTAATTCCTTATAGAAAACTGCACAAATCACGCCTGTTTATAAGAGCGGTGATAGAACTAACGTATGCAATTATCAACCTATCGCTATTTTATTAGTACAAGGAAAAACTTTTAAATCTATCATTACAAAAAAATTATTTTTTAATTTTAAACAAATCATTGACGATGACCAGCATGGCTTCTAGGGTGGACGATCTGCGGCGGCTAACTTAATACCTTTTGTGGAATACATAACTGAGTGCATGGACGATAGAAAGCAGGTGGATGCCGTGTACACCGACTTTTCAAAATAAGGTTCATCATCTAACTTTATTAGAAAAATTGCAGAATGTCGTTTTACATGGTAGCCTTTTTAATTTATTGCTTTCATACTTATCTGACAGAAGTCAACCTGTTAAGTTAAACAGTTTTTCATCGAACTGCGTTACAGTGACATCGGGCATTCCACAAGGATCTCATTTAGGTCCACTTCTATGTTCTTTGTTCATATCGCACATTCATACCTGTTTTAGCTTTGTGAATTATTTATTATACGCGGATGACTTAAAGCTTTACAAAACGGTAAGTTCGATGGAAGACTGTGTAAAGTTTTAATCTGATATTGACAAACTCTCCAAATATTGTGAACGTAATAACCTTGTCCTAAATATAAGTAACTGCCTCTTTATTCAATTTTCTAGGTTAAAGAATAATATTTTGTATAGATATTGCATTGATGGTGTTTTAGTTCAGCAGGTAAAGGTTATTAAGGATCTTGGTGTAATAATGGACTCAAACTATTATTTGACATACATATAGAAAAGGCAGTTGGAAAAGCCTTTAAGAACTTAGGTTTTACTCTAATAATTACAAAGCCCTTTAAAAATCCTTTTCGCTATTTTTACTTTACAGTGCATTTGTAGAATCTCATCTAGAGTTAGCAAATATTTTATGGACCAACATCATAAATATATCGAAAGGATTGAAAATATTCAAAAAAGTTTATTTCTCATATGAACTATAGATTTAATGCAGAAACGCTAAATAGTGGATATGAACAAAGTTTAAAAAATATGAATTATTAAAGCTAATTGTTTTGGTTAGTTAGTGGAGCGGACTTCTTGTTTAAAATTATGAACAATTTGATGTTACGCGGACTCTTTGTTTGAACTGTCACAGTACTAACACCCGATCCTCGGCTCTCTTTTATTATCCCACTTGTCACATAAATTAGGCTAGTAACTCTCCTATGAATGTATTGTAAAAAAATGATAATTGTTTTCATCACTGGCGCAAGTAAAGCATCTTGCCTCAGCTGTATGATACTTAACCATAGTATAAGAATAAACTTTTTTGTGTATAATTTACAGCATTATAATTGTTACATTTTTGTTGCACCTTTGTAAAATGTAATATCAATCATTATGCTAAGGTGTTCAATAAATAAATAAAGTTAGTTTGTTTTTTCAATGTAATGAAAACGTGAGTCCTATGTTGTTACTAATTTTTTAAAACAATTATTGAAGTTTTATTTTAATAGATACCCGGAAAGAAGACACCCTTTCACAGATATTTTTTAAGGATAAGGAAAAATTTACAAGATTATAGAGCTTTTGTGCGTTTGCGACCAAAATTATATAATAAAGAAAATTATGAAACATACGATGGTGGCTTCTGCAGAGCCAGAGCTTTCAAACTCATGTCGCGTCGTAGAAAAACAAGTTGGTGTTTGCAAGAGTCAGGTACAGAGATTATTAATGAAATAAATGGACCAATGCGTACATTTATATTTTTGCAATTGGTATATTGAAAAAATTTGTAAATAATACTAACTTTGCAAGATCAATAATATGGCTCGATTTCCAGTTCTGGCCACAACATAATGGAAAATCATCATGTCATTTTTGATCGGTAACAACAGGAAGTCTTGGTTTTATCTTGGCATGTTTTATATTAAGTGTTTAGGAATTCTTGACAACGTACCTTTATATCAATTAAACAACATCTACTTTTAACAAGATGGAATACTTGGTCACAACTCCCATATAATTCAACCTTTTTTTGAATAGTAATTTTCCCGGAACATGGATTGACAGACATGGACTGATAAGATTCCAGCACGATCACTAGATTTTTCCTCCATAGATTTCTTTTAATGCGATTCTTTCCAAATAAGATTTACAACATTCGCCATCGTTTCATAGAAGAACTTTGTGAAGCAACCATTTTGAACAGTTTTTAGAGTTTAAATAAGGTAATTTTTTTTAACATCCAGTATTATAACCACAGCCAACTTGTAAAATTGATATTATTTTGTTAATAATTCTAAATTCTGGGCTTATTATATAAAGTTAAAATTGAGTGTTATATATTTTTGAAAATTTTTGAGGCGCCTAGAAAAAATCTAACTGCGTCATTTAATTCTAGTAAAAAACCCTATACTAATCAATTTTTTACTTTTATGTTAGCTTGTATTATATCTAAGATACGAAAGGTTCCTGGAAATTTGCAAATTTTCAATTTCGCCCTATATATCAAAAACGAAAAAGGCCATGTAACTTTTGTTTACGGCTTTTTTCGTTTCACGAAAAAGTAGCATAGTACTGCGAAAACAGCATCCCTCTATCTTCAATATCAACTGAGATACCCTGCAAAAGTATCGAAAATGGAACACCCTGTACTACTTAGTCCCCTTTCCTTTCATTTGTTTTAAATAGCGCCTTGCTGCCATTTTAACTTAAGAACTAAGTTTTGCGTAAGAATGCGTTCTTATTTTATGATACATTGTAGATGAACTATTAAATATTCAGTCTTGTATATTGATAAATGATATTACCAATTATATCGAAGTTATTAGAGAACACAAAAAAGAACTACTGACCAAACCACTTTATTAATATCCTATTGTTGGAACTATATATTGATGAATTATTATAAAAACCAGGTGAATCTGATGTAAGAGTAATTGCCTAGAGGGTCCAGAAGTGTATGAGATACCTCCTATTATTTTATTACAGTTGTATTTAATGACAATATTTGTTCTACAATTAAATACTTATACATATCATCTATCAACTGATCTAGATTTTCATATAATGCAATACGTTCCAAAACTTGTCTATAAAAACTTCTTGCCACAATAAAGTCAGCTATTTATAAAAAAAATCGATACAATTCTTCAATTTTCATTCAATTTTAATAAACATATAAATTCCCCAAAATCTGATTGTTTATTCCAATGTAAAAAAGCTTTTAATATAAATTAAAATTTTTGTGATTTAGGTATAGTCGATTATGAAGCAAAAAATGTAATCCAGATACATCATGTATAAGTTTATTTTTATTATTACATACATTAGCTTCTAGTCAATATTATCCCAAGCGACTGATTTATTTAAACTAAAAAGGAGTAAGACATTTGCATAAAAATTCCAAATTTGAGAGTATAAAGCATTTTCAGAAAAAAATCCAAATTTGAGAGTATAACCTATCAAATTTTCAGAAAAAATTACTGAAAGTCATTTCCCACAAGAATTGTACCGGATCATTTAACTGACACTTTATTTGAACTGCGACAACATAGCAGAGTGGAAATACAGGCGAGTAAATTCAAGGGAATATATTAGAATTTTAATAGGGAGTGAAACAAAATATGCCAATTCTAACAATGAAAATGAATCTACATTAATTGTAATTACAAATTTTGACAAGTAAATGTTGACTTAATCGACTTAATCTACAAGACAAACTGGTATGCAAAAATGGGAAGATGTTACAATGAAAATAAGTGCAAAATTTAAATAGTAAATCTGTATAATTCATGATTGCTTGACGTTTATTTCAGTTTGCATTTATTCCAAGGTAGTTTAATAAATACTTTAACTTCAACTACAATATGGTTTTATATTAACTTATAGCTTAGGTATCCAATACCTAAATTTAGTATATTGTATTAAGCTATCTGAGATCAAATGCGATAGCAGGAGAAAAATTAATTTGGTTGCGTATCTTTTATCATATAATCTTCCACAAGTACTCACTTCGCGTCTCAGAAAACGGTTAACTTGGCTTTGCCAGCTGATGGAGCAGCTTTAAACTTTTTGTTTGCATTCTAACTGAAAATGGTGAATGCAGGATTCACCATTTTCAGGAAAACAATATAATACCTGAACCGGTACTTGATCAATTTTAGAAGCATTTTCATTCAACTTTATTCGTTCGAGTTTTTTAAAACAAGTTCCTGAATGATCCTGATGTTCTTTTCTGTGAACACACAGTTTTCTCGCCTAGACCACGACGCATCTAGAATAGATTCGGTGCCAGTTTTAAACTTTTTTACGCATTCAAAAACACTTAAAGCTATACAGTTACTTACGTATACATTGAGACTGACAGAATAATTCGTTGTATTGTCCCAAAATAATTGTAAACTGCGTCATGGCCTTCTTAAATGTGCAAAGTTATTAATCTTATTTATTATTACTTAAAAAAATTATACTAGATTGAGTTACTGACGTAATCCGGATTTTATATGAAGTAGCCACGTATTATTTAAGACTTAAGGCATTCTAGTTTAAGAATTTAATTTCAACTACGTTTTCGTCTTTCTAGCGAGTTGTCCAACATGATTTCTGAAGGCGTGGTAGAGTTGGCAAAGGTCTTAGATTGTCTATCTGATCCACCTTGGGTCCCCTTGCTTTATCAAGAAGGCTCTTTTAGTAAAAAGTTAACTCCACCTTCTCCCTTCATGAAACTTTTCTTTAGCAAGAAAAACATCAATTTTAATTAAATAACATATTTTAAATGATGCAGTTCAAATTTAAATACCACGAATTAGCTAACCCACATCTAACTGTAAAAAAATGGTAAGATCGTCACTACCAATTAAAGTTTACTTCTCGATAGTCTATCGAAGATTTTTTCAAGAATTAGATCCAAAGCTCTCTATCTGAAAATATGCACATAAATAAGATACGTATTTCTAGGCACTAATGAGCCAGCAAAATAACTATATCAAAAATAAAGAACTTACTTGAAATAAAGTTAAAATCTTGGCATACAATATAAAACTACTTTATTATCTAAATCACTTCACTCTCTGTACCCCTTCATTTAAGAAAGAATTAGTTCCTCATTGTTATCAAGACAATTATAAGAATCATATTATCATTCCTTGGTGGTGGCACGTAACTCAGAAACATTCAAAATGAATATGAATTAATTATATTATGCTTTTCAATGTAATAATTATTTTCTTACTGTTCTTTTAAATAAAAATATTGTATTAAATACTATTTATTTTATCGTTTTCATCTCGGATTTTTAAAATCTACTAAAAAACTAACGCTTATGCTATTTGTTATTTGTGTTTGTCCGGAAAAAATCAGATGCACTGGGAATACTACCAACGAAAAAAACCTTTATTACCAGAAGCGTAGCCTAACATAGCGCTTACGGGAGATAAAATAAATGTTTTTCAACATGGTTTGAAGTTTAACATGGACTTTAACTAAAGGGGATGGGGCGGAGCAAGAAAACATTAGGTTAATTATTTGTAATAATTCAATTATTTTTAAAGAGCCTTGTGTGGGAATATATCCCCCATATGCCTCCTGTGTAAAGTTAGATATAAGGTTAATGTTTTGATTGCGTGAGGAAAGCCAGATGCACCCGTCGAAATTTCTATTTTCAATTAGAATATTTTAAAAAGGTAATTTCATTTTCTTTTTTGTAAAATTTTCGAATTCGTTCTCTTTTTTAAGAATATTTTCCAGCTACAGGTGGGTTAAGGAAATTAAATGTTTCATATATTTTAAATGGAGTTATTTTTACAAATGATGTATTACTGTTAGTTTTATTGCAAGTAAAACCAAAGTTTCCCTTGGGCTCAGGGGCGTTCAGTCCAGGGAAGCAGTGCTTTCCCAAAAAAAATTACAAACCATCTTCTAAAATGTAATTTTTGAAATAGGAAACCATTAATTTAGTTTATATTAAAAATGCTAAAATATTATCTTAATTATCAAGCCCATAATAAATGCGGCCTTGACTCTGACCGAGCGAAATATCGAAATCGAATAGAACCTATGCGGGCCGCTAGCTTCTCTGCAGCCAAGTCCTGTATGCTTGATTTCCTGTGAATCGAGCCAGAGGTTATTGAACTCTCCACCGGCTGTTTGCAATTTTTGCATTTCAGTCGCGTACTTTAAGTGGGGGCAGAAGCTATCGTTGGAGTAGGTTCTTTGTTTGAACGGCTATCCGTGTGTTGTGTAATACGTACCACGCGTCGTGCATGATGCGATACGGAAGACAATAATACGGATGTGGATATGCAAATACTGTCAACTTCAGCTGTCGGTAATAACATTGAAAATGTTGGAGAATTTAGTAAGAAGAGTGTGTGTGAATGTGTGGTGTGTGTCTTAATAATAAAGGGTTGTTCAACATTAAACTTCGTTGATAAGCTTAAAATAATTTCCAAAGGAACAGCAAAACCACCTATGAAAAATTTAACCACAAAAATGAAAAATTGTATGCGACATTTTTATCCGGAAAAACAATACGAACAATTTAAATGGCTAACAGGGTGTGAAAATATAAGTAAATTATTTTGTTGGCCATGTTTACTTTTTGAAAATAAAAAAGGTCTCTGGAATAAAACTGGTTTTTCCGATTTAAACAATTTTCATAAATCTGTAAAAAGACTCATTATGTCCAAAGCGCATTTGCAGACTTATCGATGTTGTTTGTTTTCTCGGGCAACACGAATTGGGATTTAGAGGTCATGACGAAACAAGGGTTTCTTCAAATAGAGGAAATTTTCAAGATTTACTTAGTTTAATGGCTAAATATGACGATTGCTTAAAAAATCATTTAGAGCAGTCTAGCGTTTTTCACGGAACGTCGAATCGAATCCAAAATTTAATTTCCGCTGTTGCAACCATTATTCTAAAAATAATTAAGCAGGAGATTGGCGAGGCGCGGTTCATTGCTATTGTTCTGGACGAAACAACTGATATCACTAATTTCAGCCAATTATCTATAGTAATACGATACGTTAAAACAGACAGAAGTATTCAAGAGCGATTTTTAGGTTTTAAGAATGTGTCCGAAAATCGTACAGCAGATGCATTATATACCGTAGTTTATAACGTTACTAAAGAAATTAATGGAGAGAAAAAATTAGTTGCTCAAAGCTAGGATGGAGCTGCAGTGATGGCAGGAAAAATTAGGCGGTCTGCAAGCTAAAGTTCGAGAAACTTTCCGAAGTGCTGTGTTTGTCCATTGTTTTGCTCATAAATTAAATTTAGTTTTATCTCAGTCCATCAATCACATTAAAGATGTAAAGTATTTTTCGTTACTTTAAGTGGCATGGCTGTTTTTTTTTCCAAGTCAACAAAACGTACACAAGCTTTGGACTCCATTGTTCACAAACGATTGCCCGAAGTAGCTCCTACTAGGTGGAACTATAACGGAAGACTCGTGTTAACAGTATCTGAAAATCGTGAATGACTGATTGAACTATTTGAGAATATAATAGAAAATAATGAAACGTGGGACTCAGAAGCAATAAATAGTTCGAGGGGGTTTTTGGACTGTTTGAAACGAGATTTTAATTTTAGTTATTTGTTCACCATATTTTCAGAAATATTTTATGAAATAATCGATTAAATTCAGCAACACATAAACTATTGATTTAACGGTTTAAATGATTTTAAATTCCTCGAGCTCTGCAATTTTGATGCATTTAAAGGAAAAACATTTTGCCAGAAGATTCGTTTAAATCTCTTCTTCTGCATTATGGCCAGTTCTTCGACCGAGTGTTACTGCGATCTGAACTAAAAGTGATTTATGAAACTGATGACATTAGCGCAAAAAATAACGCTAGGAACTAATGCAATTTTTAAAAGACAAGGAGCTGGAAGATGTCTACACCGAAGTGTCGAAACTGTGTGAATTAGTATTGACAATACCTGCCACTAGTTCATCAGTAGAACGCAATTTTTCAACACTTAAACGTATAAAAAATTTCGTGAGAAATTCAACGGGGAAGGAGAGACTTTCGCAAACATCGCTGTTGTCCATCGAAAATAAACTTTTCTAAAATATGTCGGAGCATCGACGTTTTTATGATGACGTCATTGACGAATTTGCAAAAATAGGTAAGTTTCTAAAAATTGCTTCCCTTTCTTAAAATTTCACCGCACGCCCCTGCTTGGGCTTCATTCAGGCACAGAAAACTCATTATCATTGGGCTTTTCGCATTACTGATGCGGGTTTAGCATGGGTGTGGGTATGACTTTTTTACATGACTTGTAAAAGGGAATAGTGATCTTGAGAAAATTAAAGCATTACCAAAGAATTCACTCGTAAAATTTTGATATGATTACAAGATGGCAAAAGAAAATGTCGGCATAATAAAATAGTTTAAAAATCTGCCCAAAAATACTAGTTACGAGTATTAGATTCAATTCAAATTTTTTACAAGAATTAGAGATGAACTAGGAAAGCTGTGATACATGATGGTGGAACAAAATGGCGGCCAAATAAAATGTTTGTAATCGTGAAAAATTCACCAAGTTTTACAGATCATCACGTTTTAGAAACATGTTTTTGTTAATTCCGTCGGTCTGTCTGTGTATCAGTACCCGACATAGCTAATAGATTCCTTAAGAGATTGCCTTCACCTTATGGTGAGAAATTAAGGGTTAATAACCCGATAATATTTTTGTAAAAATCTAATATGGAGGCCCAAAATGGCGGCCTAGTAAATTACTGAAAAAATGATTACTAAAAACTGAATATCAAAATCAAGTGTTACTTAAGAATGAACTGGAAGACCTTGGTAAGAATCTAAGAAGGCAAAACAAAATGGCGGTCTGTTAAAATATTTAAAAAAATTAAAATGAAAAAAATGCTTGTTAGATTTAAAAGAATTAAATGTGATCTAAAAATAAGCTGGTAAAAGTTTGATTCGAATTCAACATGGTCGTGTAACATTTTTTTATCTATGTAAAAATTATTTATTTAATTTATTTTAAATTATGCCCAAATATCAAGTGGGGCATACATAGAAACAAGTTACATTTTGGTAAATATTAAAATTATATAAATATTATAAAAGGTTGGTACGAAAGAGACCATATGTGTTACTAAATAACTACATGCGGACCTAAACTGGATCAGAGTTTAGTATTAAATAAATAAATAAATAAATAAATATCGTCTTTATTAATGCATACATGAACAGGAAATAGATAAATAAATATCCATAAACCTACACAGAGATATGCAGTTTACAGGGTTTGAGCGGCGAAGTTTAACCATAGGTTACTCTTACACTTAACCACTCCAACCCTGCCCAAACCAGCTAAACTTATTGCACATTAATTATAATTCTATATACCTAATACCACAAATAGATTCTAATCCGATTTTAATAAATCGTTTAATTTACTTGGAGTTAACTAAATACCTATTGGAGAACAACATACAATGTCTATACAGTCTGAAGACCCAACAAGTAGGATTTATATTTATGTCTTAAGGTATTAATATTACAAAGTCTTAACTCTTGATCCAAAGAATTAAAAAGCGAAACAGCATTATAAGTAAAGCTACGTTGGAATAATGTAGACTGGTGTTGTGGCATAGTGAGAAATTCCCGATTTCTCAGGTTACGGTCGTGAATAGCCGAACGAAAAATAAGTTTTTCTTTTAGGTAAATTGGTCCATCATTGCGCAGCAATTTTACCAGGAAAACAATAAAATGAAGTTTTACTGTATTGGACATATTTAACCATCTAAGCTCATTTATTTTAGCCGATATGTGGTCGTATTTCCTAAGATTAAAAATAAAACGGCAATATGTATTCTGAACAATTTGCAGGCGGTTTTTAGTAACCTTATCTAAACATAAAAAATAAACTATATTGCAGTAGTAGTATATCGGCAAGATCAAAGATTCACAGAGTTTTTTTCTTATTTTGAAATTGAGTATATACCTGTTTGCATATAGGACCTTCATCCTCGCAAAACTTCTCTGCAGGAGCTTCCCAACATGTGTCCTAAACCTTAAACCAACATCAATACACAACCCCAAATTTTTGGCACATCCTGTAAAGTGTAGATCAACACCATCCAGCCTAAGGTTAATTTGTTGTTCCAATCTTTGCCGCCGCCTCTCTGAGCAAAATAAAAGGACCTCAGTCTTATTTGGATTGATCTTTAAGTTATGGTCTTTAGAGTAGGTAAGTATCGCTTCAAGATCAGCATTGAGAGAGGTAGTGGCAAGATTTGGTTCATCGGGATCAAAGCAATGGAGTAACTGAGTGTCATCAGCATATGCCTGTACATGCGAATTGGCAGCTGTCTGGAAAATGTCAAAAGAGTAGACTAAAAATAAAAGTGGCCCAATTATGGACCCCTGAGGGACGCCGGACAATATTCTTCTCGTTGAGGAATATTCATTACCAATTCGCACCGTCTGGTGTCTCTCACAAAGGTATGATCTAAAAAAGGAGACTGATACCTCATCAAACCCCAAATACTCCAGCTTTGCGCAGAGCAAGTCGTGATCTAAAACATCAAATGCTTTAGAATAATCAAGTGAGACTGAAATGACCGCCATGTTTTTGTCCAAAGCCCTAATGACGTTATCAATTAAATTAAGCAAAGCAGATGTAGTGCTATGGCCTTCCCTGAAACCCGATTGATGTATAGGAAGTAGACTATTATTTTTAAGATAACACAGGACCTGTTTATGAACAGTCCTTTCAAGTACTTTGGAAAGGACAGGAAGAAGGCTAATTGGTCATAAGTCACCAGCATTAGTCGGATTTTTAACCTTGGGTACAGGACAAACTATAGATTGCCGCCAGTATCTGGGAAAGTAGCCACATTCAATGCAGGAATTAATTATGTGAGTCAAGGGATTCAATATTATGGGTAGACTAAGCTTAATCATAAAAAGGGTGAGATCATCACATCCAGCTGCATTGGAATTGATACCATAAACATGATTCCAAATAGTCTCAGGCTCGACCAGAGTAAAACAAAATTTTATATCAGCATTATATTTATTAGCTTCATAAAATGCCTTTCTATCATTGCAGTTGTTTGTTTTTTGAAACACACTCATCAAATAGTCATTTACTACATCTGGCTTCATTTGATCAGGAGAAATGGAGCCACCTTTTGACTCTGCCCCAGCATACACATTCATCTGTCTGAGGCCCTTCCAGAGGCGTCCCATATTCCGGTCACGCTGTAGAAATTCTAGGTAACCCATCTTCTCACTACGAACAGATGCAAGAGTAAAGTTCCGAAGCCGCTTGTATGCATCCCAGGACTCAGGGGTCTTATTGATTCTATACCTAGACTTTGCTCTGTCACGCTCTTTCATGATTTGCCTCAGCGTAGGTGTAATCCATGGTGCAGGTGACTTGTTCACTCGTACGGTTTTGAGGGGTACATGATAGTTAAAAAGGGAGGATAAATGTGATGACAGAAAATTTACCTTGTTATCTATATCCGTTTCATAATAAATATCATCCCATGGTATATCACACAAGTCCTCATAAAAGAGCTCCTGATTAAAATCACGATAGCTGCGAAACGTTACAAATTTTTGTGTATTTCTCAGTGTTGGTAGTTCAAGGTTACAATAGGTCAATCTATGGTCACTAATGGGTTCAGCAGCAATTGTACCAGAGCTAGAGAGAACATCAGAATTGTAAAGAAATATAGGATCCAGCAATGTAGAGACAGAGGGCGTAACTCTAGTTGGTTCATCTATAACCTGGGTAAAACCTAGAGAATCAAATAACTGTGATAGAGGGTTTGCTAAATTTAAAAAGTTTACATTTAAATCTCCTAGGACAGTTACATACTCATACAATGGTAAGATCTCAGGCAGTACATTGTCAAAAGCCCGCACACATTCCGGAACATTATTTCCCGTGCGATAACCTACCCCTGCAATTATAGTAACTTTACTATTTATTTTAATTTTAACCCAAATATTCTCTAATCCTTCAATATGTATTGCGTTATCCAAATTTACAATTTCGCTTTGGAAAGTAGTTTTGACGTAGATTCTCACGCCTCCCCCCCTCCCCACTACTCGGTCGCGTCGAAAAAACCTATAACCAATCAGGCCAATCATATCAGATGAAACATCGGGGTTCAACCAAGTCTCGGTAACGGCTATAACATCAAAATCATTACCACTTACCAGGTCTACAAATTCCTGAAAACCAGTAAAAATAGATCTAAGGTTAAGATGAGAAATCTTAAATATACAAGAATTAGTCCTAATATTATTCATAACGTCTCTTTGTACTCTATACAGGTTCACAAAAATAATCTATTCTTTTATTTTGTTCATTAATTAAACGTAGCAGCGAGGGACATTGTCTATCTAGGGCGTTATGGCTAACATCAAGGTTTGGGTTTTGTACCTTACTGCAATTGGCACATTTCACAATTGCTGATTGACAATTTTTATACGAATGAGGGTCTCCACATTTAGAACACGCCTTTTCTGCATTACAATTTTTTGCAAAATGATGAAACCCCATGCAATTGTAAGATTGTAAAATGCTAACATGGTTAAAAACACGGCACCTAGACCATCCTAATTTTAACCTTCCTTGCTTTAGCAAAAAACTGTGAGTTTTGGAGTCCAATTCTAAAATTAAGTCAATATTTTTGTACCTGTTTCAGACTTTTTTAACACTTTTATGCAAACGTTGTTATCGGCGCCAAGATCATTCCATTTCACAATTAGTTTCACAACATCATCATCCGAATCATCAATACCTATGTCATCGCTGTTTATGTTTAGGACTCTTAGTTTAGGCTTCTTCAATGTAGGTGACTCGACAGTATATTTTTGACTTAACTGACCCACCAACTTCTTACGTAAAGTATCTATGTCCTTCCTATCGGTACATCCAATGACAACGCCACCATTTGTGATTTCTCGAAACTTTGAGACATTAATATCTACGGGATCTACCTTTTGCCTAATATCCTTTTTTGTCAGCTTACTGTTTTGATCATTCTTCGGTTTTACCAACAATACTGATTCAGGTGTATTTCTTTTTACAACTTCGGCAAAAAGCTTTCCAGGGCGTATGTCTGTTGTATGACCATCCTTTAGCTGCTTTTCCAGACTATCTACTTTGATAAGCAATTCCTTGTTTTTCTCCTCTAGAAGAGCTATAATTTTGTCCTTTGCAGCTGCATTTTGCTTTTGTTCTTCCGTAACTGCTTGATAAAACAAATAGAAATCGCTTTTATGCTTATTGCACTTATCACAATAAAACTTCAAATATCTGCCACCTTGTAACTGCAAGACTCTGACCTCTGAAGCAGAAACCATATTAGCTACTTCAGTATGACATAATCGCGCCCTACATCCATCGCAACTAAATATTTCAACCTGGTCGCCAGTTTTCTTGCAAACATCACACTCCATGATCCTCAGGAGATTTTAGCCCGAGATATGGCAACGCTGTCGCCTGTTTCTTTGGAACCACGTTGTAAACAATGCAGGAATGTAATGTTTACTTTCTTAAAAATATCGAATATTTCCGAAACTTTTAGTTCCTCGGGTAATGCAGACACTTATAGATTACCGGATACTAATTTTATGCAATAAATATTTCATTAACTTAGAGAAAACACCGAAAACTTGCGCACAAAACAAGAAAACATCTGAGATGTTGCCAGATGTACTTGCTACTGTATATTATGTATACTGTATTCATAATAAAAGAAAATATTCATAACCAGGGAAGTTCAGAGTAAAGAAAATTTACCGACTTTTTTATTGCAATTTCGGATACAAATATTTAATTGTTTAATTCTGAAATCACATCGTATATGATATTAAATAATAACTAACATATGTTGATTTAAGAGCCACATAATACGTATTATATGTGCTTAAATGTATAATATTGCAACAACTTACCAGAGAGTTCATTCAAAACCCGAACGTAAAATCTGTTATTTAGCCAAATAAGTACATCCATAGTAATAGTTAATAGAAATCTGTTTTAAGTGTTACAGTTTATTAGATATGCCCAACCTACACCGGTATATAAATACAATAGGAGGAGATACCCATAAAAGACAGCATTTACGAGATCTGGTTTGGACTTCCTACAGCACGTAACTTTTTGCAATCAGTCAGTCATATAATATTTAGAATGCGCCAAATGAAACTTATTATTGATCACAGTTATTGATATATCGGGAAGAAATGAAAACTAATGATGATATGAAAATTATATAAGCTAATAACAGAGTGAGGTGTTTATAGTTGTTTCTGCTAAGAATATACAGATATTAGAAATAGTGTTAATTAGGTAGTTACTTTCAGACAATTTTCGGATTTTTAAAATAATTTTTGATGCACACCTTTTAATCTTACTTGTCTAATTTTCAGTCTGTTCATTCGTTATTACTTCCCTCGTTAAATGTAAGTATTGTAATCGTGAAAAGATCACCTTCAGATATTTCTTCAGATGTCTACGTTTCAGGGTCCCTAGATGCTGAAAAACATGTTTTCTCAACCCCGTCGGCCGGTCTGTTGGCGACATAGCTAAAAAACTTCTTACCCGATAGACTTTAAATTTTGGTAAAAAATACATAGTCATATGTGGATGACCTGGCAACATTAAGGCAAATCAAAACGGAGGCCTAGTGAAATGTTACAAAAAAAAATTACTGAAAAACTACTTATCCAATTTATCTCAAATTTTACACAAAGATCAATTATTATCTAAGAAACAACAACTAGGCCTAAAAGGCCCTTTCCGCTTACCACGGTCCCACCTACCCTACTCTACTCCACTTCTAATGAAAGAAAGCTTCATAGATGCGAGATGTTACAATTCTTCCTTGGAGAGGGATTACTCAATGCCGAAAGCATTCCAGCGTAGTCTTGCCCACCTTTTATACGTGCCAATAGGATGATAGGGATCCTCCTCCTCTGCCCCACAGTTAGGACAACAAGGGTTATTCGCTAACCCCAGCTGAAACATGTGCCTATTTAGTTTAAAATGTCCTATCAAAATGCCAACTAGGTCCCCGGTCACCTGTCGACCCCTTAACATCAACCAAGTTGTCTTAGATCCGCATGGGTTGGACTGAAGTCTCTATTCGGACGCGAGAAAGAAAGCTTCGAAAATGCCAAATGTGATTTTGGCGAAACGTCAGCAAAACTGTTCTTTTCAGAACGACAGTAGTGAAAGGATGTACACCCGGAATGAAAACACATTATATATATATATATATATATATATATATATATATATATATATATATATATATATATTTATATATCTATATATGTTACTAAACTAAATTGGGACTCACCTCACTATTCCTATAAAAAAAAACATTCATAAAGAGTGAAGTTTCGGATAAAAAGAATTTACCTTTTTTTTCCTGGATGTTGGTAATTAGTTTTTCACCCATTTTTCCCAATTGACTTTAATATTGAAAGAGATTCATTCATAAATAAGGACTGGAACATTTGCAT
This sequence comes from Kuschelorhynchus macadamiae, assembly GCA_030620095.1. Taxonomy (NCBI): domain Eukaryota; kingdom Metazoa; phylum Arthropoda; class Insecta; order Coleoptera; family Curculionidae; genus Kuschelorhynchus; species Kuschelorhynchus macadamiae. The sequence continues at coordinate 21,997 of JAUTXW010004006.1, read as the reverse complement.
ATTTTTAGGCTTTTTCACATATATTAAGGTGTAAAACTTAATTTAAATTTCTGCCCACGAAAGAACTGTTTTTTAGAAATCTAATACGAAGGTGATTCGAATATAAACGGTTTTTTTTTGTACATTTACTGATTAATAATATACACATGTAAAACCTTCAGTTTTTCTTCACATAATTTTTTACATGATCAACACATTTTTACCAACGATTTGGAAGCTTAAACGTTTCTTATTCAAAAAATCTTACAGCATGCATCTATATGGTTTTGGTTCTCCTCCAAGCGATTATTTTATTAGCCAAGCAAAAAAATTATCACAAGGAGGCAAATATGGGCGGGAAGGAGGGTAGTCACATCGATTCAGAAGTTTCCCACAGATCTCCAGCCCGACCTGTTTTTGACTTTTTGAGATAATTCCGTTCGAGAGTTAACCGGCGGCGGTCACCTACGATAAGCTTTCGAATAGCAAGAATATTATCATGTGTGAGACTTAATGATGGGCACCGATCATGGCATTCGTTTTCTACATTTTCTCGACCTCCCTTATATTATCTGGCCCAAGTAAACGGTCAATTCTGGGACAATGTGTCGTCCCCAACATGTATCCTCAAACAAGTTAATACCTAGTAGGGTTTCAGCCCTTCACTGGTTAAAACTTTATAACATTAACATGTTGCGCAACAGACTAGGGAACCTATTGCTTACTCTCATGGCTGTACTGAGGACTGAACAGAGCCGAGCATCTAACTAAGCTTGTTCTTCCTGCCTAACTTAGCGACCTTCAACATTTCATTCCACCATCCAGTTCGGAACTGCTTGCTGAGTACAATAGCAAAATTACCGTTTATATTTGATTTATCCTTGTAGCTAGAATGTTGGCTTTTGAACCATCTTCACCCATATTAGTGCTTACAAACTTCCCGAAAACACTCACCATTCCACAAGTGCAATATTTGTAAATGCATATATGAATATATCAAGAAATTATTTTCAGACTGCTCCTTAGATGAGAGAACCTATTTTTCTGTTTAATGCAGCTCTGCACATGATCAAGTCTAGGGTTTTCAATTTTTGCTTTTTAATTTAATCTAAGTCTCCAATTTTGCGCAGGAATGCATCGTGTCTGTGAAAAAAATTAAAACACATTGGGAAATGTGAATAAATATATTTAAAATGCGTATTTCTTAAAACACTGTCTGAAACACAGTCCTACAGGAAAAGCTTCCAAATCACGACCACCAGGGCCTGTAGTAACTCGTATTTTTAAAAAAATATGTCTTGTTAATAAAGCGAATAAAATGAAACTAAAAAAATGCTGTATCTGTCAATATTAAAACCCATTTTTTTACGAATATCTAAATCTCTTGAAAAACTTGAAACTAAAAATTTGCATTTACTGAATTCCTGAAGGGTAATGCAAAGATATATTAGCAATCATTTCTTTTTAGCCATATATATTCCTTGAGAAATTAAAAAAAAGCTTAACCGAGGTCTAGTCAATAACCCCAGTTTTCAAGTAGTATGTCAGATAAATGAATACACCAACGGTACCAATCCAGCTTTATCTAACTAGGTTATCCCTAAGATAAGACCGAAATAAGTATTATTCTGTAACATTGGTTTGTTTGGAAGACGGATGTCACAATTTTACCATGAAAAACTTGAGAGCTTATTTTTCAGGAATTTTTTTTAAATGCGTCTCTATTTAATACAATATCTTCATTGGTGCATGTCTGCATGTAATTAAAGGTAAAGCGAAAATATTCTGTAAATTATTGCATATTTCTTCTACTTGCTTGAATATTTTCGGTTTTTACTTCCCTCCTAAAGAGAAGTATTGTAATCGTGAAAAAATCACTCTCCGAGATTTTTTCGGGTCTTCACGTTTCAGGGTCCCTAGATGACGAAAAACATGTTTTCTCAATTCAGTCGGTCTTTCTGTCTGTCTGTCGCAGCGTAGCTAAAAGCTACTTATCCGATTGACTTCAAATTTTGGTCAAAAATTAAAGTCATCATCCCCATATGGATGATCTGGTAATATTTTGGTAAAAATCTAATATGTCGAAACAAAATGGCGGCTTAGTGAAATTAAAAAACTACTCATCCGATTTATCTAAAATTTTGCAAAAACATCAAGTATGTTGAAATCAAGTGGTAAAATTTTGGTACGAATTCAAGATGGCGGAACAAAATGGCGGCATAATAAAATGTTAAAAAATTCAGCTTGAAAAAACTGTTTAATGTTTGTCCGTCGGCCCGTCTGTCGGTTTGTCTGTCTGTCTGTTTGTCAGTTCGTGACACAGCTTAGAAACTACTCATCAGATCAATTTCACATTTAAGTCAACAAGTAGTAAAAATCCAGTATGCCGGATCAAGATGGCGGCCAAATGAAACGTTAAAAAATTATTACATAAAATTTAATTATCCAATTTGCACAAAAATCGAGTATTATGTAGGAATCAACTGGTAAAATTTTGGTATGAATACAAGATGGCGGAACAAAATGGAGGATTAATACAATATTTAAAAATTCAGTTTGAAAGAACTACTTAATGAACTGATTTCAAATTGTGATCCATAACTACTTGTAGTATAGAGATGAACAGGTAAAACTGTGGTACTAATTCAAGATGGCGGAACAGAATGGCGGCCAAATAAAATTTTAGTAATCTGAAAAAGTCACCCTAGCAGGTTTCAAATATCTTCGGGTTTTAGCATCCCTAGATGCCAAAAAATATGTTTTAATTCCAACGGTCCAGCTGTCGGTTTGACTCTCTGTCTGTCGTTAAACAATCAGTCTGAAAAAAACTACATGTTAGATTAATCTCAAATTTTGTACAAGCATTAAATTTGATATAGAGGCAACCTGGTAAACTTCAAGATAGCGCAACAAAATGGCGGCCAAATAACATGTTAAAAAATTAGCGGAAAAAAATCTTCTTATTCAATTGACTGTAAATTTTGGAGAAAAATTAAATATGATATAAGGATAAACTGGTTCGAATTCAACATGAAGTAACAAAATTGCGGTGTGTTTCAGTGTAAAAACTACTTATTGAATTCATTTTAAATTATGCTTAAAATCAAGAATGGCAAAGGTAGAAACCGGTAAAATATTGTTATGGATCCAATATATTGGAACAAAATGGCGACCAATAAAAATGTTTCAAAAGACAGTATATATTGGGGAAGTTCCGGGTAAAGGAAATTTACCGATTCTTTCTTTAAATGCCAACTTTTGTCAATAATAAAATTTTCCGAGAAATTAATAATTAAATTTTGTTGCATACAACAGTACGATAATGTATTAAAAAAAGTATAATAAAGAATTTAAAAAAAGGTCCCCGCTTTCTGTTCCTTTTTTACGTAATTAGATCACTAAATAGAATAGACATTACTTCTGGGGAGGGTTTTCCTAAACTTTTTCTTGAAAAATGCATATGAAATTATTAGATTTGCGTTTTGTCTATTCATTTTATAAGATCTAAACGTAGCAGTCAATGCAGTTAAAAATCATATCTGTAAAATTTGCATATTCTTCTTCACCTTATTGTATTAAGAAATATTGACAGTTACTTTCAGAATAAAACAAACTATCTAACAAATCACCCCAACTTAAATCGGTTCTTCATTATCCGGCTGATTTGAACCTGTCAGACACCCTGACATATACCACTACGAATAAATAGAACAATGCGAGAGTCCTCCGAGAAAATCCTGAGAGATATGAGTACCACCTTTAAGAACATATCTGCAATTAATGTATATTTATTATTCAACAAATGCCAATGCAATAGGTAAACCTACTTTTCGTTATTTTTATCACCTATTGAAATCTATCCTTGTAAAAGAGATAGATACTCAGTTGGCAACAAATTGGTCGTTGTTATTTTGTCGAGTTTTTATTAGGCGTTTCGTCTTTTGTAATAATTATTATTGCTTTAGTATGACCATAGCGGCGCAATCTCTTCGAGACTGGAGGTCAGTTTCGATGGATTCTAATTAAAAAACTGTATACGTTTCTTTATGCTATCCACTACGAATTTTATCTAGATCTGTTCGTATTTAAGAATTATTGTTTATTGGTTTATTAGCAGCTAATAAATTAATAGACCCAGTGGCGGTTCATTTTTCTTCTATTTACTTGCAATATTTTTAGTTATGTCTGGTCTAAACCGGGCCCCTTACCATGTTTATTTAAACTTTAAAACGTATACTAGTCTTTTTCTTTATTTTATCTAACTTTATTTTTGCTCCTTCTTACAGTTGATGCAGTTTATTACATTACATATGTATTTTTTTTACTTTTTCACTCATTTATTTCCAATGTTTTACTTATTACTAGCTAACAGAGCCCCTTTTCCAATGTTGCCAAATCTGATATCAGTTACTTGTCTTGAAGCAGTGTTTGTTCTCCCGCTATGGGGGATTCCAAGTTTGTTTTCATTTATTATCAATTCTTGATAGCCTAACAATATTTATTTAAGTTCCTATTTTTGTTAACCTGATCAACTAAATTTGCTAAATGTCAATCACTTGAGAATTGTAGATAGAATATTCAATATCATAGCGTTTTGGTAGTTGTAGTTATTCATTTCTAATTCCATGTCAGTTTGGCAATCCCGTTGATTGTGGAGGTTACTCTCTAAAAACTTCAACCAAATTCAAATTTAAATTCAAAACTTTTTATTTGCCTTATAAGACATACAAACAATTAAAATACAAAATATTAGAACATAAAAATATCAAAATTTAAATGTCTTGTTTACAGGTAAACAGAGTCTGCATAGTGATTTTAATAACCGTTGCATAATTTCAGACGCTTTCCGAGTCAATGTAATGCAGCCCTTAGAAAATTGAAAAATATCAACGACATTAATAATTTATTAATAATAATCAGCATTAAAACTAAGCTTATTATTAAAAAGTGAATATTAAGAATGAAGTGTGAATATAGCGGACATCAGGAGGCTCAGAATGCAGGAAGCATGCGCGGGCGAACACTTGAGAGGATGTGACTAGTATTATAGTTATTATTAGTTAAATTCTATTATTTGTTAAAAAATGGGCGGGTGCAGCAAACAAAAATATAATACATGTTTAAAGAGGTGTTTGCCAATAACTAATTAAATAAATAAGCAGTAATAGTATCCACAGATAATGCAAATTTATCGGTTCAAATTAAAATTAGGTTTGCGAATGCAACAACACATTTTTTATATGTGTCTTAAAGCTGCGTAATGGAAGTTGTTTAATATTATTTGATAAATTATTCGACATCCGAACTGCGACGAGGCTGAATGATTTTTGAAATGCTGCTGACCTATGCTGTGCGATCCTAAAAGAATTTAAGTATCGAGTAACATAGTTATGCTCCTGCGTTGTGAATATAGACCTTATATATGGAGGCTGATTAGCTGTTAATATAATTAGAAAAATAAATAAGAACATATGATACTCGTGTCTTCTCGCCATTGACAGGATAGAATATCTATTGAGATACGGAGTAATATGGTTCCTAAATGGTATATTATGTGCGAAACGTTGAAAAGTTTTTGTTTGGAATGTTTAGTGTGCGCGCTTTGTGAGTTATGAGAGACAACATCGCCATAGTCAAGTAATGATAACACTAGAGAACCGCATAATGAATATTTTGTATCACTAGGTAGATGGCGTTTAAGTTTATACAATTTTCCCAGACGCATATATGCAATACTAAGTTTCTCTTTAATATGAGCCTCAAAATTTAGTTTTTTATCGATAAAAACACCCGAATTCTTAGCAACAGTTGCAATTGGTACTGATATATCATCTATTTTAACTTGGAAATTAGTTGACACATTTTCTCAAAGGAATTTGACACCATCAGTCACAATCTTAAGCATAACTAAATAAAATACTATCGCCTTTCTAACGAAATAGTACATTTCTTAAAATATTATCTTGCGAGTTGGCGTTAGAGGGTCTCTCTGGGTGATTCTGTGTCTTTGCCAAAATTGTTAGGTCCTGTTCTTTTCATTCTATATACAAGTGATATACTTTTACCACGAGGCTTAACTAAAAGCAATCTTATGCTTACGGTATTTAAGTATGTATGAGAAGAAACAGGTAAGAGTAACTTAGTTACTTCTGAACGTTTTTGTAAGTTGTTGGCGGGCTTTAACCAAAGGGAATGGGGAGAAACAACAAAAATTCAACAGATATTGAAAAACTATTAGCAAATTAAAAGAAGAAATAAATATTTGTTAACATTTTTTATAACTCGGCTATAATTAAAAAACCTTGAAGGATATTGAAAAGTAGAAAAGGCCAAAGGTCCTGTGAAGGCTTGATGTATAGGATCCATGTATTCAGACTTGTCTAATTTGTCGATACGGACCGGCACTGGTTTACATGCAATTCAATTGCTTTGACCCAATATATTATCTTTCTGTTATATCTATATCGATAAAAAAAACTACTGCCTCTTATCGCAAATAATGATTTATTAATTAATTAAGACTTCCTTACTTTGGTATTTGTGTCTGTTTATTCACATCGAACACATTTTAAAGAACTATCAATCAATTGAGTAACAAATCTGTGTAAACTTCGCTTGAATAAATGTTTTATTGTAATACGTCTATGAAAATTAATTTGTTTAAGATCATCGAAAATGAAAAGAGTTTTCAGCTCCTATAATAATTCGGTAATAAAGTTCATATTTTATGAAAAAAAATATTAATTTTATTGTAAAAGTTAAAATGAAAGTAATTTTTTAATTAAGTCACGTTAAAATTATTTTGAACGTAAAATTCACTGCTAAAAGTAACTTGCTGACATGTTAAGGTTTAAATAATTTCGGCACATTGCTGATTAGTTTCACTTAAAACTTAAAGGGGAGAAAGTTTCCAAAAATAGATAAAATATCATGTTTTTTTTTCCTACGTTTCGGTAGGTGTTTCCTACCATCATCAGGCTCAAATGACAATGTTTATTTAGACGAACAAACTAAGTAATGTTAATCACGTAAAATTAAAAAAATTATAGTAGAAGTTTTTTTTTGATTTTCTTAAGAATTTAGAAAATTAGTGAGGTTCATATACATGTAATATCACAAACAAAACATTTTTTTTTTATAATTATATAACATTCAAGTTTAGTGGTAACCAAGAGAAAACTTTTTGTGTTTCTTATAATTAGAAAAAAACATTTGTTATTATTTTTCGTAAAGTTCATAAAAACCGTCATCATCAAATAGACATGAAATTATTAGATATTATTAATACAAAAAAACCTTTTTCGGAGGTGTGCACCATTTTAAAATATACTTTGTTTTGAATTTGCTTACGCAGGATTATATCGTTAAAACAAACTATGTTTTAAAGTGGTGCACACATCCCAAAAAAGTATGTTTTTATTAATAATATCTAACAATTTTATGTCTATTTGATGATGGCATTTTTCAAGAACTATATAAAAAATAATAAATGTTTCTTCTAATAAAAATTTTTCTTGCTTACCCCCCGAGCTAATATTACAAAAAAAAAATTTGTATTGTTTGTGATATTGCATGTAAAGGAACCTAGTCAATTTTCTAAGTTTAAAAAAAAAACTTCTACTAATAACTATTTTCTTTTAACATGATTTACATTACTTAATTTGTTCGTCTAAACAAACATTGTGCTATTTAGCCTGATGATGGTAGAAAACAACTGCCGAAACGTAGCAAAATGTAAAAAAAAATTTACGTGTTACCCAGTTAGCAAGCTGAGGTCAATGTAACGCCTTTTTTTGTCAGTTGGTCATAGATGATGTCCCTAATGTCCTCTTTGTGACGTTTAAATGACGGGTGAATGTCACAGACCGATGACGTCATTTGTATGACATCTTTTTAACGTGATTTATAACGTGGTTTATATAACGTCTTAATGACGTACATTTGCGTCATGGGTGTATTTAGACACACTTTTTATAATTAACACGGACATTTCATATCTTTTAGATTTTTCATCGTTCCCCTTCCCGTAGAATAAAAGTAAAGTCATTTTTAAGTCAATAACTAAAATTATGATCTCGAGCCCCTCTCTTGAAAAAATCCTAAATACGCCACTGCTTTCATAGTACCTTAATAATGCCCTAATTTAGGTAGAAAACTGAATATTTCATGACCTAATTTTACATATAATTTTTGAAAGGCAAGACACAAAAGCTATACATACAATATTGTATTCCGTTAAAAATATATATTTTTAAAGTGTGGCCACACTTTTTAAAAAATATTCGTAATTTGTCTATTCCCTAAGAAGTTTGGAATTTAAAATCGGTATTTTATGTAAATTTGCTATTATTCTAGACGAAAATCTCCCAAAATAGGTCAAAGTCATCTTTTATTAGCTTAACATGGACTTAAAATCCACTTTTTTTAGGCAAAAAGCAATATCATTTGTTTTAGTTTGTAATATATTAAAAACATTGTCCGAGAATGGAAATATTTCTGAAGATATGTTCAACAAATAATTAAAATTAAAATCTCGTTTCAAACAGTCTAAAAACCCCCTCGAACTATTTATTGCTTCCCAGTTTCATTATTGTCTATTATATTCTCAAATAGTTCGATCAGTGATTCACGATTTTAGATACTACTAACACAAGTCTTCCATTATAGTTCCACCTAGTAGGAGCTACTTTAGGCAATCGTTTGTGGACAATGAAGTCCAAAGCTTGTGTACGTTTTGTTGACTTGGAAAAAAAAAGCAGCCATGTCACTTAAAGTAACGAAAAATACTTTACACTCTTTAATGTGATTGATGGACTTGGACAACTTGGGAAAGTTTCTTGAACTTTAGCTTGCAGACCCCCTAATTGTCCTGCCATCACTGCAGCTATAATGCATTTGCTGTACGATTTTCGGAAACATAAAACCTAAAAATTGCTCTTGAATACTTCCGTCTGTGTTAACGTAGCGTATTACTATAATATAATATAAATAATTGGCTAAAATTAATGATATCAGTTGTTTCGTCTAGAATCTAGATCAATAGCAATTTACGCGAGCCTAAAATTTTAACTTTTAGAATACCGTACATTTATTTTTTTTAAGTTTTAAATAAAGAACGTATTATATTAAATATTTCGAAAAACGCATTTTTTAATTCAGTTTCAACTACTAACTAACACTAAATAATGCATAAATAAATTTTCAAACACATCAGATTATACATATCTTAACTTCACTAACAGCTTTTATTTTGGTCCAAATATTTTGTTTATAATCACATCACTTTTATATTGGTGTACAATGCCAGACAGCCTGTGGAGTATATAATAGTACTTCGGGGTATTTGTATACCCCACGCGACTACTCACGTTAGTGTTTTGGACAGTTGAAAGGTAGAACGTTCAGGTATAAAAAGTTCATATTTTTTTAAATATAATTATATACATAGTCTACTTTTGTTATAGAATGGGTAGCAGGGATCCAGAACAATGAAAAAAATGGTTGGAAGAGATTGAGAATGAAGAACAAGGGGTATATGCCGAGTCTGATTAAGATAGTGAGAAAGATGAAGTAGAAGAAAGTGATCACGATACAGACACAGAACAGGAAGGCGATGATAGTGAAGAAGAAAATAGATCTTCCGACCAACCAGAATCTACAAACGTGCCATATTTTATGAGTAAAAATTCAAAAATGAGATGGAATAAAATGCCTCTTCTACGTTCAAGAACCAGAGCTCCAAATTTGGTGCTAAAAATACCAGGGTCAGTTGGTGATGCCAAAAAAGCTAGAACTCCCCTTGAGTGTCTTACAATATTCCTCAACCATGACATGATTGATATTATTGTGGTGAGTACCAATATATACATTGATAGCATAAGATCTAATTTTGAACGCGTAAGGGATGCACATACAACAGATAGGTGTGAAATTGCAGTATTTATAGGAATATTATATCTAGCTGGAGTGGAGCGCTCTGGAAGAAAAAACATTCTTGGTATATGGGAAACAGATGGCACTGGTATCGAACACATATATTTGACTATGTCGTATAAGCGTTTTAGGTTCTTGTGTCGGTGTATTAGATTTGACGACATACGGACTAGACATCAGCGAAGAGAGATGGATCAACTGGCACCCATAAGAGAAGTTTTCACAATATTTGTTGAAAATTGTAAAAAAGCTTTCAACCCTAGTACGTTCCTGACAGTCGACGAACAATTAGTAGCACTTAGAGGTAAGTGTTCGTTTCGTCAATACTTACCATCAAACCTGCAAAATATGGAATTTTGAAGTTGTTTGCTTTGGTCGATTGTAAAACTATGGGTACCATAAATTTAGGAATTTATGCTGGTAAGCAGCCCAGTGGACCTTATCAGTCAAGTAATTCTCCATCTGATATCGTCAAGTGTCTGGTAGAACCAGTCAAAAAAACGAATCGAAATATAACTATGGATAGATGGTTTACCAGCATACCCTTAGCTTTAGATATGCTGAATGACAAATTAACAATAATTGGTACTTTGAAATCATATAAAACAGAAATTCCTCCAGAGCTGGTAAACACTAAAATCAGACTAGAAAAGAGTTTTTTTTACATTTTACATTTACAGATAAATGCACTATGGTGTCATATGTTCCACGAAAAAATCGAAACGTACTGGTCTCATCTGCCATGCACTTTGACGATGATATTGATGAGTCTACATCGAAACCTGAATTAATTATGGACTACAATCGTTCCAAGTTTGGAGTAGATGTAGTCGACAAAATGTGTACGACATATAATGTTTCAAGAAACAGCCGGCGTTGGCCCTTGACAATATTTTTTTGATATTCTTAATATAACAGGTATAAATGCCCCGAATCTCTATGTGGTAAATACCGGGGAAGATGTGGTACGCAGAAATTTTCTAAAATCTTTGTCCAAAGATCTAAGCAGATCATTGATTTTACGACGATTCTACTCGCAAAGTGTACCTATGGGCATAAAAAGAAAAGCTTCGTTGTTGCTAGATTTGGAACCATCAACGTCAAACGAAGGAACTGGAGACAAGAAATTAAAGCAGGGAATTGGACGGTGTCACCTTTGTCCACGAAGACTTGACAAGAAGACACCAGTTAAATGCACTAAATGTCATAATTGGTCGTGCAAAAATCATCAAGTTGTTATATGTACTAGTTGTTCTAATGATAACGAAGAAACTACTAACCTCGAGAACACTGAATAAGAACTAGGTTTAGAAACTTGTTTTAATCTATATTTGCATTATAACGGTTATTTCATTAATAAAAATGTTTAAAAATATGTTGGTAAAATGTTTTTGGTAAAATTAGTTGTACATATAGTTATTTCCGCTTGGGGTATTTCAATACCCCGCGCGGCCACTTACGTCAGTTATTTGAGCGCGCCTAATGGAGTGTTAAACAAACTGGCAATACATTCTAGTATACAATTTGCTTTGGAAATTGAGTCACATAGTGTTACTCACTTCCTTTATGTGTTAGAACAAAAGAAAGACCACGGTAACCTAGATCATTCTAGGTACAGAAAACCATGGTATACGAATAGGAAAATAGTTATATTTCTTACCATCATCCATCTCACCAACAATCGGTTATCAAATCCTTTAGTTATAGAGATTGGTCAATAAGTTATGTAACTCGGTTCCAAAAATATAAAGTTTTTCGCCTTCAGTCATAACATATTGCAACAGCAAAAACAAAAAATTGGTAAATATCAACATAAGAAAAACATTCCGCACGTGTTAGGTACAATAGTTTTTCTACAGACGTGCGGAAATAGGTGCATAATTCGTAGTGATTTAATAGTTTTTATTAAACTATAACAAACAAACTATTATATATTTACAAGTAACTAATTATTTGGAAAAAGGTAGTAACTACATAGAGCTATAGAAAACTGTTTAAAAAATTATTCTTTGTTAGTAGTTATAATATGGGAGCGCCTCCTCCTCCTCCTCTTCCTCTCTCTCATGTCCCTCATTCTTAACTTCCTCCCCTTTTATTCTCATTCGCATCATATTTTTAATTTTTTCTCTTTGTTCTCCCACATTTGATTTTGCATTCTTAAGTCTTATAAATAGGTGCATCATGATCATTTTAGTATGCCGAGGCACATTTACTAAGCTGTGCTCGAGTTGCGTAAAAAGTTATTTTTGAATTTTTCCACCAATTTTGTATAAAACAAAAAGAAAAAATGTGTCAAGTAATAAGTGAATTATGTGTAATCGCGAAAAATTAACTACAACTATCAGACAGTTAAAAGTTAAATATCTCAATTTCTTTGAAGTGATTTCGAAAGATGAATACACCAAGCTGTTTTATCCACTGAAACGAGATTATTTGGAAGCAATTGACTGTTGTGATGATTATTTAGAAGGAATTATAAGCCTTACTACGTTTTTCAATACATTTGGGAAATCATACTTTGTAGGAGAATTAAGCCACCTAATAGAATTTATAGGAGAAGATTGCCAATTTATACCTGCTATTATTGCAACCCAAAAGAGGTTTCAATTATACGAAGATAAAAAACAGGTATTATCAAAGAAAGTTAATCCTATTCGCAAGAGACGTCCCCCTACATATTTAAAATATTATGTTAAATAAATGAAATGGCTGAGTTGCTGATTGCAGTTAAATTATTAGAGGAGAAATTTAGTAATCTTTCAAAAACCTATTTCTCATATTGTATGGCAAGTGGTCCGGAGTGGATAGACTTTTATTGTAATCAATCTGAGGAATTCGTAAAGGCTGCCCTCTGTTGCAACAAATACATTGAAACATTAAATTTTTTTCAACTTATTCAAGATCTAAAAGATATTGGCTTTGGTTACTATTTAAAAGACTTGAAGCAATTTATTGACGAGGATACTATTCTTCAAGAAATTGAAAAGGAAGAATAAATTTAATAATATTTACAATGGAGCAAATGGTTACTGAAATGTATGAAGAGTTTATTATATCTGCTGCATACTTCCAATATTTATCAATTGTAGGCGAAGAAGACGCAGAAGCACAAGATTTGTCAGCATATGTTAATAATATAGATCGAATGGAACAATGTAAATTAGCCGCTAAATTTTGTAATGATTATTTAAAATATAAAAATGAGTATGAACTTTTAAATGAATTTAGAAAATTAGATTTAAGGTATCATATTAATTGTATTCAATCATGGTTGGTTAATGCAAAATAAAAAGGTAATTAAGTTTTTTATATTTTTATTCATTCATAAAACAATTGTCATATAAAAATAACACATTTGTCAAAGCACACATACAAGGTGATTTTGAATGATAGAAGCATTTTGGTTCCATTAGCTTTAGCGCTGGTTGTTCATCTATTTCAATCACAGGCTTTTTAGAATATTTCTGTATAAAATCCTTTTTTTCGCTTCCTTTTACAAAAACAAAATCTGCTTTCTTCGTAAGTGTTTCAATTATTTTTGGGAAATGATGTAATGGAGTAAATCCATTATTCCAATGTATACAATGATAATTTTTCGTTAACCATACCGCCTGCTTGTGACAATCAGGTGAAAGAAACTCCATTGGAAAAGGCCTTTTAAAAATGTAATGAGTCATTTCATAACCATCAAAAGCTGCAAGCTCTTTCGGTATAAATTTATTTTTTTCATCCTTGAATCCTTGAATATCTATAACCAATCTCATATTTTCAAAGCAGCAAATTTTTTAATGAGACTTTTTTTACTTGAATAATTTGCAATTTCTTCTTTCAGTTGATTAATTTTAAAAATAAATTTTTCAATTTGTAGTTGTAGTTTTGATGTCATGACTAAAACTAAAAGCTTTTGAAAATTTCTTTAAATTAAATCGAAATATGAAAATAGTGGGGATAAAGTTTATAATTGTTTCACAATTTTAGTAAGAGGGTTGTAGCTAAATAATTTGTCATGTAAAATAAGACAATAAGCAGAAGTATCTTTTTTAATTGCATTGTGTGTCTCAAATTCAATTCTCATTACTACGGATCCCGTTTGAATTGTTTCTTTTTGATGGGAGCAATCAATATGTGTAATAGGACTAATGTTTTTGAATTGTTCAGGATTAAAAATGGGTTCATTTGGAACACCATAGTAAGACTGTCTAAAGTTGGCAAACATTTCGTATAAAGCAGAAAATTTGTTTTCTTCGAAATTTAAGTACAAATCGTGATAAGGATATCTTTCAGAATTTAAATATACTCTAATATTTGACAAGGTAATATTGTCAAATTTACTCATATCTTTAACAATTTTCCCTTTTCTGTTTTCTTGAAAGCCAATCACAACATGACGAGGAGCTTCTAGTTTACTAGTTGTTTTTACCGGCCATGTGTGACGGGTTGTTTCGGTTAGAGAAGAATATTCAACAAGTTCCCAACTCCTGAATCCTATCAATATATCTTTATTTGATTCTAATATTTTTGATAGAGCAAGTTGTTGTGGCATATCAACTAAAATGTGAGGAACTTTCCAATAAATTTTATCGAAAGTAACCAATGGAGTGTCAGGAGCAGTAACAAGGTGTGCCGGATCTTCTTTGAAAATAACACCATCTAAATCATCAGTTGATCTAATAAGAACCAATTCCTGTTTCATATTCATAATAATTTTTCTGTAATCTTCAAAAAATCCTAAAAGCATTTTTAGTGGTATGGATACGGAGAATTTTCCATCATTATCAACTAAAATTGTATCACCTTCTTTCCGATGTGGAAACCAACCTGCATTTTCCAGTTTTAAACTTTCGTTGGTATTGTGAGAAAGGTAGCTTTTTAAGGTTGATGCTAATCCAACATTTCTTATTGAATCTATAGTAATTCCGTTTAGTTCATAGCGGATTTCTCTGAACAAAAAGGCTATACCATTGTTAATAAATAGCAATTCTTTCTTATATTTACCTTCTGTATTAGTTAATTTTCCTTCGATATAAAGTAAACTATCTGATGGTAGAGTGTAAGCATCGAGTTCTTGAATTGGGATCCTTATTTCATCATTGTAATCGAATTTTGAAGAAATATATGGTTGATATGTGTGAAGCTCAGAACTGACGATGGAATTGTCTACATAAAGCTTTTCGTTTACGTTTAATATGTTCATTATTTTAAAACAGTGAAACCCAAGGATGTGAGAAATTTACGATTATCTCGTCTTAACTTGTTGGTGTTGGATTTGATACTGAACTGTTGTTTAGGCTTTTTCTTTTTATAAGTTTTTACTTTGTTGATAGTGGTAGGGGCAAGTCTCATCCCAAGGGCTCTATTATATCTAACAACCATTTTATATTTCACTTGTTTGTAAATGCAACCTTACTGTTATAGTTTCTCCTCTAAAACTGATAAGTTCTCCGTCTTGATCAACTATTTTAACTGTTATATTGTTAATTGCTTTGACGCTAACTGGAAAATACAAAATGGGCAAAGGAGATTCAACTATTTTATACCCTGGAGCTACAGTTGGATAAAACTGGTGAATAATATGAACAGGTTTACCATTATTGTAAGAACCGACACAAATATTACAGTCAATACAAATAGCATTCACCTTAGTTATTTTTGCAACATTATCTGATTCTTCCTCTTTCATAGCTTCTAGTATCCTGCTATTAAAACCCAACATTTTTCCTATCGAATCTTCCTTGGTAAAATCAATTATTCTACTACACATTAAAAAAGTTTTTAGAGTATTAACATTTGCTTTTAAAAGAAAAAAAATTTTTTCATTCGGAAATAAATCTTCTATACTTTCTCTTATGTATGTTTCTATATCTGTAATGTCATAAGTTCCGTCGGGAATAACAATTACTTTATTATCTATATAAAATTTATTATATCCTTCTTTTATATTGGGGATAGTCATAAACGTTTCAAAATCAGCTAAACCCAGGTAATATTGTTTTTCATCCTCTAAATATATGGGCGGATTAAAATCAGCAGACAAAACAGAACTGTTTCCTGATATGGCAATTGTGGTAGACATTGCAGTTTATTTATGAATGAGATATTACAATAAATAATGAGTTTATATATTTTTTTGCAAAAATTTTAGGGATAGTTGACCACAGTTATATGAATTAAATTTTTGTTTATTTTCATAAGTATAAAATACATCCACTTTGCCATTCGAATTAAAATATTTGAGAAGTTCTAAAGGTGGTTTTAAATTTCCATAACTATCAAAATATATTACATTTTTGTTATTTTTAATATAAGCAGTCCAATGAGATCCTTTATTTTGTTTTTTATCCAAATTTACAATACCACATTCTTTCAGATTAATTTTTTTTGGAAGTTCATCGAGCATAAAAACACCTCTAAAGCCAGTTATTTTTAACAGCTTTACATATTTAATAATATCATTGTTCGTAAGTGCTCTTTTTGGAAAACTTATTTTGAGTTTTTTTTTTTGTCTGATTGCTTTCATTTTGACGGATCCTCCTTTATAAGGTCTAATAAATAGTCCCTTTCCTTTATATGGTCTAATATATAATCCTTTACCTTCTTTAGAAGCATTTTCCATTGCAATATTATGTCTATGTATTTCTTCTAGTTGCTGTTTAGCTGCTTTAGCATCATTTACTGCCTTAGCAATTCCTGCCGCGCCTCCACCTAGTGCACCCAGGGCGCCAAGAATGGGAAACAAAAGAGGTAGAAATCCTCCAATTTTTTTGGGTGTTCGAATGATACGTTTTTTTCTCAATTTAAGTTTACCCCCTTTTGTATTTTTTAATCCCAAACCGAACTTTCTTTTACCCTTCATTATTCCTGCAACACTTAAAGCTGCAATTTTTTCACCAATAGAAGAATCTTTAGCTTTTACCCTATCCCAGGCTTTTTTTTCTAATATTTGGTCAGATATGTGTCTTTTTGATAAATCTTCAGTCTGAGAGTAAGATATATCATGTTCTTTGTAAGCGGAATCCAATGGATTTACACCAACGTCACCTCTAGTTAATCTTTTTTCCAAGTTGGTGCCGGGACCACAATAATTATATCCTGGTATATGAACTTCGAAAGGTAATTTACTAATTAATTTATTTACTAAACCAGAGCCTTTTCTATTACGTCTTTTAATAGTTTTTTTCAACTTATGACGACCCACAGTCATTGAAGTTCTTTTTATACTAAAAACACATTGACATTTTTCTGGTATAAATACTTTTACAGCTAAAAATATTTACTAGTGTGATTAAGAATGAGGATTGAAAAACAAAAATTCTCATTACCAGTAAATAATCATGACGAAAAAATTTTAAGTAAACAGTTGAGAAAACATGGTGACTTATTTTGCGGTGGTTCAAAAAGAGGGCTTATAGTTGGTTGCAGTGGTAGCGGTAAAACCAACGTTATGCTTACACTGCTCGAGCATCCTAATGGAATTAGGTTTGAAAATGTCTATGTTTATTCAAAGTCATTAGATCAACCAAAATATGAATATTTAAGGAAGTTGTTAAAGCCTATGAAAGAAATTGGATACTTTGAATATGATAGCGATGAGAACATTATTTCACCTCATGAGATAAAGCCAAATTCCGTTATCATTTTTGATGATATTCCTTGTCATAATCAATCTATTATTAGGGACTATTTCACGCATGGAAGGCATAGAAACACCGATTGTTTTTTTATTTTTCAAGGATATTCCTCAATCCTTAAACGTCTAATTCGAGAAAATGCAAACTTATTAATTTTATTTAAACAGGACTGTTTGAGTTTAAAACATATATATAATGACCACTGTATATTGGATATGACATTTGATCAGTTTAAAAATATTTGTGCTAACTGTTGGATGGATCCATATGGCTTTCTTGTAATTGACAAAGATTGTGAAGTAAATCACGGCAGATATAGGAGTAAATTCGATTCCTTTATATATTTATAAAAGTAAAAAATTTGCAGTTTTATTTCATTTAAAACTTGTACAGCATGGATAAACGTTTAGCTCGAGAATTAATAAAATCGAGACAAGCCGTGAAGCAGAAATATCAAAGCTTGAAATTAGCTACTTCTACTGCTCAGTCCGAATTAGAACAAACTTATAGACCAATAACACAACCACTTAAACAGCTAATTTCAAGTATTGGTAAATCCGAACCATTCGATTTAAAAGAAGAAAGAGTTTCAAAGTATGAAGAATTCAAAACACCTACAAAGCTTTATAAAACATCAACTCCGACGAAAAATATTCAGAAAACAGGAAAAACTCCGTTACTCCCTACAGAACTACCAACATTTTTAAATGACAGTAGTATCACTTCTTCCTCTCCTGTAGTACAACCATTGTCATCAACTGTTATAGCAGAAACTTCAGATCCTTCTAGTGACACAACAACAAATTTAAACTTGTCAGACATATTGGAACAAACTAGAAAAACAATTCAAACCTATGTTGGTACACCATCATATAAAGATTACTTAGCAGATTTTCATGAATTACCCAGATCATATATTGATGAGGGTGTGAAAGATACACAACATAAATTTGACCATTATTACGGAATAGTTCATGACCTCGAAACGGATAAGTTTTCTTTTGGTTTAACACAGATACCGGTAGAAATTATTGGAAAGGACATTAAAGTGGGAGGAATAACGTACACAGGCACGCCAGGTTTATACGAATTGCTTTTCAAAAAAGAACCGATAGGTTATAAGAAGGAAGATTTAGATAATTACATGAACATTCTAGCTAAAACAAATGTATATCGTAGGAATTTTGATTCAAATGAACAAGTTCAAGGAAATACATCACACAAATATGTTACAATAATAGGACCATATTTACAAAGAAAGGGGATTACAAAGACAAAAACCTTGCCAAGATTAGTTACAGCATTTAACAAACCACAACCTCCGTTTAGAACAACTAGAGCCAAATCTACAGGAAAGGGATTAATTTTGAAAACAAACAGATCAAATACAGACTATGTATACTGGAATAATGTAAACGAAATTGTTGATAGGCTACGTTTATTAATTTCATCAAGTGATGCGGGAAATAATGCTCATAGTAACGAGATTATCTCTATTATTGAAGAATTAAGAGAAGATAAAGTAATACTATAAATAACAGCTATCAAATATAATCATATTTATTGTTTAATGAAAGCTCAACATGACAGTTGATAAATTTGGACGCCATATTTCAAAACAAAATCAAGAGAGAATAAGTGACATTAATAATTTAAAAAGGAGATTAGGTGAAAATGAAACAAATAATGAAATCTTTGCTAAAAAGCTTAAGGTTTTTGATGAAAATTTTTTAAAGTATGAAAACCAGATTAAAGTATGTTATACCTCAATTGAAAACGTTAATAAACAGTTGCTAACGCTAAATCAAATAAGTAAAGATTTGCAATTTTTAAATGAACATGTTAAAAAGGAAGACAAAAAATTAAGTGATGATATCAACAAAATTAATAAAATAATGGAAACAAATATAAGAGAAGTAATAATTGAAAAACACAAGGAAAAAATTAAACAATTAAGAACTTTTATAAAAAGGTTAGATGATGAAAAAAAAAGAAATCAAAATAGCATTCTTAACAGTAGAACAATTGACCAACTCACTTTGGAAGAAAATCAACAATATATTTCCTTGGAAAATATAATGTCCAGTGTAATTAAGAAATTAGAACAAGAATTAAATAAAACAGAGGAGGAATTAAAAAATAGTGATAGTAGATCAACTACTTTCTTAACTGGAGAGATAAAAAAATCCTTTAATGCGTTAGAAAAGGAGATTACTAAAATTAGTAAAATTTTAAATGAAAAAAGTTATACAATACAAATTGATAAATTGAATGAATGGGAAAAAACATATAAAAGTTATATTTCGAATTATTACAAAATATAGAAAGTGAACTTCCTTAAAATTGAATAAACAAGTTTGTTGTCATGACAACCGTTAAACAGCAAGTCGTTAATGAATTACATAAACCTGCTAGAAAAAACTACAAACGCAGAAGGGTGGTAGTGAAAGGGTTAAATGATCTTTTTCAAGCTGATTTGGTTGAAATGTTACCCTATGCCAAATTTAATAAGGGATTTAAATATATCTTGATTACCATAAATGTATTTTCTAAGTATGTTTGGGCCGAACCGTTAAAATCTAAATCTGGAAAAGACGTAACAGCGGCAATGAAAAAAATATTAATCAGTGCAAAAACTCCACCAAAAAACTTGCAAACGGATAGAGGAAGAGAGTTTTTCAATGTAAATTTTCAAAATTTGATGCAACAATTTCGAATTAACCATTATAGCACGTTTTCCAATTTGAAAGCGAGTATAGTAGAAAGAGTGAACAGGACTTTAAAGAATAATATGTGGAAAATATTTAGCATTCAAGGAAATTACAAATGGTTTAATATATTAGCGGATATTGTAAAAGATTATAACAATACAAAACATTCTTCAATAGGAATGAAGCCAAAACAAGTAAATAAAACAAATGAAAATAGAATCTTGAAATCTGCATTTACTCATGCTAAAACGTTAGATATAAAATCTCCAAAGTTTAAAGTGGGTGATCACGTACGAATAAGCAAGCATCGAGAGGCATTTTCAAAAGGTTACACACCAAATTGGTCAAATGAGATATTCCACATTAAAGAAGTTAAGATGACAAACCCTTGGACATATTTAATTCAAGACGAAGATAATCAGGACATTCTGGGTGGTTTTTATGAGCAAGAATTACTAAAAGTAAAGCATACCGATGTGTATCTTATTGAGAAGATTTTGAGAAGGAAAGGAAACAAAGTTTATGTGAAATGGTTAGGACTTGATAAAAAATATAATACATGGATTGATAAAAAAAATATTGTTTAATTAAATTGAAATTAAATTTTAGTTAAATTTGTTTTATTTCTGTTCCTCACTTTATGCTTTAGCTGATACAAATTACAAAGTCTTAATGTGCTAATTAATTTCAAATAAAATTCACATTTACTAAACTAAAATTTTATTAAGTAAAACATCAAATACAATTTTTATTAAAACGTGTCAAATATATTTTATTTCTATGTTCCTCAGATAATATCGAATCTAGAATAAGTTTACAATCATTTATTCTTTTTTCAAAACGGAGTCTATCTAAGTACCACATCTGAAAGTTACTCCTACGGGCTTGTCTGTAAGCAAAGCTCCACTTCACTAACACATGCACCTTATTGTTCTCTTCCAGAAAAGATATTGTTTTCTTCGTAATATTTTCTTTTTGATCCATTTTCATTGTTTTCTTCGTAATATTTTCGTTTTGTTCCATTTTGCTTCAATTTGTTTTCCATTTGTTCAGGATATAAAGCAAGTAATTCCATCATAGTTGAAACATTTTCACTGTTAGGATTTTCTGTTGGACTTATTATATTATAAACATGCGTACACAAGTCGCCACAATCAGATGAAATATTATTTTGAAATATTTTGAAATATGTATTGAATTCTTGCCTTTTAAGTATAGATAATCTATAATCAATAATTTCCTTTAATCGCCACAAATTGTCCAAAGACTCTTGTCCTAAGTATATGAAGTGTGGGCCTTTTGTAATTTGTAGAACAGGGGTATCATTTATTTTCTGAACCTGCAGATGAATGTTGTTTATATTCACACTGGTTTGATCAACTTGAGGAAAGTAGAAATTGTTTACAATAATTCCTTGATGAACACAAATGTCTTTCCAATTTTCTTCGGTTAGTGCGATTGAAAATCCAGTTTTTCCACCAATTACAATTTTTGGAGAAAAATCATTTAAACTAATGCCAACAAGAACAAATTTTGACAAAGAATTATTTAAAAAATAAATTTTTGAATTAAGAAGCGTTTCCAAAGGTTTATGAACCACGGCGTTGTTCATAATGACTAAACGAGACTGAAACATATTGTGTTATTCTTGTACTTAAATATTCTCATCCCCACTTTCTTTAAAGTTTCGTTTAAAATGGATTAATGAAAAAATAGATTTCCAGTTTGAAATTTATAATAAAGATA
>JAUTXW010004005.1:0-68172 GCA_030620095.1 Kuschelorhynchus macadamiae | reverse complement strand
TTCAATTCCACTTTGAGTTATGGACTATTTCCAAAAACTTTTTTTATATCGTAGATATCCAGAAAGGCCTCAGCCACACAAGGCAATGTTTCGCCGAATTAAATTAAATTTAATTAATGATGGATCATTTTCAAGGCACAGGGCTAAAACATATAATAAACGAAATCACGAGAACAATGAGATTGTTGTATTAGCAAGTATTCATATTCAGGAAACAGTGGGGGTGTCAAAATCACAAACGCAAAGGATATTAAGAAAACATAAATATAAGCCTTATAAATAAATGTAGTACAACAATTGCACCCTGGAGATGCAGAAAGGCGTCTAAATTTTTGTAACTGGTATTTTCAAAAAACCCAAAAATGACCCTGACTTTGGTAGCAAGGTTATATGGTCCGACGAAGCCTATATAAGTTGTAGTGGTATTTTTAACAGGCAAAATAATAGGCACTGGTATACGGAAAACCAATTTTTAACAAGAGAACGTCAGCAGCAAGGAAGGTTTGGGTTTAGCGTCGCTTACTTTATATTGGGAACAAAGATTACATTCCATATTTACAATAATAATTTAACAGCAGATAGATATCTTGCAATTTTAAATCAAATACTACCGGATTTATTGGATAACTAGCAAATCTGCACAATATTTACTTTCAGCAGGACGGTGCTCTTGCCCACAATGCGCAAATTATAAGGCCATTTCTATTTAAAATTTTCACGATCGCTGGATTGGTACAAATGGACCAGTAAGGTGGCCTGCTAGGTCGCCAGACCTCTAAATATTAGATTTTTTCGTTTGGTCTTTCTTAAAAAACTACTAAAACCCCTGAAAACCTGAATCCAGTCAATACAGTGGAGCAGCTGCAAAATGCAACCATTCAGGCATTTAAATCATTGGAAGATAGACCTATAATCATGAAGAATGCTCTAAGAAGAATTCGCACTGTGTGCCAATTATGTGTTCGTGAGGGGGGCGGCCATTTTGAACAGTTTTTCTAGTTATGTAGAATTTGTTTAGTATTGTGATTAAGTTTATCAAGATTATTAAGTTTATTTATTTCATAGTAAAAAAATGGTTATTAATTTTTTATGTTGTTTAATTTTGCTTCTGGACACTTTTAATATCTACCCATATTTCCATGGCCAACTTACGTTTTTAATAACTTACGTTTTTCTTTTAATATAGCGTTTATAAGGTTTACGTCAAAAGCGCATAGTGTGATACATCATTTTAAAAAGAAAAAAAAGGCGAATTTTTTGGAAAAAAAAAATACAGCTTCCCCTAAACTGGGAGATGAAGTAAAAAAACAGATACAGCTCCAATCCAAGATAATTTACGTAAAATGGTCATGATAAATTCAATACTTTCAAATCTTTGAGTTAATACAAATATAAATTAAGAAATTTTGAAGGTAATTAATTAAAATCTTGCATCATCCAAAATTAAAAATCGGTAGTTTCAAAATTAACAGAATTTTGGTTGTTCCAACATTAAAAAGAAATTCGGAAAATAATTTTATTTAATCATTCGTTCGGGGATTAATCGTAGAATAAAAAAATCGTGAAATGAAAGCCTGAAACAAAGAAAAATCAGATGTCAGCTACACCTGGTCAAAATGGCGTCCTGTGAAGAATCTTTTATCTGTTGTTCTGGCTTATACTTCAGCTAGATGAATTTCTGACTGCATTCCTTCCGTATACAGAAGATTAAAACTAGATCATTATTACTTGTGAACTAATCCGACATTGTCACTACTTATACGGCACAAAATCACAAAAAATGTCTAATTAAACATGACAGTCAACTGAACCAATATTCTATCCACTAACCGTATCGAATATATCAACAACAGTGTCGTACTTAACAGGTTGAACTTGCCTAAATATGTAATAAGCATGGTCGTAGTTAAGTTTCGAGAAATTTAAATAATATTAATAATAATTTGATTTCTTTCTAAGATAAAATGAGTAAATTTGCAAATAAGTTGTAACAAACATAAAATGGTTACTACAGCGTATAAGGCCTTACTCTCTTTATTAGTTTGACGCCGACTTCACGGAGTAACATTTTCAGGGTTGAATAAAATATTATTTTTCAATTTTTAGTGCATTTTTTTGAATTCGGTTTTATTTTTTTATAAAAATTTTTTTTCATCATTTCCTAACACCCTCAATTAAAAGCAATCCAGACAATCTGCTAAATCTAAGTTCCGAAAAAACGAACATTTAAACTAAGTTAACATTTTATACAACATAATATAAGTGTAGTGTAAAGTATTTTCTGATAAAGGGTTTATGTTAGATTAAGTGTAAATAGAAGTTTTTTTATCGCTAAGTTTATTGCAATCAACACATATTTGTGATGAAGTTAGTACGACATAATTGAAAATTACAGGAACAGGTCAACAATTTCGAATTAATCCCGCAAGAGATTGATGAAGTTTAATTAGATTTTATGAGATTTATGTTAGGTCGGCTCTGTTTGGGTTTTGCTAGAGTGATTAATGAATTATTTTATGCAGTGGCAGCTGCTCTCTAAGGCCGCATAGCCGTGCGCTCCTCTTGAGAATTATTAATGTAACTAAATTGCTCAAAACATTTGTCGGCACAGCAAATTTGTTGGTCATTTTTACGAGACTGTATCTTGAAAACACCTTAGCCGATTTTTAAAAATTGAAAATATTCTGGCCATTATTTGTTTAATCAATAACCTCGAGTAGACTATAAAAAAATTATTTTTTTTTGTGTTATACAGGGTGTGAAAATATATAATATAAAAATGAAAAATTTTAACTCTCTGCATCTCTTGCCGCAGTTATTCTCTAACTTTCATAGTAATCACATTTAGAAGCTTTGTTCGATATCCTAGGCCCTATTTGGCTTTTTTTTTTTTTTTTTTAAAGTTGCAGGGTATTTTCAAAAAGTCAATATTTCTTCAAAATTTCTTTTATTTATTGTAAAATTCCGGACTTTTAGTATCCCAGTTTTTCTATACCCAGAACTATAGAGATTTTGCATTTCTTTGTTTAGAAAAGATGTTACAGGGTATTTTCAAAAATCCTGTATTTTTAAATTAAAAAATTACAAAGTTCTATGAGTTCTTTTAATATAAAACTTTCGCGACTTTAATACTCCAGCTTTTCTATACACAAAAATATAGCGGTTTTGTATTTTTTTGTTTGGTTTGTATATGTCTATTTCAAAAAAATCAAATTTTGTCTGTCAGCCTTTTTTAAGACACCCTCCATACATAAAAATATATGCGCTAAAAACTACTAATTAAATTCTTCAATTTTTGCATATATTTTTTTTTCTAAAATGTAAAGTCTCGTATAAAACAAAAAAGTTAAATGTAATAAACATTTATAGTAGATCACCCTTTAACTTCTTTTCTGAACTAGAAAATACGAAACCACCATACTTTTCTGCACAGAGGAACTGGGATAAAGTCCCGAAAGTTTCACATTAAGAAAAAGGGCACACAGAAATTTGTTATTTTTGTAATTTCCGAAATACAGACATTTTGAAAATATGCTGTAACTTTTTTTCTAAACGAAAATGTGCAAAACAGCTATACTTCTGTATACAGAAAAGCTGGGATAATAAAGTCCCGAAAGTTATATATTAACTCATAGAAATGTTTAATTTTTTAATTTAAAAAATGCACACTTTTTGAAAATACCCTGTAACTTTTTTTTTCTAAACAGAAAACGCAAAATTTTTTTACTTCCTGGTATAGAGAAACTGGGGTAATAAATTCTCGAAATTTCTACAGTAAATAAAAAAAAACCCTAGAAATATTAAATGTTTTAAATTAAAAAAATAAAGACGTTTTTAAAATACCTTGCACCTTTTTTTTCTAAACAAAAAAATAAAAAATCGCCGAACACGGTCCGAGATATCGAACAAAGCTTCTAAATGTGATTATTATGAAAATTCTAGAATAAATGTTAAGAGTTAAAATTTTTCATTTTTACACCATATTTTTTTACGCCCTGTATAGCACAAAAAAATAAGACCACTACAGGTTGTTGATTAAGTTGACTTTTCAGAGTCTTTTTAATTTTTTAAAAATCCTCTAAGGCGTTTCCGAGATACAATCTCTAAAAACAACGGAAATTTTGATGTGCCTACTAATTTTTTGAGCAGTTTATTAATAACATTAAAATAAAATATCAGCTTCGGAGCATAAATAACTTATTTAATTTTAGGTACGACCTATAAGAGTAAAAACGAGTTCGTTATAATCTAGTTTCTAATTTTGAAGAACCAATTTAGCTGTATAGCTAATTTGCCTATTTTGTAGAACCATTCACTTAAATGTTTATTTTATCAATAAAATTCAGCTTTACCACAAAACTAAAGTTATCATGTATCAGTTAAATGAAAATTCATACATTAAAACAATAATCGTTCGCTCATTCAGTTACTCAACTAATTCTATCTTAAATTCATTTTTACAAATTATTCTCTTGAATAATCAATAATAAGTTATTTTTAAATAATCGTTTGAAATGATATTGTCAAATTTCATTCAGAATAACCCATTTGAATTATTTTCAGTGAAATTAAATAATTAATATCAAAGATATTAATCCATAAATGACAGAAATGTGGGGAATTATGTATTTGGTTGCCATAACTACCGTTGTTAAAACTTTTGCCACCTAGCGCATTTTTGCATCATAGTAATGACCAAGGCAGACTTGACCACATCACCGGGAATATGGCTGGTATCTCATTTACCGAAACGATAATGTGTAAACTCAAAATAGCTCGAAAACGGCTGAACCAAATGAAATAAGGGTAAATATATACAAGGTGTCCACGAACAACCCCTACAAAATGAAAGGAATGATTCTACCTAAAAAACACGAAAAATTTTTCATATTAACCTGCGTCCGGAAATGCTTTGTTACGGAGATACAGGGTGTTGAAATATAAATTTAATTTAATTTTTTATTAAATATCTGTTGCAAATAATAAAATTTTCTCACGAAACTGGGCATTCGGAGTATTTTTTGAATGGGGAATCATAATTTGGTATTAGATTTCATGTAACACTTAGAGGGCGCTATGTATGTAAACTTATGTTCGATGATTTAATAATTCACAACGATAACAATGAGACTGTATACTTAATTGCAACTTATAACATTTAAAACTGTATAAACGTGACAAAAGAATATTTGAGAAGCGGCGTGAATGGCAGGACGGACACGTAGCTCGCGTATGCGTTCTTGCCTGGCAGCAACTCTACTACCACTACTCGGACTCGGAGTAGCCGGTGATCGCTGCACACGCTAGAGTGGAGGTTCACCTGCATTCCGCTAGGGGCGTTGATTAAATTTTAACTAGACTGGATTACCGGCGTAGAGCAAACGTACTCCGGTGGTGGCTACTGGAACGTCGCCGTTGTTATAAAGGTAGAAAGATGATTTTAATTTCTTCTACGTTATTAAATCGTATTTGCTATGTCTATAAACACTACATGCAACAATGTACGCTACTATTATTTATGTAAATTTTTTTTACGAATAGATATTAATTTTGAACCTTTTCTAAGCAAAAAAGCTATACTTACTCAACAACGCTAGAGGTAACCGTTCTCGAGCAATTTGCAAGTTTATGCGTCGTTGCCAGGAAAACAATTCTTTTAATATTAATTTTATTTCAATTTTTATTTCAAGACAATACAATACAATTAAAGGTAAATATGAATTATTCTAAACTATAATAAATGCTCCACGTGATGACCGTTAGTATGAAGACATAATGTAACTCTTTTTTTTTAGAGAACGCAGTATACTTTTTTGTCTTAGGAAAGTGTAAGTATTTATTCATAAAAAAAGGTATACTTACTCAACAATGCTAGGTAACCCTTCTTAACAATAATAAACGCAAGTGTCATTTTTGACAAAATTGTTATTGTCATATTAATAATTTGATTTAATTGAAAGTAAGATTTTAATTTACATTTTTTTAAAAAATGGTTTAGTAATGAAGAATATGCGGATATGCATTTAATCTACGGGGGAGTTTAGTGTAACGCTCGAGCGGCACAACGTAGATATGTTGAAAAGTTTCCGAATTAAATCCATCCCACTCATACACCCTTTACGGCACTTCACCAGAGGTTGAGGGAAACCAGATCTGTGTCTCCAAAAGAAAAAAATGAAACGGGTATGCATCCCGTTGTAGTTGAGGATTTCGAAGAAGCTAATCTGATGGATCTAGAAGACAACCCAGAATTAAGTTGTCGAAGATTGTCAGCGATACACTCAGGAATTTGCAAATCATCTGTAAGTAATATTATACACAAGAAGAACTTATAACCGTTTTATTTTAGAAAGGTGCATGCTATGATGGAGGTTGATTTCCCTTTGCGTGTAGTATTTTCCGATTGGATGAGAAATAAGAAAATTGAAGATCCAACTTATTCTCGTATTTTATTCTCCGATGAATTTAGTTTCACGAGAGATGGAAATAATAATTTAGACAATTCACATCATTATGCGTATGATGGGGATAATCCCTATGTTGTGAAAAAAACCAAACATCAACATAGGTTTAGTATTAATGTGTGGATTGGTATTGTAAACAACAATCTAATTGAACCTGTTAAATTGCCAGGTCGACTAACAGTTGAAGAGTATTTAAATTTTCTTCAGAATGTTCTACCTATATTACTAGAGGAAGTTCCTTTAAATATTCGGCCAGCTATGTGGTTTATGCACGATGAGTGTCCGGCTCATTTTAGTCAAAATGTGCGTCATTATTTGGATCAAACTTACGAAAATCAGTGGATTGGTAGAGGCGGGCCAGTTCAATAGCCAGCTAGGTCGCCAGAGTTAATTCCGTGTGATTTTTGTATATGGGGTTTTCTCAAATGCCATGTGTACTTCGTTCCAATACAAACGCGTGAGCAGCTCTGGTTACGAATTCAAAATGCCTGCAATGATCAAAATACAAGAGTTCAAAAACCTAAACTAAACAGTTTATATCATCTGCTGATGATGCTAACTTGGTTAGCGAAACGCGCGTCCAGAACGTAACAAGTTGGGGTGTAGTGTGGTTAGAACTCTTGTATTTTGATCTATCTTCCACCACAGGTTCCAGTGTTAGGACTTAGCCTGCAATGAGTTCCGACAAATGCAGAATATTTGTAGACTTATCAGACGTTCTCTAAAAAAAGTTAGGGCAAATTTACATAACTAATAGTAGCGTACGTAGCGACCTCTAAGTATCTCATGAAATCTAATACCAAATTAAGAGTCCTCACGCAAAAAATACCCCGAATACTTAATTTCGTGGGAAAATTTTATTATTTGCGACAGATATTCAATAAAAAATAAAATAAAATTTATATTTCAACACCCTGTATCTCCGTAACGAAGCATTTCCGGACCTACGTTAATATGAAAATATTTTCATGTTTTTTTATGTAGAATCACCCCTTTCATTTTGTAGGGGTTGTGCGTGGACACCACGAATAATAATAAATTCATTTGAAAATCAGGACGCTCGGACCCGTCGATATTTAATTTTAAAAGCCGTTTTTTTTATTATAATTTCGTGTATACAGGTTGACCCGAAAGCAAGTTATGACAGTTAACTTAATTTTTTTAAACGGAATGTCCCATTTTTTATTTTATTTTCGGATTCTACAGAAAGTTTTGACCACATATCATGTATCATAATCTACATATGTCTAAATTAAGTTGCATAAAAAATCAATTTTGTTAAAAAAGGTTTAACTTTATATAGGCTAAAGTCCGGAGAAATGCCACACTTTTCGAAAAAAAAAAATCATAAAACGTGAAATTTTAATTTTTATTCGCTAAAAAAAAATTTTCAAGTACTTTGGATGATAAAGAACAAGATATTAACGTTTTTACGAGAAAAAGCTTTTTGTAATGAGGTATAAAAAATAACAAAAAAAGTAATTTCTGTGGCATCTCTCCTACTGGGTGTGGGAGAGATACCACGGCAGGTCCGGAGAGATGCCTTATTGGAATTTGCATTAGGGATAGATGCCTCATTGTTGAAATTTTTTTTTTCAATTCCTCTCTCCTACAAATGTTACATAAGTTTAGATACATGGTACATGTCTCATGTAACCATTTTTCACATTTTATGCAGCATATCCAATCAACAGTTTTTTTTGTACGGTTGTATCTTCGAAACATTCTACACACTAGCACTGCGCATTGTTATATGGAGACTTATCTTCACAGCTTTCGATATCCGGCGTGGGTTTATTTATCTTTTTGGTTAAGATAGCCAGTGGCTCATCATCACTTTCATCATCTGACTCTTTTATATTTTTTGTAGCTTTTTTAAGTTCTTTCCCCTTTTTCTGATTTTTTTAAATTTGATTTCTTTTGGTTTTCTTTTTTTTCCTGAAAGGGTTTACTTTTCTTTATATTAATGTTCTCAGGTGAAGTAAGTACGGTAGCTGACAGTTTTCTTTTATTTAATGATACAGGAATTTTTGGAATTGGTCTCATATCTTGTAAAAATTTACTTGGTGTTATGTCATCGTCATCTGATTGGTATTCAGAGGTACTTGGTTGGGGTTCGTAACTGTTTTCTCCATCTGCTGATCTTGATTTCTTAGGTGTTTGAATTAAGGCACCGGTTCTTCTTGAACGGGAGCATTTGCATTATCATTATTTGTATTCTGTTGTGACAAATCTGAGATCGCATAAAAATGTTCTGATATTGCATTTTGGTCAAGGGGGCATATGCCAGTGACTTGAAACCTCGATATTGCATTTGACGCAGTAGCAGCACGGATCCATGCCTTTCCAAGAACTTTTCCCACTTAATACCTGGTTAGATTTCTGTTGGGATGATTGAGCATCCATGTTCTGGCTTCTTGATTCCAATAGCACTTAAGAGGGCGGAAGAAACTTCGGTCTAAGGGTTGCATAGCCTGGGTGCAGTGGCTATGCAACATGCAGTGCCCATCCATAATCAATACAGTTTTCCCTGCGGGCTTTCTTGGGATAAAATGTTCAGTAAGCCATTTTAAAAAAATGTCTGAGTTTATAAAGGACGACTTTTTATTCATGAAAACAGAGGAGCCAGCTGGCAAACCATCGGAAAATTCTGATTTCTTGTTAACTCCTTTCATAATGAGGACCGGTGGAAGAAACACTCCTTCATCATTGCAACAGACGATAACCGTGACATTTTCTCCTCGCTCACGAGATGTCAAAGTATGCACATCCTTTGCTCCTTTGGGAGCAATAACCTTGAA
This sequence comes from Kuschelorhynchus macadamiae, assembly GCA_030620095.1. NCBI lineage: Eukaryota > Metazoa > Arthropoda > Insecta > Coleoptera > Curculionidae > Kuschelorhynchus > Kuschelorhynchus macadamiae. The sequence goes on along the minus strand of JAUTXW010004005.1, from coordinate 58,907 downwards.
AGGCTTATTTATGATTTGGATTTCTGCTTCATCCATGTTGAAAATATTGAAGAAGTTAGCAACTTCTGACCTAGCCATTCCTTGGGCTCTTGCTAACGATAGCCCTTCCGACTGTCGAATGGATAGGTCCGGATTTCTTTCCAAGAAAGATCTAAGTCACTGCTTTCCAGCTTTCCTATTCTGTATTGAGAATGTGTGTTTTACTTTGAGCTTTTCTGCAAAACTATATGCTAATGTTTGAATTGTTTTCCGATCCGGCGCAAATCCAGAAGCGCAGAGTTTTTTGGTATGAGTTACCAGCCTTCTTTCGTTCTCATGTCCCAAAACACCTTCAAATAAAAAAAAATATTATTCTCTTATTTGAAACTAGTAGAAACCCCTAAAATTATGTTTTATTATTTATTTATTTTATACTGCTCAATAAAAAAATGCAGCGTTTAGAGCAATCATTGAGAGCATGTTGCAGAAGTTACAATTAAAACTAACAATAATTATTTACCTCTTGGGCCAAGAGGACCTTTTGTAAATTTTCCAGATTTTATTCTCCTGTCTATGGGGCGCGCCGGCACTCCATATCTTCTCTCAGCTTCTCGCTTAGAAATTTCTCCACTTGTGACTTTTTCTATAGCAGTACCCAATTGTTCATCCGTATAATTACCCCTTAATTTGGCTGTGGGCTTTCGGATATATTTTCTCGGCATTGTTAATCTACAAAAACTTACGAGTTAGTATGCAGTGTCTTTTTATATGTTCCACGAAATCCCTAAAATATTATAAAATGTTGAAAAACCTGCGAATAATATGCGGCAACTCTCCCACCCAAAAAGAGCGGCGTCTATCCTTTTAGGTACGGAGAAATGCCGCACCTGATTCCATGTGGCGGAAAAAAAACTTTACCTTAACTATACACAAAACTCTTTAAAATGGCCTACATAATGGGAGAAATATAAATAAACTCCAATTTTTTAACAAATATGTACGGCTAATGAAGCGTAAAATTTTTACCTTAAAAAATTGCCTCTAGCAATTTCTAACGTGTCAGTTTAAAGGAAGTCACTGCCGACGCTGTTGATTCATCAAGTATAATCACACTACTGACCGAACTGCTTCTAATTTTAATGGCGGCCCTAGTTGAACGCCGACACAGCAAGTACCACGTGATCTATCCCACCGCGGCTCTCTCTGGACTTTACCCTAGTAAACGTCTAGATGACAAAATTTTGTAATATTAATTTAAAAATTGTTGAAATTAATCACCAGCAACATCCTGACAATATCCTAGGCGATCTTTAAATTCTTGCAAAACACTGTGCAATACTTGAGCTTCTATCAATCGAATTTCTTGTCTTATTCGGCTTTTAAGGTCATCAATATTGTTGGGTCTGTTAACATGTAGATTTTAAGTAACCCCACACATAATAATCTTAACGCGGTCAACTGAGTTGATCTGACAATCCATTTTATCGGACCCCGTCTACCAATCCACCTACCAGGGGAAAACAGTATCTAAATATTCACTAACGTAAAATATGTAACAGGTAACAATGTTATTAATGTTAACACTTTTAGTAGATTTGAGTTTATTTATTTCTTAATCTGAACTGCGTTCGGATATGAGGGGTAACTAGTGCTAAATTTTGCAACTTTTAGATACAAAAAACATTTAAAATATTTAAGAAAGCGCAAAAATATAGGTGCTATCTAAACAAAAATCTAAAAATATATAATGAAAAATTAATAAAAAGTAATTTAATGTTTGTTTAATTGCGAAATAGTAATATGATGAAATAAAAAGTTCCAGTTGCATTAATTTCCCCTGCTATGATTTGCTTGCCACACGTGTTTCAAGAGTTTGACCAAAGTTTTTTTGCGCTATCTTTTTTATCTAAAAGTTGCAAAATTTAGCACTCTGTACCCGTCATATCCGAACGCAGTTCACATTAAGAATTAACCCAACTCAAATCTACTGAAAGCGTTAACATTAATAGCATTGTTACCTGTTACATATTTTACGTAATATTGACGTAGATTCACTGTCAAAAGTAAACATTGGTTCCATTAAAAGTAATTTGTTTAAAACTATGAAATGGGATGATTAAGTGAAAGAGAACGCATATAAATATTAATGATGATTAGCTATGGAGATAGAATGCGTACCCAAAACGAAGTTTGCGAATTGTTTAACAATAAATACTCAAACAGAGCGCCTATATCTCAATCAACTGTAAGTAAAATTGAAAAAAAATAAGAATTTGAGGCCTGTGAGGGATAATTATAAAAACGGCCGACCCAATATTTCAGAAGATGGGAAGTTAATTGTGTTAGTATCAGTTGAAGAGACCAGCCATACAGCTAGTCGCACTATTGTTACCGAAATCCTTATAAAGTTTAGTTATTTCAGGAACTTAATGAGGACGACTCGGGTAGGATAATGCAATTTTGTAACATTCAGATAAAGCAACGTTTTGCAAATTGTCGATATTGGGCTACAGAAAACCCGCACTGTGTAATAAATGCCACACACAATACCCCCAAAAAGTAAATGTATGAGCTGGGATTATTGGATACAGAATTTTGGGTCTCTTCTTCTATGAAGAGACTTTAACTGCAGAAAAATGTCTAGAATTTTTAACATTCGAATTGATACCTGCGCTTGCTGGTACCTTTGGGTAATAAGGCCCACTTTTTTTAATATAAAGAGTAATTTTTAAGCACTAAAAAACGTTTTGATAAGAATACTTTTATTTAGCTTCTAATAACATAAAAAACATATTCTGAGTTAAAATATATATATTTTTTTGAATAAAAACTGATAACTTACGTAAAAAATGGGCCATATTTCCGCCTTGAAGGCTAATATGGCTCAGCGAAAAATACATTGGCGGAAATATGGCCCTTTATATTTGATCAACATTCAGGACAGATAAATTCTTCTGTGTCATGGGCGGCAAGTCCAACACATTCTTCGTGCACCCACACATGACATTTTGCACATTGTCGCATATCTGCAAATCTTGCTTCTTTACATATTAAACACATCCAGTTACTACTTACGTCTAGGAGTTGTTTGACGCTTTACAATAAAATCGGGAGTAGATAGAAGTTCCACTATAGTTTTAGGATCTGTGTTTTCTTTGGAGGCAGGCTTAATGATAGTTACGTTTAAAATGTTAATTTTTGATGATTTTTTATGGCTTTCATCTTTCAAATAACCCAGTTTTTCGACAAGAGATTAATTTTTTTGTTTTAAAAGAATGTTTGTTGCTTTTTTGTCGTCTTTTGTTGTTTCTTGTTGAACGCTAAGTTTTGGTTTTATTACTGAAATACTTTCATCATTCCAAAAAGAGCAACCCGCCTTCTCGTTATTTGCTATCTTAACTTTTTTAGCTAAAATACTTAAAGGTATCTCATCTTCATCATCAGACCACTTGATTTCATCTTCGTCTGGTTCTTCCATCTCTCTAAATGTCAACTCTGAGGGTACAAATGCTGTTTCTGGTATTACAGATGGATCAAATGGAAAGATTCCCGTTGATCTGAAACCACACTGTATGTTTGAAATGTTCGTGCATTGTTTCCACACCGGATTTAAAATTTGTCCAAATTTTTCTTTCTTTAAAGCTCTTCGAGCTGTAGAATTATCGTTCCAATAACGTAAGAGTTCGACGTCCCAATAATGTTCAAACGCTCTAAATCCCGCCTTATCTAGGTTCTGAAACTCATGCGTCGTGTTAGAAGGCAAGCAGTAGAGAAAAATTTCATATTGTTCCGCAGTATCTACAACCGAAATATCTAAGTGGCATGACGCGCCGTCTAGAATTAACAAAATTGGTCCGGCTGGTTTAAACTTGGAAAAATGGTGAAGCCAGCGTACAAAAATCTCTCTAGTCATGCTTCCTTTTTCAGCCATTGCAACCACTGAGCCATGAGGAAGATTTTCCTTGAATGCTTCTTTTAATCTAGATCCCTTAAAAATTACCATCGGCGGTATTGCATGACCCAAGGCATTGACACATGCAACTATCGTACAATTTTCAGCATGTTCGTTTGAAATTAAATGTACTCGACGTGACCCCTTTTGAGCCAATATGGATTGCGTATGATGTAATGTCAACCGGCACCCCTTTTCGTCGATGTTAAAAATTCTTTCTGAAGAATTTTTGATTTCTAATTCATCCATAATGTTTTCCAGTTTGTTAAAATGATATTATGGGATTTAAATTTTGCGCTTTCCTCTGAGAGATGTTTCTGTGTCTTCTTAAAAAAGATTTGTACCAATCATATCCTGCCATTTCTCTGTCGCTGGAAAATGTATGTGGAATACCATTGTAAACGCAATATCTAAACACAATTCTTCTTAGAGTCTTTGGAACTAAAGGTACCCCCATGTTTGTTAACCTTAGAATCCTTGCCACTAGCGCTTGTTCTTTATTTATCAAATTGTTGCGAAGAGTTGTTCGTGGAATTCCACATTTCATTTCGACTTCCCTTTGGGACATGCCTTTCTTTAGCAATATAAGAGCTTCACTCATCATATCCTCCGTCCAGTTTGCGCGAATTCCTCTGTTTTTCTTCCCTATAATCTAAAAGTTTTAGTTTAAAAAAGTATGACACAAATAAAGTTCAAGTCGAAGATATGGTCCATTACAAAAATAAAAGCTGGGACATATTTTCGCTTAAAGTTTTTAATTTAGGTTTATGTGTCTATATTATGTAAAAAACAAAGTCTTTTTACACTACAAAATTGTAAATTATTTGACTTAATAAGAATAAACCGATTTTTTATACAACTCCACAACATAATGTAAACCACAGAATAAAACTAGTATTTCTGTACTATTATGTAGAAATGCCTGCTTGCAACAATAATATACTTATTTGGTTTTACCTTTAGGCTACTAATCTAAATACAAAAAAAAAAAACATGTTTGATAATAAGGACGAAAATACAGCCCAGGGCGAAAATATGACCCGCTTTAAAATTTACCCGGGCCATATTTCCGCCCGACAGCTTTTTCAAATTTAAGATTATGAAACTAAATTATAAATATTTACAAAAATTGTAATACTAAAAAACAATATTAAAAACCATACAGTTATTGAGAAAATAAATACTTACAGAGTTTTTGTAACACAACTGGAACTGAACGTGGTTTAAAATAGCAAAATTTTATAAGAAATACGCAGCAAATAAAACATGTAGTCATTTATCGTTACACAAGCAAACAACTGTTCACTGAATCACGAAAATGTTTTCTACTTCTGACCGGCTTCATAGTTTTTAGGCAGTAGGGAATAGATGGCGTTGCATATCCCTAAAACTCAGGATGGGCCTTATTTTCGCCTGGGCCATATTACCCAAAGGCACCTTATTGTATCCAAACCCAGTAGATCCCGATATTCCCAACGATACTTTATAGTATCAACAGGATGGAGCACCAGCCAACATTTTCCGTAGAATCAGAAAATACATAAAAAATGGGACATTCCATTTAACAAAATAAAGTTAACTGTCACAACTTGCTTTTAGGTCGCCCTGTTTACATGAAATTATAATTAAAAATCGACGGGTCCGAGCATTTTTCTCAAGAAAAAAATACCTGATTTTTAAATGAATTTGTTCCAACCTTTTCGTCCTCACTGTATAGAGTGATCCATTTGAAAAAATACATATCATCAACTTTTTTTAACATTCGAAAGTTATTTTTTGAAATCAGAAATATCCAAAAGATAATAAACAAAAAACCTCACAACTCTTGTATTTAAAGCTTTCTTCTAAACCCTACAATTTAGCATACGAAATGCACAAAAAAATGTAACACCCTGTATCTCAAAAAGGTCTGAGAGAGACATGTTTATATAAACTTTTACTCCTAGAATTGGCCTTCAACTATCTATTAAAAAACCCTGTATAGCCCTAGTATATTAATAATGTAATATATGTTATACAAGGAAGTCAAAAACGACTCTGCAATTATCTTGAAAATCTTAATATGCATTTCAATTAAATGAACACTCGGGTCTAATTCCGGCGTTAAAGACAAGCTAAATCTGCATAAAATTGGGAATTTTACGGATATTTAGAGAACTTCTAATCTTAATTGAGTTTTAAATTTTACGCCATAAATGAGAAGAAGTGTTACTCTGTTTTAAATTGTGAATTAAACATAAGCCGTTTAAGAACTCTTTTTATACCAACAAACCGTTAAATGTGTCGTATTTTAACCCGATAACGTAAACTAAACAATATGATAAATAGGCTGAGTATCACTTTTCTTTTCTTGGTATACGGGATCATGGTTTAAAGGTTAATAACTTTACAGTATTTCACAAAATCGAACCAGATATTGACAACAAAATATCAATAATAATAATAACAATAACCATTTTATTATTAACCAATTATAACAATATATTTTACAATAAGAGCAAATGAATATAAACTTCTCGTCAAAATTAGAGAATAATGTAATATTTAAAAAAAGTTTGATGTTCGATATTTTTCTAACCGCTCTACCGATTTCGACGATCTTTCTTTTATATGGTAGGCTAACATGTCAGAAATCAAACTAAGATATTAAAGTATTTTTTGTGACAGTGTTTTGCTGATATACAGCGTTGTAAGTATTTGTGATTTTTGTCCTGTACACCCTATAGAGAGAACTGGTATGTTCAGTAGTTCCCCACAAAACTCACGTTGTAGTTGTTGTTGTTGTTTCTTGATTGTTGACGCGGATACTAGTCCATTTGCCAGATTGCTCCCCGTCCGGAGCTTACTCGCTTTATCCGGCGACCCTCGGAGCGAGATACACTTTATTCCGGTTTGGGGACGTTATCGGTGGGATTTTCGGATGGCGAGCTCTGAGCTCCCGATCACCCCGTGTATTTCAAAAACTTTAAATTGAACTTTATTTAAAAAACTTTCTAATGCATCTTGGCTTCCACTAGATGCCCCTTGAGAGTACTACTGGTCTCACGAGATAACCTTTTCTTTCAAGCTATCCCCTTACCCCTCCCACTCCCGCCACGTAGCGGCCGTTACGCTAATATTCTATGTAGAACTGCGGCAGACGAACGGGATAGAATGCAGGAACAACTAGGCCTCACACGTTCACAGCGTCTGCTCCCTTTCTAGCGGGGTCGTTAGTTTCCACTCTGAGCGGTTGAGTCTCCCGTTTCCCCCCGAAATAAAGCAGCAAAACCGAACACGTGGCACCACTTATGTTATCAACACAGAGGTCTGCATTCGACGAGACGAACCGGAAGACTGCACGTTGTAGTTCCATTCTTTATAAGTATTCTCTTTTTTTATTAATCCATTTATCTTTATTTTTAGTGGACATATACGGTTTTTTATCCCTATATGCATTTATTGTGTCTCCCTGTTCACACATTTAAAAAAGTATGAATCATCTAGTGTGCTTGGCATGCAAGAAAAACATCCATATGTCAAACGTGACAAGTTATCAATCAGAAGTTAGTTTTGTGTTAAATTTTATTTCTTGTCAGTGTTTTATATTCTTGTAATAATGAAGCCATTCCCAAGAAGAAATCGCAGTCTATCGGAAGCTGAATGCGCTGTAATGGTTGCCCTTCCCAAGTTTTAATCAAACTGAGTTGAGCCAGAGGTTTGGAGTATCTTAGGCAAACATTTCTCAAGTGCTACAACAAAACTGGGAGGAATATTAGAAGATAGGGGCAGGGTCGTCATCGAGTAACAACCCCCAGAGAGGACCGTTGAATTCGTCTCGAAGTTTTAAGAACAAGATTTACAAACAGTGCATTGATTCGCCTCGAATTTTTATATCGCTACAATGTTCCAATTCAAAATACAAGAGTTCTAACCACACTACACCACAACTTGTTACGTTCTGGACGCGCGTTTCGCTAACCAAGTTAGCATCATCAGCAGATGATATAAACTGTCTTTGGGGTTTCCAAGGAGATTTTTCAAACTGTTCTCCGTTTTGTAGGCCCTAACCTAACCTAACCTACGTTTTTAAATACTTTTCCTAGACCTCTCGTATATCTGGGATCATATGGGATTACTATGAATTTATTGGAAGCCTCAGGTGTTTGAAGAGTAGTGGCATCTTTTAACATTTTCTTATGCTTATGTCTGTTTACTAATTTATGTACAAAATTATCATTATATCCATTACTTTTAGCTATATTTTTAATCCGATTCATTTCATTGTCAAAACGTTCTTTACTTAATGGAAAATTGATTAACCTATGAGTTAAGAAATGGAATCCTGCCATTTTGTGTTGACGGCAATGAAATGAGTCGGATGTTATATACCTATCAGTATTAGTAAATTTCCTATAAATATCAAATTCTAATTTATGGTTAATTCTAATAACTAAGGTGTCGAGAAAAGGTAATTGCCCATTGTTCTCCTTTTCGTACGTAAAATTAATGGAAGGATATTTATTGTTTAATGTTTCTAAGAAAGTGTCCAAATTTTCTGTTTTAGTATCAAAAATAGCAAATATATCGTCTACATATCTATACCACACCCTTGGGAAATACTTGAGTTCTTTTTTGAATTGGGTTTCTAATCTGCCCATAAACAAATTTGCAAAGAACGGAGATAAGCAATTGCCCATCGCAGTTCCCTCAAGTTGTTTATAATATTTATTGTTGAACTGAAAAAAAATTTGATTCATGCATAATTTTGTGAGAAGTAAATATACATCTATAATTTCTTTCTTCAAATTATTGATTTCAAGTAGTTCCTTTAGGTACTCTAAAGCTAGTGGTATGGGTATACTAGGAAACAATGAGCTTACATCAAAAGATATTAAAATTTCACCTTCTTTTAAGTGAACTTTCTTAATTTTATCTAAGAATTCTAACGAGTTAGTAACCTCAAAGTTATCATACGAGATATTTAATTTGCTGAATTCTTCTACTAACCATTTTGAAGTATTGTACGTTGGTGATCCAACAGCTGAAATAAAAGGTCCCAAGGACTTCCCAGGTTTATGGATTTTGGCAACGCAATACAGTTTAGATAACTGTGGGTTACTATTGTTAGTTTGAATTTTAGTTTATGGACACAAGGTTTTTACACTGTTTTAAAGTACTTTTTACTTGTGTTATCATTTTTGATAACGGGTTTTTCTGAATTAAATCGTAACGACCAGTTTGAATCAAATTGTCTACTCTTTCAAAATAATCTGTTTTGTGTAGTATAACAACCTTATTTCCTTTGTCAGCTTTTAAATAAAAACATTCCTTTTTCTTCAGTCCCTGGATAACTTCAGTATTTTTACGAGAAACATATTTTGACTTGTTGTTAACAACGTTTTTTGAGATTTGATTTCTGCAAGCCTCTCTAATGAATCCCTTAGTTGATTCTGGCACGTACTGAATGGAACTTTCGACATTCCCTATAATAGTTGGTAAACTATTTTTTACTGGAGGCTCTGCAAAATTCAAACCTTTATTCAAATTCCAATAAATTCATAGTAATCCCATATGATTCCAGATATACGAGAGGTTTAGAAAAAGTATTTAAAAACGTAGGTTTTAGAGTAGCCTACAAAACGGAGAACAGTTTGAAAAATCTCCTTGGAAACCCCAAAGACAAAGTCGACTTAAGGGAGAGGAGTGGCATCTATGAAATTAGCTGTAATGACTGCGATCTAAAATATGTTGGGCAAACTAAACACTCCATAAACATTCGTTTTAAAGAACACATGGCACATTTAAGATACGGAAGAACAGAAAAGTCAAGCGTTGCCCAACATGCTTTGGAAAACAATCACCGAATAGGAATAAATAATTTTAAGTTGATTAAAAATGTATCTAATAATAGATTATTGGATGCATTTGAGAGTATAGAAATACTTAAATGTGGTAAAAAAGCACTAAATAAAGACACAGGGCCTATTCCCTACAGTCCCCTCTATTGTTTACTTGACAACGGTGCAGTCGGGTGCAACCAAGTGTGACCACATTTACCTATAAATAGTCTCGGTTAGGATAAGTTACTTTAGTTTATATTATCTGCTGATGATGCTAACTTTGTTAGCGAAACGCGCGTCCAGAACGTAATAACAAGTCGTGGTGTAGTGGGGTTAGAACTCTTTTATTTTGATCTATCTTCCACCACAGGTTCCAGTGTTAGGAATGTTCCAATTAGTCAAAGCACTATTACAAGAAGATTGGCTGACAATCAATTAAGGCCTCATAAGGCTGCTACTGGGCCTCTACTTACAAGGGAGCACAGAACACAACGTTTGGAATTCACGCGTGAGCACCTAAATTGGCAAGTTAGAGACTGGGCCAACATATTGTTCTCAGACAAATCTAGGTTTTGTCTTTTTACCAACGATAGGCGAAATATGGTTTACAGAAGACCAGATGAAAGATACGCTCAGTGCAACTTTGTACCCACTGTGAGTTATGGTGGTATAGTTTGGGGTTGGGATATCTTTTGAGGACCGAACGCAGTTAGTGGTATTGAATGGTGGAAGATTAGCAGCTCAACGATACATTACAGATATTCCGAATCCACAAGTTATGCCATATGCGATATTTTTAGGAGGACAATTCATGCTTATGCATGATAATGCACGCCCTCGCGTAGCTAGGGCTGTGCAAGATCATCTTCAAGAGGTAAGCATTGACACCATGGATTGGCCGCCTCGGAGCCCTAACCTTAACCCCATTAACCTAGAGCAGCTGGCAGAAAGGCTTAGCGAAATTTCGACAGATTGAACAAGACGAGATCCAACGGCCATTTTTAAGCATGCTACAACGCTGTGATTACCGCAAGAGATAGGAATACTCGTTATATAAAGTTGTATATTTTGTCCATATTTATTGCAAATTTGTTAATTTAAAATTAAATTCAATTGAAATGAAGTCTCGGAATTTTTGTTAGATAAAAAACATATAGGGACAAAAAACCGTATAGTTCCACTAAAAATAAACGTAAAAAGATGAATAAAAAAAGAGAATGCCGATAAAGCATAGCGCTATAACGTGACTTTTGCGGCGAACAACTGAACATACCAGTTCTCTCTACAGGATGTTTTGAATCCTTGGACAAAAATCACAAATACCTATAACACCCTGTATATCAGCGAAACACTGTTACAAAAAAGACTTAAATATTATAGTATAATTTCTGAAATATTGGCCTCTCATATAAAAAAGATTATCGAAATCGATAGAGCGGTTAGAAAAATATCGAACATCAAACTTTTCTTAAATATTACATTATTCGATAATTTTGACGAGAAGTGTATAAGGGTTAATAAAAGGCCTTTTTAAATACTGACAAATGGTACAAAGATTGGTGGTAATACCAAATACTGTTCAGGCCACAATGCACTTAGAAACTTAATGATCTATTCAATTTTATAAATTCTGCTTTGATATGTAAAAGTTATAGCACTTGTATTTGAAAGAAACTAAAAAAGCAAAATAATCCTAATGCTAAAAAAAGACAGAAAGGAATAAAACAATACAAAGGGAAAAAAGAGAGAGACAAGAAAAGAAGGTATACTTTTAAGAAGGTACATGGACAGGAAAAATCCTACTGACTCAAGAGCAAGCGGTTTCTATATCTACGCGGAGAATATTATTGTAGATCTCCTTCCGATGTCGACGAGTGGTAATCAACATATTGTTTCGATGACTTCGATTATGCACAACACTCCTGAAAACAATTTTATTAAGTAGATAAGGTGAATTCTTAGTTTTTAAAATCTTATGACAAAAAGCAGCCAAATGCAATTTTCGACGATTAAGTATGTAAGCCATCTTGCATCACGCAGGAATTAAGAAACTCTTTGCCTTTGTCTTACACCATAGATAAGGCATGAATTTTGCATTTTTTTGTATTCCACGCACCTCCAAGCCACCAATACAAGGGCCATAAACGACGTTAAAATGGTTAAAATGAGACAGCACTAGGCTGTCGTGTAAATTTTTTTTATTGCCTTTAGGATGGTAATGCCCGTGCAGTAGGCCTTCCTGACCTTGGACTTCACATGTTCCCGAAAATGAAGAGCAGCATCAACCAACAAACCTAGACTCCTAGAAACTCCCGTGAGAGAAACAGCTTTATTACCAATCTCTGTATTTAATGAACTTCTCACCCTAGCTCTAGCAGCCCCTCCCCCAAATAGGCTGATGGAGGATTTAGCCGGATTAATTTTTAACTGATGGTCATCAGAAATGTTAATTATATTATTTAAATCTGAATTAATATTAAAACCAACGGTATATAAATCTGAATAACTGTCGAATGAGTAGTAAATTTGGGTATCGTCCGCATACAAGTAATAATTACATTTAATTAATGACTCGTAAAATCTTAATGCATATATTGTATAAAGCAATGGCCCCAGAATGCATCCCTATGGGACCCCCGATACAATATTAAGTGACTTTGAAGAACAACACCACACTCTAAATTCTATCAGTCTAAAAAGAATCAATCAGCTTGATAGCCATGTTACAAAAGCCTGCATAAAATTGAAAATAACATAGGATGGTTAAGCATATCGAATGCTTTTGTAAAATCCATGGTATCAGAGCACTCACCCTAGCATGGTCTCTCGCCTGTAGAATATCATCAATGACATCACATTCCAGTATCACAACCAAATTCCGGCTGAAAACCAGATTGTTTGGGTGGTAAAATGTACCTTTTCTAAAACCTTAAAAAATGTTGGCAAAATGCTTATTGATTTAATATGAGAGTACTCGGTAGGCTGGTTAATCTTAGGAAGGGCTAAAACATGGGCACGCTTCCAGCATTTAGGGTAATTGGACGTCTCTATGCATTTATGAGTTACGTGTTCTATAATATGAGGACAACACAACTGAATAAGTTTTATTTTTAAATTATCGCTGCCAAAAGCTTTAGATTTAGTTTTCAGAATAATTTTTAAAACATCCTGGTTATTTGTGAGAACTGAAGCTCTTCCAGTATGTCTAATTGTACGTTATTTTGATAGAAATGTAATAATTGTGCATTGGGAGGAATTCCTGCATTTACAGGATTAATGAAAAAATCGTTGATGTTATTTGGATCAGATAGATTATTAAGAATTTTACTACATTTATTTTTTGCAATATTTAATTTTTTAACACAGACCATTTTTCTTTAGTTGTGGAATTTTAAAATGTTTGTGGTGAAGTTTCTCAGCTGTTTCTAATAACAATGCTCCGATAGTCTACTGTCTTTAAACCGTTTTAAAGCCTGATTGCAAAACTGTTATATTATCTGTAATCCAGGATGCATACTTAATATTTTTCTTCCTGCACATTTTATTAGGAGCATGTCTGTCAAAAAGTTTCTATATTAAAGAACTTAAGAATGCTACCTTTTCTTCAATCAATATTACTTAAAGTTTGGCATTTAAATGTAATTATTTCATGATTACGAACTTTAAGCAGGATTTTAATAAAAACAGATAAATGGTCAGAAACTTGATTGCTGATTGTATCAACACTCAAGAGTCTGTATATTACCAAATTACCAAATCTATTAGCGAGTATGATTCACCCGTAATTCGGGTCGGTTCCTCTATATACTGCTTACAACCAAAAATCTCAGCTATGTTTTCTAGCTTTATTGTGTTATTGTTATTATTAAGTAAATTTAGGCTTGTTAAAGTCTCCTAGACATAATATGTTATCATAAGCTGCATAAAAGTTCGTCAGAGAATCCTCCAAAAAGTGAAAAAAAATTTCTATATTTGACCCACGGAGTCTATAAGAAGCATCCGATAAAATAGTTTTGGAGTGAAAAATAAATTTTCCCCATATAAATTCTACGAAGTCCAAACATTCAGAACAAATAACATTAAATGGAATGCATGTTTTTATGTAAACTCCCACCCCACCACCTCTTCGATTTATCCCCCATAATACCAGGACACAGCCCATGTTTCCGTCACCCACGCGATGTTATAATCAGAATAAAGTAAAGAATCAGCAATATTTGCAAATTATGATCTCACATTTGCTTGCGATACTAGGATAGACATACTACAAATGCAATTAGAAACAAAGAAAAACGACAGAAAAAGTGAAGAGAAAAAAGTGGTATATGTATAGTAGTTGGAAAAAATATATGTATAGACTTAATACTAAAGCTCACTTAATACTAAAACTTGCACAAAAATAATAAAGTTAAGTTATACAGGTAGAAGTTGGTAAGCATAAATGTATTATAACGTATTATATATATATATATAATATATATATATATATATATATATATATATATATATATATATATATATATATGTGTGTTGATTTTTACTCCTTCACGGATGGAAAAATACAATGTGTTTTCATTCATTGTTTTTGTTATTTTGTTTTGCTATCTTCGTTTCACTTAACACTTGATTTTTGTGAATATTTTGAGGTAAATTGTATAATTATGTTTTTTAATAAAATCTTTTTAACGTTTCACTAGGCCACTACTACTAGAACAGTTTTCGCCAAAATCATATTTGGCATTTTCGAAGCTTTCTTTCTCGCGTCCGAATAGAGACTGTCTCTATTCGGACGCGAGAAAGAAAGCTTCGAAAATGCCAAATGTGATTTTGGCGAAACGTCAGCAAAACCGTTCTTTTCAGAACGACAGTAGTGAACGGATGTACACCCGGAATGAAAACACATTATATATATATATATATATATATATATATATATATATATATATATATATATATATATTATAAAAAAAATGTGAATGTTACTACAAGAAGCAGAAAATACTGAAAACAAAAATAGATAAAAAAATCAGGGCTCCTCGGTTATCTAAATTACTTACAACTTTACTATCAAGAAAATGCACCATAAGCAAAGTTTCCGACATACCGGTTTTTTTAGAAAAATTAATTTTTTAAAATAATCTGCTGAACAAAACCCACTTGTAGTAATCAAAGGTATACTATCAGATTATGAACAAGAGTGGCACCCTTACATTTTCCGACATAAATATTGTATACAGGGTTCACCAAAAACTAAAAACTGAACGTTAAATATTGATTTGTTGGGTGTGTTTTGTTTTTCAATCTTGATTTCGATATTGCTTCTAATGCCGGTTTTAGTAATAGTGGACACTTTTACCGAAACAGGGTTTTTACATTTAGAATTTGCTCTAGTTCTTTCACAGATATTGCCTTTAATTTAAAACATTTACACAAATTTAATAAAAAATTAAAAAATGCTTTTTATCATTGATATAATTCTCTTTTTCTCAAACTGTTGTTATTTTTGTTTATACAGACTTACTTAAACTGTTTACTCGTCACTTGAAATTAACTGAGAATATGTCCCAATAATACACTGGTAAGAAAGGTCTATAATAATACCTACCTTGCAGAACAGAAATTCAACAAGTTTAGAATTGGTAAAGTTTTTGGTGCACCCTGTGCACAATCTGATTGACCATACCGAATCTGATTGCCACAAGTGGGCTTTGTTCAGCAAACCATCTAAAAAAATTGAATTTTTCTAAAAAACCCTGTATGATGGAAAGGAAGAAAAAACTTCAAAACCGCTGGAAATTATTTTTTTGTACCTAGCTCTAGATTATTTTGGTTTCACAAAAAGAAACATAAACTTCCACAGTAAGAGTTCTGGCCGAACAAACTTAAAAAAAAGACGGGGTCTTATATAACATCCTGTATAAGACGATTGCAATGAAGTCCTGAGGTTGTCTTTATTGGGCTGCATATTCTAAGAATTTGTCAAAGGCCAAAAAAAGTAACTCAAAACCTCATTCATATTGAAAATATTTCATATTGAATTTCTAGTAAAAATTTTCTGGGTGCACTTTGAAGTTTTTAACTTTTAACTTTTAAATTTCTTCTTATTAAACTTTTTAAAATTGTACTTCCCTCGTAAAAGGAAGTATTATAATCGTGAAAAAATCACCCTACAGATTACTTCACACCTTTACATTTCTGGGTTCCTAGATATAGAAAACATGTTTTCTCAATTCCGTCGGTCTATCTGTCTGTCAGTTTGTCTGTTTGCGGCATAGATAAAAAAACTACTAATCCGATTGGCCTCAAATTTTGGTCAAAGATTAACGCTTCTATGGGAATGATCTGGTAATATTTTGGTAAAAATCAACTATGGCGAAACAAAATGGCGGCCTAGCAAAATGTTAAAAAAATATTACTATAAAGCTATTTATCCAATTTATACCAAATTTTGCATACCAATCAAGTATTATTTAGGAATCAACTGGTAAAATTGTGGTAGGAATCAAAGATGGCGGAACAAAATGGCGGCTTACCAAAATATTGAAAAATTCAGTCTGGAAAAACCACTTAATGAACTGATTTCAAATTGCGTCCCATTACTAATAGTGGTATAGGATGAACTAGTAAAAATGTAGTATTAATTTAAGATGGCGGCCAAATAAAATGTGTGTATTGATGAAATAAATCACCCTCTCTTAGGTTTTACATATTTTTATTTTTTAGCGTGGCTAAATGTCAAAAATATGTTTTATTAACTCCGTCGGTCCGTCTGTGGGTTTTTCTGTCTGTCTCTCAGTTCGCTGTATAGCTAAAAACTACTAATCAGATTGACTTTAAATTTTAAGCAAAAATTAAAGCATCTTATGGGGATGACCTGGTAACATTTTGGTAAAAATTCAGTATACCAAAAAAAAGATAGTGGCCTAGTGAAACGTTAAAAAGATATTATTAAAAAACATAATTATACAATTTACCTCAAAATATTCACAAAAATCAAGTGTTAAGTGAAACGAAGATAGCAAAACAAAATAACAAAAACAATGACAAAAATGAAATGAAAATATTTAAAGTCAGCCTGAAAAATGTTGCACAAAAATGTGATAATGTGATATAGGGATAAACTAATACGAATTAAATGTGACGTAACACAATGGCGGTGTGTTTAATGTAAAAACTACTTATTGAATTTATTTTAAATTATGCCCAAAAATGAAGATTGGCATAGGTAGAAACGGGTAAAATATTGATAGGAATCCAATATGATGGCACAAAATTGCGTCAAATAAAAATGTTTGGCAAGACAGTATATCTGTGTTACTAAATGACCATGTACTGAATTAAATTGGGTCACACTTTACTATTCCTAATAAAAGGAAAGATTCATAACGAGCAAAGTACTGGGTAAAGGAATTTAACCGATTTTTTGTACTGAATTGTATAAAATACAATTTCCCTCATAAGCATATTTGCAGATGACTCAGAATGTAGACACGAAAAAAATCCCAATATATATAAGCAATTGTAAAGGTGGGTAAGTCAGTGTACGATAGGGCCGTAAAAGCGCGTAATTTGTTTGTGGCGTATGACAGTTGTATTGTTTATGATGCAGTGTATTTGTATCGCTGCCTTAAATGTAACGAATTTGGCCATTCCTCCCAAAAATGTAATAATTCTATGTCCTGTCTTGAAAATCATGAAGTTTCACAATGTAAATCTAGGACGAAAAAATGCACTAATTGTCTTAAATTAAATAAAAATGTGTCAACCGATCGTGCGATGTGGGAAAGAGAAAAATGCTCGTCTCACAATGAAAAATTTAATAAACTTAAACCTAATACTGTAAAGTAGCAACTACAGAATACTATTTCTGAGTTCCCGGTAAACTAAACTACGTTGCGCTCGGAATTTGGGAATTCCTTATCAATCCTGTACCAAAACACACGAGGTCTCAGGTCAAAAACAACTGACTTTTTTAATTCCGTAGTACAAAGCAGTCTTGAAATTATTGCTCTTACGGAAACATGGCTTAGCTAGTCGATTAAAGGCTGTGAACTGTTTATTTCTACGTTTAATGTTTACAGGGAGGGTAGGAATTGCCTGTTGAGAAATGTCACTAGAGGCGGGGGTGTGTTGATTGGTGGTCATCACAAATTTAACTCAACTCTGGTTAATTAGGTACTTATGCTTTTCCACAACTCCAGTACATTGATTTTATTGTAGTTAAAATTATGCTCCATATATCATGTATATATTTAATTAACTTTTATATTCCTCCTAGCGCGCCTTTTGAGGAGTTTCGGGATTTTCTTGAAGCTCTGGAGTCACTAAAATTTTTGTTTAATTCTAAAATTATTATATTAGGCGACTTTAATGTCTCTGGATATGCTTGTAACACTCAGACAGCAAAAATGTCTGTTTTTGATAATTTTAGGGACTTTTTTGACTTAACTCAGAATAATTTTGTTTTTAATCAGCATAATATACTACTTGATTTAGTTTTTACCGATCAGCCATGTCTTGTTGAATTGTCGTTGGAACCCTTAGTGACTGAGGATAATTACCACCCAGCTTTGGAGATTACCCTCAAACTAAATAAAAAACTGGGTAATAAAAACAACCTTGAGTCTTCGTTCGTAAATTGTTATAACTTTCGAAAGGTTGATTTTCACTTCATGTACACTCTAATGTCTGGCATTGATTGGTCATTGCTGGAGCCGTTTACTAATCCTGAAGATGCCTGTGCGAATTTTTATGAAAAATTGTATAATATATTCGACTAATGTGTGCCAAAGTACTCTTTGCGTAAAAATAATAAATATCCACCCTGGTTCAGCAGTGATATTGTTCGACAAATTCGCGAGAAGTCAAAGCAGTGGCACATTTATAAAAGTAGTAATGACATACAAGCCTTTAAAAATTTTAAACGCTGGAGAGCTGAAGTTAAAGCTGCTACTACCAGCCTATAAACAGTACGTTAGAAATTTTGAATCACAAATATCAGTCAGTCCCAACAAATTTCGGGCGTATGTTAATAGTAAACGTTCATCTTTTAAAGTCCCCAATGTTATGACATATCGCGATACTCAATAGCTTCGCAGATTATTTTGGTGGATCAAACGAAAATACTATATAATATGGAAAAATGCCAGTCGTCCCTCCTTAATATCGCCTCTTTTGACGAGTCTGATGTATTAAGTGTCCTTAAGAAAATTAAGCCGAAAATGACAACTGGGCCAGATAATATACCTGCATTTATTTTGAGAGACTGTGCATGCGTCCTGGCTCGACCGCCGACCACCTTGATAAATCTTTGTTTAAAAAAAAAGTATATTTCCATTAATATGGAAATCATCAAAGGTATGTCCTATTTTTAAAAGCGGAAGTCGATGCGATATAAAATGTTATAGACCTATCTCAATCATCTGCAATTTCTGTAAGGTCTTTGAAGTACTGCTGGAACAAAGAATATACAGTCATGTTAACAATTCTATAATACTGAGACAGCGCGTTTTTTTAAAGAGTCGCTCGACAGTATTCAATCTCTGTGTGATCACTCAGGATATCGCGGAGAACATTGACAACAAAACCCAAACAGATGTCATATATACAGACCTCGCAAAAGCATTTGACCGAATACATCACAGTATTTTACTACAAAAAAATGTCGTTCTTTGGCATATCTGACCAGTTAATTATGTTGTTTCAGTCGTACTTCACTGATCGAACACAGTATGTACAGGGTGTTCCAGCAAGGACTGAACAGGGACCTATTTTCGACCTTCCTTGTATTTTGGAAAAATTCAAAATAGCCAATCGATGTATTTTTTCTTGTAGAATCCAAAAATGTCATCGAAAAAATATTTGAACCAGAAACAAAACAGTTACGCTATGCATCAGGTGTTTTTTAAATGGAATGTATCGTTTTTTATACCATTTTTGGAAAGAGTGATTTTTTTTATGTCCGTTCTGATTAAAAGATTTAATTTTGGGATAGCTAGATTTAGCCTCACCTGTTTAAAATATACGATAGGTTGGTATAGGTGATCAAGGTAAAATGACGTTTGAATGCTTTGTCAATAAAAATTGACATTATTTTAATTATTGTCGAAGTCTTCATCTAAAAAATATATATTTGACTCTGATCGAAATGAAATACTCTTTGGACGAGAGACTACAGATTGTTATGCTATTTTACAAGTGCCAAGAAAATGCAAGAGAAGCAAGAAGAAGATTTATTGCAAATTTTCATAGAAATATATCCATCAATACAATTCTAAGGATAAAAAACCTATTTGAGGAAAATAAAACTTTACATGATAGAAAAAGAAATATACAAAGAAGAAGAAATCGAGACCAGGCCATTATAAATTATTTTCAAATTAATCCAACCAAATCTATTTCGGATGCAGTTCGGGAAGTTCAGTACGGTGGTGGCGGTGTAAGACGCAGAAGAGTTACCCGAGGGACTGTTCACAGGACTCTGGAAATTCATAAATTTAGGCCTTTTCGTATCCTTCCACTTCAGCACCTAACACCGGCACAAAAAGAACTTCGCTTCCAATTTGTTTCTCAAATGCTAATTCGGCAAGAAAACGAAGACCCTGATTTATTCAAAAATATTGTGTGGACCGACGAAGCTACTTTCACAACATCGGGAGTATTCAACAGACATAATAGTCACCACTGGACCGTTGAAAATCCAAAAAAGTTCCAGAACCAAATTTTTGGAAGACTTACCATTGGCAGAATATCAGAATTTAATTTGGCAACATGATGGGGCGCCTCCTCATGCCGTTGATGTGGTTCAAAATTAAATCGGCGCCATAACGAATGGATAGGGCGAAATGGAACATATGCTTGGCCGCCCAATAGCCCCGACCTCTCAGTTTTGGATACATTTCTTTGGGGCCATTTGAAGAACGTCGTATACAGACAACGAAACGAAAATATTCAAGAGATCATGGGAAAAATTGTCGATGAAATAAACCGCCTTAACCAGGAAAATCATATTGTAACAGCAAGTTTAGAAAGGCTACAAAGGGGTTATCGATGTTGTTTCGAGAAAAACGGCGGTCACATTGAAAACTTATGTTATTAGTAGTTTTATTTTATTATTTAATAATTATTTTTTATTGAATTTCTTTTTCTATCATGTAAAGTTTTATTTTCCTCAAATAGGTTTTTTATCCTTAGAATTGTATTGATGGATATATTTCTATGAAAATTTGCAATAAATCTTCTTCTTGCTTCTCTTGCATTTTCTTGGCACTTGTAAAATAGCATAACAATCAATAAGCAACAATGTAGTCTCTCGTCCAAAGAGTATTTCATTTCGATCAGAGTCAAATATACATTTTTTAGGTGAAGACTTCGACAATAATTAAAATAATGTCAATTTTTATTGACAAAGCATTCAAACGTCATTTTACCTTGATCACCTATACCAACCTATCGTATATTTTAAACAGGTGAAGCTAAAATTTTAGTTTGTAAAACATTAAAATGTAATATAAACAGCTATCGCAAAATCAAATCTTTTAATCAGAACGGACATAAAAAAATCACTCTTTCCAAAAATCCTATAAAAAACGATACATTCCATTTAAAAAACACCTGATGCATAGCGTAACTCTTTTGTTTCTGGTTCAAATATTTTTTCGATGACATTTTTGGATTCTACAAGAAAAAATACATCGATTGGCTATTTTGATTTTTTCCAAAATACAAGGAAGGTCGAAAATAGGTCCCTGTTCAGTCCTCGCTGGAACACCCTGTACAGTTAAATGGATTTAAATCTGTGGAATATTTAGCTACATCACGTGTCCCTCAAGGTTCCAACTTAGGCTCTTTGCTATTTAATCTGTACATTAATAATATTGTCGATGTCATAGATGTAAAGTTTCTCTTATATGCGGACGATTTAAAATTTTATTCTGCTGTGGAGCATCTTGCTGACTGTGAGAGACTTTCAGCGAACCTTGCACGCATCTTAGAGTGGTGTCTAAAGAACAACTTACAATTAAACATCGCAAAATGTAAAGTACTGTCTTATACACTAAAAAAAGATCTTATCATATACAGGTACTATATTCAAAATCAACCTCTCGAGAGACCTGACGTGTTTACCGACCTTGGAGTCACATTTGATCCCTCACTTTCATTTAATAATCACATTGACAATGTTAAGAGTCGGTTAACCGTATGTATGGATTTATTTTTCGGATCAGTCAAGACTTTAACGATGTCAAAACTTTTAAGACTCTTTACAGTGCATATGTCAAGTCCAAACTACAGTACGCCTCAGCTGTCTGGAGTCCTTTCTATCGGATACATATTGATAGGTTGGAGTCTGTGCAGAGACGTTTTTTAAAATACCTAACTTACAGAATTGATAAGGCCTACCCACCTATCACAATTTCTAATGATCCTTTGCTGCCTAGGCACGAATTTTCTAGTCTCGATGTGGGTAGGAGATGCTCCTCGATTGTCACACTCCGCAAGATTATTTCGAATAATATACAGTGTCCAGATTGACTCGTTCTACCTTAGTACTCCCCGTACAAACATTTTACAAAACTCACCTTTATATACTATGTGCAATGAATATAATAATAGTAGTCAAAATGTGGATATCTTTCAGTGCAGTGTAAGGGACATTAAAAGATGTTTTTTTTTAAGAATGTGACCTGACTTTGTCATTTTTTACTTAATCATATAATTAAGTTTACTTAGATAATTAGATGCTTTTTTTCCTGTTCTGTAATTGGGTGTTTTGTACCTGTAGAACAGTGTATGTTAATAAATAAATAATAAATAAATAAATAACTAGTTTCTTTGTAAAAAATATAGTTTTTTTAGGTAATTGCAAAAAACTAAATTTTGCCACCTTTTACCTCCTAAAACAAAAAAAATCCACTCCTCAAATTTAAACACGAAACCCCAGTTTTCCGAAGTCAAATTTTGTTAAGCTATAAAGTTGCGACACGACTAAATTATTAATTAGGAGCTATATACATAACATCGATCGACATTTGTTGGGTTTCTGTTAATTAACTTTTCAAGAACAGAAAAAAAAGCCCTCAGTCTAGAACACTAACGATATTTTAACTTTGTAGGTTTGCTCTTTTGTATATGAGAAGCATCGTTAACAATATAGAAAGGAATACGAGCATTGTTTTCCACAAAAATTGACACAGATAAAAGTGGAGGCCACTTACCGACATGATAATAGGTCAAATTCCGGAGAGTCCTTGCCGGAGTCTAGACAAAGAATTAATCGATACCTAAATACTTAACACGTTAAGCGCCATTTGAATCCTTTTGGATACAAGTGACCTTGATCTTTTTGGCCATTTGTATCCAAATAGATCTAGAGCAATACTTTCACTTTGGGGTGGCTGCATTCGAAAAGATACAACGCGTGCATTTAAATGCATGGAGAACTAATAAAGCATGGCCCGTTGGTCCAGAATATGTTTTTGGCCAACGATTTTTGTTTTTTTTTCTTGATAAATAAATTATGGACATCTTAGAAAAAGTGAACATACATTTTATTTCAAAAACCAATAACAAATCGTTTCTTTATGCGTATTTACGAGTACATGAATAAAAAAAGTTTTATAAATTAATTATTATTATATAAGTTCTGATTTATGGGTACTGAAAAAACATTTCAAACAAAAAATTTGTCACATGCACTACATTTGTGACGAGTTTAGGAAGATTTCGCTTGGGCATATTTCCAATTGTGAGTATTTTTTAGTTTTTCGTAGCAAACTGAACATCTTTTTTTGTCGTCATCAACTAAAACATGATTTATGTTCATTTGATTGTGCTGAGGGAGTGGTTTTGATAAACATTCTTCTAAAAGTTGAGTAACAACTAGTTCTTTGAACTTAGTGATGGACATTTTTTTCTTTGTTACTATCTGATGCACACAATAGGCGTTTATAAGTGCAGTTCCAGTTAGCAGTTCTACTGCTAATTTTCGGTACCACTTTACCCCTTTGCGTAAACTGGTAGAGTACGCTTTCAATTGATCAGAAAGATCTATAAACGATTTACATTTATTCTAATCTAATATTATTGTCGGTTTTTCTATTTGCTCTCTACGTCTTGTTACGGGAGTCATTGAGTTGTCGTGTTTAGTTGAGATTACCAGAACATCTTTTTTGTCCTTCCATTTCAAAACAGTACAGCCTGTATTACTTTGTGAACTTGTAGATTGATACTTTTCCAACTTCGCCTTCACAACTTCG
The DNA here is from genome assembly GCA_030620095.1 of Kuschelorhynchus macadamiae. Taxonomy (NCBI): domain Eukaryota; kingdom Metazoa; phylum Arthropoda; class Insecta; order Coleoptera; family Curculionidae; genus Kuschelorhynchus; species Kuschelorhynchus macadamiae. The sequence continues at coordinate 34,896 of JAUTXW010004005.1, read as the reverse complement.
GTAGGATTATTTTTTCTGTTTGAACGAAGTGTACCCACTAAATGAGTTTTCCTTTTTTGAAGCTCGTGTGCTAAAGATACGCTACTATAAAAATTATCTGTGTAAACAGTCCGCCCCCTATCAAGTAATTTTTCTGACAACTCCAGTACAGTTTTAGTTGCTCCGGAAATGTTTTTATCGCCAGTTTTGTCCTTGCCACAATATACCTTCAGGTTATATGTATAACCACCCTGAAGACACAATTTGTACAATTTTATTCCGAATCTGTGCCGTTTATTCGGAATATATTGCTTGAAACTTAGACGGCCACGAAAGGGAACTAGTGTCTCATCGATACAAAAATTTTCTTCTGGTACATAAACATATTGAAATCGTTCTACTAGCATATCTATCAACGGCGAGATCTTGTAAAGCCGATCATTTTCTGGGGGATTGGAGTTGTCACAGAAATGCCATGTTCTTACAAGTATTTCGAACCTGTTCCTTGACAAAATGGAGTTTATTTTAGTAGTGTATATATCATTTTTTGACCAATAATCCCTGACTTGAGGCAACCGGACAATTCCCATCCATAATAGTGCCGCCAAAAAAATTTTAATTTCATCATAGGTGGTATCATACCAACTTTTTATGCGAGCATGAGGTAGAGTATTAGCCTGAGACTTCATATGTTGTGCGTATCTATTTGTTTCACTTACCATATAGTTTATCAGGTCATCACTTACGAAAATTTTATAAAAATCTACTTCTTTTTTTTCTTTGAAGTTGCTCGATATATCTTCATTTACGCCCGGTTTTATTTCGCTAAAATCAAATATTTTCAGCCTCGATATCGTAAATGTATCCCAAGTTAGTGCGTCTGTTTCATTGTTTTCGTCATCTGACATTTCGTTTTCAGTACCGGAATTCTCTAAATTGTCTATGTTTCCTGAACTAATCACGTTCTCTATGGTCTCAATAACACGAATATCGGAAGCTAAAAAATCACAGATAAATAACACTAACAATGAACATAAAACATTGATAAAAAAACTTACTAGAAGTAGACATAGGATTGGAAACATTTCTAGATGTTGAGGGCATATCACACGTTTGGTAAAGATTTCCATCTTCTGTTATGCCGTCGATGTAATTATCTGAAGCTAAACAATACATTATAATTACTTATATAAGAATAAACACGTTTTGGAAACTTACCGGAAGAAATATTCACATTGGATTTTTCTATTTTTTTATTTTTCTCCTTTGTTTGACTTTTAGAAGATATAGTGAGTTTCCTTTTCTTGACAGGGATGTCCTCATCGCTTGAACTTTCGCTCTCTGACTCATTTCCTTCATACTCCGATTCACTGGCACTAAAAGGGTCCTCCTCGTCTGAAAAGTCTATTTCATCCCACATTTTTTGCAAAGCCCTTTGTTCCTTCTCATATGCCATTATTTGCACCAACTATGCCACTCTTACACAAAACAGATGCTATTCAAACGCTAGCCAATTCGCAAATGCATGTAAAAGTCTCGCGACCAACGCGATTCAACAGGATCTAACGTGTTGAAAAGTTGTATCCATATTTATACAAGTGGCCAAAAATGCTAATTCATGATAATTGGCCGCCTGTATCCATTTGGATACAAGCACTTTTTTACAAAAAAAACAAATATTCCGACACGTAGTTTAATAAAAACAGTTAGAAATAGCATTTTTTATTCATTTCTACTAATTTTACCCAGTGGCCCAGCAATTTGATTTTTTTTTAACATGGTGGCGCTTAACGTGTTAATAAGAATACTGATTTACGTTTGAAATAATAGGATTGAAATGATTACACTGCTAAGCAAAAAAATTACTTCTTTAGAAATATGTTTAATCCCACATAAAATTTAACAAGGAATAAAATAATAATAAAAATAAGCCTATCTATATATTTAAAACACTAAGCCAGATTTTTTAGCAGGTTCGTGAAAGAGTTGTACTGCACCAAATTAGATGATCTTTTTAAAATTATCGACTGGTCACCGAGACCTTTCAACACTATTTTTTGTATTGTTTTATTGCGTATTTGTTCTATAAAACCAATATGTTTTTCTTCAACAACATTTCTGGACGATGTGGTGAATGCGCCACATATTGTTATAGATCTACTGGAAATTCACCTCGCCATCTAACAAAAAAAGCAGAACAAGGTCTCCCAGGCCAGCTAGTTAATAATAATATTATTAATAATACTAATAATAATATTAATTATAATAATGTTAACACATTTCGAGTTTTTTTTTGCATTTCCAACAAAAACATTCTTTTTTTTATTTAACTATAGCACAAATAAGCCAAGTTGGGTTGGCTCGCAAAAATAAAAAGCTATTGTTGTTTATTAGAAATATTTATTTTATAAGCTTATACAACGAAAATGCAAAGGTATGAATAACAGTCTAATGTTATTGCAAAAAGGATCAAACCGCGTATTTCTATCTTTAGAGTTTTATACATTCATTTTGCACTTCTCAGCCTGCTTTTTTAAAGCAGCCTCTGGAATATTCATTGTAGTAGTCCAGCAATAGTCGGCCAATATCTCACAAAACCATTTCCTTTGATACCCCTTTTCTATATTTTCAAAAATGACTTCGTGAAACCTATGACATGTTCGTTACTCACTAAATCACAATTTTTCCGAAATTAATCTAGATGTGAATCCAGGAAATGAATTTTCATTGACATTTTACACCCTTAGTTTTGGCAGCAAGAAAAAAGTTTCGCAATAAGATCTCTGAAGTTTCCCAAAAAAAAATATACAGCTTTTTAAAGGCATTCTAATCAAACATCTTTTTCATTGCCTTCAAGGATGGAATCAAAATCCGCATTTCCAAAAAGTTTTCTAACATATAAATTCCCTCTGTAATATAGCAATCAGTGAGTCTAGGAAACTATAATTTAAACTTTTCTTTTAAATTATTAAAAGCACGTTCTCCTTTGTACACGGTCTTTACAAAAATTTTCATAAGCCCCCATTTTATATGAAGTAGCGGAGTAGCATCCTCTCGAAGGAATCTAATGGCGTGCTAGTTACATTTTTACTTCTTGGCTCCTCGGTGGCTAGCCTGAAGCCGATTTATTTCCATTATCGAGTAACACAGTTTTAAGACCGACTTTTGAGGAATGGATAAAAAGTCTCCAATCTTTTGGATCATAGTCTATATTTGAAGCAATCATTAATTCCCCAATGTCTCTACAGACTACCAAGTTGTTCTGCATGTTAAAAAATGATATTACCTTTTTCTGACGACTTTTCCCTTGGATAAGTCCAAATCTCTTAAAAGATCCCTTTGATTAATTTTATTTTGGCTCTTTACTAGATAAATTAGACACAAAACCAGGGTCCTGCGAGGTTACACAATTGTACATAGTGTCATCTATGTTTAGGAGGATAAACTACACATACTCAACCTAAAACCTACAGCTAAACGTTATCTGGCTTGTTCCATGAAATTCTATCCGCAAAAATACAGATGACGCTGTGTAAGATGATGTTGTGGGAAAAAAAGTTAGCAGAGGATAATCTGTCACATTTTCTGACTTGTAAGGCATATCAGGAAAGCACAAGTGTCTCAATATCATACCAAATATATTCAGAGAAAATGAGAAGCCTTCTGGCAGAATTTGAGAAGCGTTTTCAGGATTTTAACACCCAAGAAAACAGTTTTTCTCTATTTACTGGTCTTTTCACTATCGATATTGATAAAGTTCCCCCTCATTTGCAAATGGAAGTAATTGAGATTCAGTGTCAGACCCATTTAAAACAAAAATTTGATAGTGTTGGTACATTCGAATTTCATAAGTACTTGACTATTCAATACCAAGAAATCAGAAAATTTGCCTGTAAAATCCTGTCATTGTTTGGAAGTACCTATAAGTGTGAACCACTATTTTCTTTGATGAAAGGAAACAAATCTCCCGCAAGCTCGCGATTGACGGACGCACACTTGGATGCATTTTTAAAAGCTATTTCCGCCGATAGATTCGCGCCACAAATAGACTTAATTAAAGACGAAAGATGTCAAATATCTGGCAAAAAAATTTAACGTTTGTAGTTTTTTGTAATGTCCTTTTTATTGGAAATTTAATAAACAGACTTGTTCTATAATTGTACTTTTTCTCAAGATTTTCAGCAGTTTGTCTTCTTTAAGATAAGGTTTTGCGGCCCACCTAGTCGATGATCTTCATGCTTTTGGCCCACCAGTGACTTTGAGTTTGACATGACTGCTTTAGATCATAGGAACAGCGAAGGCCAATGACCACCCTTTTCCACTTAGTACCGAAGACTGTTCGCACAATTTGCAATAGATACGTCGTGCCCAACTTTTATACTTTTATCCTGGTCTCCAATTTTGCAGCCCAAAATACATATGGTAGGATTTCCTTACTAAAGGGCTTATAGTACATTTTGGCTTCTTAAAGATAAATTCACCTTATATATATACTGCATAGATAAATTCACCTCATATATACTGATCCAGCTCATTTACGCAAACTCTTAAACGGTGGATAAAATAAATAATAACTGAATTGAAAATTTTGACACCTTTACTCCAAAATGTGGTCATATGAAAAAGTTATGACAATAACACATTTTGACTAGGAAATCCAGGACTGCATTATATTAGAAAATTAGAAAAAATCATTGAAAGTCCTTTCCTCCATAAATTATATATACCAAGATTTTTCGTGTGCGTATATTCCTGGAAAGTGTCCATAAAAGTGCAAAGTTAGTATTAACCAATATCTAATGTCCTTACGGTTACATTTGTAAGCCATTTACTTCGACAGATTTTTACCTTTGTCTTTACCTTTCTCGTCAAGCCGGCTCTTTTATACCCCGGAGGGCAGAAGAAACTAAGTTTGCAGCGATCCATCATTTCAGCTATAAAATCAAGTGTCAAGAAGACGTTTATAAGAGCAGCACGAGCTCTATTTATATTTTGTTAGTGTAGGTATTCGTGTCCAGAGTTTCTAAGCCTTATTCTGCTTTCGAGCGCAGTCATCTTCTCAGTTTTTTGATACGACCGGAGATGATCGATAGTTTACTTTAAAGTTAAAATCTTTGCAGTTGTACAGGGTCCGGCAAAATACATTTCAATGTAATTTCTGGATAAGAGAATAAACTACAGCATTTGTACTTAGCAATACGTAATATTTTTTATTAACGCTTCACCTATGCAATTAATTCGTTTAAAACTGCTTTCAGGCAAATATAGTGAAACTCTTGCGCTCTTGTACCTGAATCCTTTTTCAGAAAATCTGCTACTATATTCATTTTGTAACAGATTTTATTTGCTTTAGTTTTTTATGGGATTATCTTTTCGATGCAATGTATAGTGTTCGGGAAACGTTGGTACCAAAACCCTAAAAATACCTAGCGTATTTAATCTAATTACATGTTTGCCCGCTATATTAAAAACCAATATAAATTAAACAATTACCCCGGCTAAAAGGTTACTTCACGCTCCAAATATATTAAAATTATTTCTATACTATCATATCGTACAAGCTAACTTTCGATCCCAAAACAAACATGTCTGTGTTACATTCAACAGCAAAAATGATTATATTTGCTTAACGCCGCAATCCACGTCGATCATATAAAATTATTTTATACATTTAAAAAGGAACAAACTGTATCTCTATTTGATTTCTCAGTATTATCTGCAGTAAGAGCAAACAACTTTCCTCTTTCTTCTTCTCTACTTTTTTTTGAAAATGAAAGATCATTTTTTATATTTCCATCTCTTTTCAACTATATAACTTTGTATATCCCTCACAGAGTACCTTCCAGCAATCAGAAAGGATTTACCAGCAACTGAGGGCAAAACAACAGAAAAAATTTGAAACTGCGCAGCAAACAGCAGTCAATACAGCCACTACAGAATGCGGTAATCAATTAATCATCTGTTTCATTAACAAAAGTAGAGGAATCGGTTCTCTCTCCCTCTAAGAAACATTCCAGTAGTAGACATAATAGCAAGTGTAGAGGACCATATAAGAAAACTACCACAAGAACAGGCAGATTCAGTTCGATATGAAACAGTGAAAATACTTCGTGACTTTAAACGATTCCTCGATTTTAGAGAGTTTCAAAAATACATAAAGCTAATGTACCGTTACGTCCCATCTCCACTGCAATAGGTTCGCCATCTTACAAAATAAGTAAATATTTAGCCAACATCTTAAACCCTTTTACAGGACGATATTATTCTTATATCACAAACTCTAAACATTTCGTAGAAAAGCTTAAAGATTTTACTTTAGATCCCGGTGATATTTTCGTCAGTTTTGATCTATCTGTACACAAATGTGCCAAGGGAGGACTCAATTTCTATAATTTCTGACATATACATACATATTTCAATATAAAAACCTTAATTGAATTGATAAGAGAATGCTTAATGTCCACATATTTCATTTTTCAAGGGACCTTTTATGAGCAAACGTCGGACGCCGCCATAGGGTCTCCTGTGATTGAATCGTAGAAATTGCTTTAAGCTCTGCTCTTTTATAAACCCAAATGTTGGTTTAAATATGTCATTATGGGAAAATTTAATTATATATTTAGAACATCTAAACCAACAACATTCTAATATAAAATCCAATATAAAAATTCAGTCAGATGACATCATTCCCTCCCTTGAGAACGGCGCCCTGTTCCAGGAAATCGACACATACAAATAAATATGTAAATTTTCGCTCTCCATCATCTATCTCAAAAATAATCCATTAGCGATTCATTAGTCTTTAGCTATGTCAATATGTGATACAAATTGAATTCCGGACAAAACAGAAAAACTGACTGAAGCTTTAAAATCAAAAAGATATTGCACTGGAGATATTAGGCGTTCGATTAGGTATTATAGTAATCCCAGACCTAAACCTGTATTGCATACTCAACCATCAAGTAGTGGAGTTTAATCTTTTATTCAGAGTACCACAGGTAAAATTGCAATAATTCTGGGGAGATCCAACATTCGCACAATCTTCAACACACACATAGAATTAGGCAATGTTTAAGGACACCGGAAAAAGTAATTCTATTGCAATGAGAAAGAGTTTATAAAATCCTTTGTTCTTGCGGTAAAATATATATAGGTGAAACTTGACAGTCTGTGTCTACTAGACTTAAGGAATATGAAAGATCTGTAAGTAAGAAATAATCTGTGCAATCCACTGTCGCTGAACATCAGCACTCAACAGGACAGATGATTAATGTAAGAGATACCAAGCTTCTTGCATCAGTTTCGGGTTATTATAAACCAAAAATTAGGAAGTCTATGGAAATTAAAGTACGGGACACGAAAGAAAACCGGGCGGAGCCAATCGATTTAGGAAGGTCGGGCAAGAAATCTCTTTAAACCAGTGGTGTCCCGTCGTTCTTTAAATAATATGGCACTCCTTTTTGACTATACGCACTTCAGATAATTAAAAAATGTTACTATGCTTAATGAACCTTTATCTATATTTGTCTGTTTTCTTTCGTGTACCGCACTTCTATATCTCTTTTGTGTTGCCAAAACGACGAACTTTCGAATTTTAAAATGATACATTGATTTTTCTTGATCGATTTACCTATAAATATATTTTTTCTTGAGTTCTGTCATGAACGGTTCCCGGGCTACTGCCTACGTCCATTATTATTTGACCACCCAGTGATACACGATTTACAAGTCCAGATTTTACAAGGGCAGCCAGCACTAGATCCAGTGAACGAGATTTATCAAAATTTTAATTAATGCAGTTCGACTTTGGGCTACTCGGGTATGCCAAAAGTGGCCGTCTGTCTCCGTTTGTCATATTACTTTATACAGGGGCCGTCATTGTGAGGTACTATACAGGGCGTTTCCTAATTGCGTGCTGATGTTAAAGTTTTTATATCCTAAAAGGCTTAACTTTTGAGATATAGGATGGTAAAGTTTAAAAAGAAAACATATTTTTCATCCCAATTCTGATGCTATTGTAGATAACTGCATGAAATTTGATACACGTCATCTATGCACTAAGGAGCATACGGATTTATCCTGGTTAATTACATATGCTCGCTACTGGTAGAAATTTCAAAAATTGATTGTTAATAAAAAATGCCTTTTTATGCATAAAAGACGTGTATCAAATTTCACACAGTTATTTATCTATAATAGCATCACAATTAGGATTTAAAAAAAATGTTTTTTTTAAAACCCTTTACCTCCAAAGTTAAGACTTTTAGGTTCATATTAACTTTTTTCTTAAAAAGGTCCAAGAATCACCCCCCTTTAACATTAGCACGCAATTAGGACTTCACAATGACGCCCCCTGTACAAAGTGATATAACAAACGAAGACAAACGGTCACTTTTGGCATACCTGAATAGCCCAAAGTCGAACTGCATAAGTTAAAATTTTTAAAATCTTGTTCACTGGAATCAGTGCTGACTCCCTTACTATAACTACATTGATGTGTTAATTTTGGAAAAATATGAGTTCTGTAGTTTTTCAAATATTAATTGCAATATTAGATATTTTTTGACACCCGGTATTGAACAGGAAATTAATTATTTTAAAGCAGTTTATTGACAGCTACTTTATGAACAATTTTACAAAATATATGACAAAAAACTAAGCCATTTTTGAGGTTGACGGCTGTGATTCTAACGGTTCGATTCCTTCTAAATCGTTGTTTTCCTCTGTAAATGATGAGGTTTCGTCGTCACTACTTGAAGATCCCAGTGTGATAACTAAATCATCAATAACCGTTTCAATTTTGCCATCTTCTTCCCAGTATCTATCTTTAATAGAACGAACATGTTTAACATACGATTTCCAATTTTCAGCCGATATTGAGTCAATCGCTTTTAATGTTATTTTATTTAAATCTTTAATTGAAAGTTCACCGGTGTTGCGCTGTCGAATATATTTTTTTACTCCTGCCCATGCAAGTTCAGTAGGGTTGAGGTCGCACATGTATGGAGGCAGCCCTAAAGGTGTATGACCGAGGTTACGTAAAAGACCGTCAATTTTATAGTTCTTTTCTCTAGGCTTGTTGGCTGATATTACTTCATATAATTGATATTTTCTCAATGTTGGATCACATTTAAGCCACGATGTCATATGAGCTTTTGTAGAGTATTTAGTTGGCACTTTATTTTCTACGTAAAAATGATAAGACGCATTATCTATTACCACAACTGATTTGGGAGGAATGTTAGGTAGAAGCTTCTCGAGCAGCCACTTTTCAAAATTATCTTTATTCATCTGTCCATAATAGTCTCCAGTTGTTAGACCCGAGTGAAAAACTAAAGCAGCACCTGGAACAAATCCGGCTTCTGAACCAGCATGAACTATAATAAAGCGGTTACTAGAGCGGATTCACCTGTAACACTTTCACTTTGCTAGCATTTGTTCACTGTCATATCATTATCTACCCAGGTTTCGTCGAGATACACAATATTGCGTCCTTCTTGCCTATATTGCCTTACAGTTGATAGATACAATAACAGTGACTCACGCGTCGATGGACATACATCGGGTATAAATACTTGAACTCTGCTTATGGGAGCTCATTTAGTGTTTTGATCTTGTGCAGTGAAGATCCCTAAAGATGCTTCGTGCAGTCGCAGGCTAAACGCTTAGTAGTAATTCCAATTTGGCAAGGCCTAAACCCAAGAACCATGATATTTTAATGTGAATATCCCTGTGATTCAAGAAAGTACGGCGGGTTTTGAAATAGGAAGACACTTGAACTTCAACAATAACTTCCACACCGCTAAATCCAAGATACTCGCATTTCAACTGTAAAAATTGCTTCCAGGCTTCTATTTTTTTAGTTTTTTTAAATTAATAATTATATTGCTCTAGCTTTTATGTGCGTGTAAATTAATTAAATCTCTAATTTACTTCTGACAAGTGATAAATACAGTACAGGTTGATTTTTAATATAAGCTACTAGTGTGGCCTTATGATCTGCTTTGATATTAGGGCAAATTTTTATACAGTGCGGGTTAACTTGAATTGAAAGTAAAAGTGATTACTTTTTTACTCAGCCAGTTAACGGCTAGTAAATAATTTATTATTTCAATTAAAAGAAGAAGTTTAGTGTTCTTTTTGTTTATTTCCATCAAAGGTGATAATTGGTTCCCATCACTGTTCGGTTTGTATCTAAAGTGGTCGAACTATGTGAAGATAACTCAATTGTAGTTTCTTGTTATTATGGTAAAAAATCACTTATTAAGCAGTGTAGAAATGTTCTGAAGAAAGTTGGTTTTACTCTATTTTAATTGTACAAAACGTATATATCATTTGTTGTGTGTCTTTTGGGGCCTAATTATGGTAACAATGCAGTGTTCAGTATCCAAATTAGTGAAGACAAATTAAGCATCAGAGCAGAATGATAAGTACAACCACGTATGGAATGTTAACATTTCAAAAGTTTGAAGCCGGGTAAATGTCACTTTCTACCAGTGGCGGCTCTTCCATAGGGTCATTTGGTCAATGACCCCCAAAAATATTTCAGAAAATAAATTATTTGTTTGACAGTCCCTCCTAATAGTTGTAATAAAACGCCAACCTTGGGAAAAGTTAAATACGCTACACTATTAGCCAGGCGAGGGCGGTTCAAATGGTCTTGTTGCGTTACTTAGGCATAATAAAATACGCTATACTAAGCTAGGGTGGCCAGTCCGAAATGCTCTGATCACCTTAAAGCTTGACGAAAGTAACCGAAGATTTCACAGCTACCGAGCGTGATAGCAAATGGAGTATAACATCGCGATTTGGGTCATCAGCCGGTCTCTTCTTATAATTCGGTTGATCGGTCGCGGCATCACGTTGGCATGCGGAAGTTCAATTGTTCAGAGGTCGCACGGTCGATATTCTAACTTGATATTGTTTCGGGCGTTTTTAATCGAGGGAAATTTATTTAAATACTGTTTTTTGTAATATATACTTTTTTTATTTCTATGATCCATGTGTGAGTTGGAAATATACAGGAAATAAAATGTTGGTAGTAACTAGTGCAGAAAAATAAACTAAAAAGTGCTTACGAACCTAATTTTACAAAATAACCAACTTTAAAATGGTCTATGTTTGAGCAGTGAATGTAGATGAAATAAAATGTCGGTAGTGCAAAAAATTAAACAACTAAAGAGTGCTAATGGACGTAATTTTGAGAAAATACCCGAATTCAAGGTAAGTGGTCGCAATTTGCCAGAACTTAGTATACGACAAACTAGTAAAGACAAAAATAAAGAGATTCATCGAAACTTTCGCAAAAGTATGTACGATTTAGCTAACTGGATATGTGGTTGTGAAGTCTCTAACTCATTTTACTGTTTTGTTTGTATGTTGTTTGCTAAGGACTCGTCGGACTCATTATGGTGCAAAACCGGTGTTAAAGACTTAAAACACTTAAAAGAAAAAATAAAAAAACATGCGTTTTCTGCAGATCACATGAAATGTTCGGTGAACTATGCTGCGGTCGGAAGTACTGATATTCGCACTCAGCTAGACACAGCTTATAGAAAATCCTTTAGAGATTTTAATGAAAATGTATCCAAAAATCGTTATATTTTAAACAAAATTATAGATTGTGTAAAATTTTGTGGAGCATTCGAGCTGGCACTACGTGGTCATGATGAAGAAGCTTTGTCTGAACATCCAGGGGTTTTTCGAGGGCTTATAAATTTTTTTCAGGAGTTGCGCTAAGACAGACTATCCGCTTTAGCAATGTTCAGTATCGAGAAAGACCATAGGGTTGATGGCTTTTTGCTTTTAGCGATTTCACTAAAAAATATGCCAACACAATAGTTTCGGAAATAGCTTTGTGAACACCTTTCGCGAACACCAACTCTTGAGAACATCATAAACTTTATTATACCTTGCACGGCTCTTCTTGGGTAACAAATATTTTTCCAAATTTTCCGCGGTTTCTCTCAATTGAGAAAAAGTACAAATGATTTCCTCCGAATTGCTCATTGTCTTCGAAAAAACTTTTATAATGATAATCTGTTAAAAATGCAACTAATTTAAGTTTGTTTTCTTCGCTTGTTTAGCACCATAATAACCATTGTCAAAATGTCAATTTGACTTTTTATTTGTGGATGGTGGCGAAGCTTGTGGTTATACAGGTGTCTTACTTTGTTAATTTCTCACATGGTTATATTTGTGACAAAAAAACGTCATTTGCAGTTAAAACGTATGGTTGTAAATAAAATAGTATACAAACCTCGGTAAAAAGGTTTTATTCCTGTACGAGAAAACAACATTCTCTTTTCTCGGCAGGAATGAAACAGTCTGTAATATAAATTTATTTTAGCGTCATTAATTGCAAATTATCGAAAACATGCAGTTGTCATTTATTTAAAAATTATTGTTTAATTTTTTACTACTTACTACTTTAGAGTTAGTAATAATAAAATAGATGAGTGATTTAATTAATTTTAAGAACATTATGTAATATAAATGTTACATATTTTTTACTTGAAATTTAATATATTTAAAAGTTGGTTTTTGTTTTAAAGCAGATTTTGATTGTTTTTAAAATAATAATCGATTGATAAATAGAAAAATACCATTTTACAAAAAATAAGTAAGTAAACGTAAGTAAACTTAAATGATCAGCAAGCTATGGAAATTCCAACTGTTAAGTTGTTTTTAATGACTTATAATGTAATTAAATCGTCTTTGAACTAAATGGGAAATATATTAGAAAGAATTTGTTTTCTCCCCTTATAGACAGAAATGCGATTAAATGATCCATCCTGCTCTACATATACATAAAAAACTGAAAAAAGTGCGAAATGTTTTACCGTTTTTTTTAGAATTCTCTCTGTGAAGCCGACCTTTCTCGAGGTGGCAAGTATAAAATTCGATTTTAGAGTCGGTGAGAAAAAAACTTCCGGAATTTCTTCCTGTAAAAACTACTAGTTGATCATACTAATATACATCAGTCCATAGTAAATAATATAGAGTGTGTGTAAAAAAAGTCTTAATTTTTCCCTGATTTGTTGGCCGATCTAGACCAAATTTGGTAAAGTAGTGTAATGGGATATTATGCACCCATCGGCGTTGTTGCCACATACCTAGTTTTTCAGAAAATCTAAAGAAATTTAGTTTTTTAAATGGAATACCCTGTATATTTTTTATTTTTACAGTAAATTTTACACTTTTGGTATAAAGTGTCTTATCCCTAATATCTATAGTTTTTTAAATAAACACGTTTTTCAAAGCATTAAATAATAATAAATTATAACAAATATTCAAATAGTTTTTCCTGAACTGTTTGACAGTGAGCTAATTGAAAATAAATCTGTTGAATTGCATAGTAAATAATCTCTGGTGTTATTAATACTATTTCATCCTGTATTCAACGCTGTAATTCAGCCAAATCTTGAGGTTTGGTTGCATAAACATTATTTTTTAAGTATCCCTATAAAAACGAGTCGTTTAGCATCAAATCAGGGGAATTAGGCGGCCACTCGATAGGTTCTCTTCTAATCCGCCTGTCTGGAAATGTATTATTTGAAAATTCGCCTACCTTTATTCTAAAATGCGGTGGAGCTCTGTCCTGTTGGAAGTATGTAATTGCATAATTCGGGCCTATTGCGTTTTGAATAGCAGACAGTATTTGATTTTCCAAAACCTGAAGGTAAAGCTGTGATGTCAAATTTCCTTCAATAAATTATAGCCCGATCTTGTGGGTACCATCGAGCCCAGCCCATACATTCAGTTTTTCAGGACGTTGCATATGACATTCTGTCATCTAATGGGAATTTTCATGGGTAGTTATGTCTATAGACTTTACCGTTTAACATAAATATTGCTTCATACTATAAAGTTGTAAAATTGGTTATTTTGCTCCCATTTACTGCTGAAAAGTTTTCCTTAATGAGGAAAAAGGAGTTTAAACAAAATTTTATAAAATATCCAAACTTTTCTCTTCATTTCTTGCTGAGTTATGTAGCTTATCTTTACAATTTCCAGTCTCTTAAAAATCGTCGGATAGGTTTTAAAACAGTGGGTTTAGAATTCGGATTTTCGTTTAGAAATGCGTCATTAAATACATTTTAAACTTCTTCGTAAGATCTGTCCCAATCGCCATATCGTCTCATCACAAGAAGAGTAATTCTTTCCCTTTCGCTTAAAGGCATTTTTGGATTGACACTCTTTGTGACATTATTAGTGATAATGTTTCGATCTAATGTTTTAATCTAGGTATCTCATCAGCAATGATGGTAATAGTTCAAACTAAGGTGCTTAATTGCATATTGGTATCATATCATTCCAAAACGTCTGTATTTAATTTAAATTCATTTGATTTTCCTGTACCGAATTTAATTTAGATCGACCCACAAATTGGGGAGATTTTATGCCGTTTCCAGACTTTTTCCACATTCTGTATAATATTCACACATTGTTTAAGTATAGTATTTTAGTAGAAAAATTATTACTAGCTTAAAAGGTTAGAAAATAAAAGTTAAACTTTTTATGTTCATTTCATATTCCGACTTTGGAAGTCCTGGCTTTCCATTTAATTTAACTTAGTACAAGTAAGCTACGAGCGGCATTACAAAACGAAGTTTTAATTTACTAAAACTTTCGCATTATAATATTCCTTAATTAAACAAATGGAGAATAAGTCCCTTTTAAAATGATCCGCCTGTCTTATGGAAATTAATTAACCACGTTAACTGTAGTGTGGTGGTGCCAGAAGCGTCAACTAGCACAATACAATACAAAAATTATGTTTATATACAGCGAGAGCAAAAAATTATGAAACACCCCATATACCTCATGTTCGATGTTTGAATTCTATGTCATATTCTGACCATTTTTTATGTATCATACAATATGCCGATATTCAGTAGTTTTCGAAATATTTATCACAATACATTATTGACAACAATTAATTATTCATGTACTTATTAAGTAAAATTGATCGGTATCAGTTTATATTTCAGCTTTAAGGTATTATTTGAGATCAATTAGTCAGTTTCCATGAAAAATTTGGAAAAAAAAATCAAAACAGACCTATCCTAATAAAACATATGATGTTAGAAAAGGGAACATTTAATCAAAAGCTTTTCAGCTGGTGGCCATTGACAATCTAACAATATCCCCAACCGTTGCACGAATTCATTCTGAACTTGTTCTGGAATTCGCCGAATTTCATGGCGTATTCGTTCTTTTAGGTTTTTTAAGTAAATAAAGTAATGCACACTATTTGTAAAGTATCCCTACAAAAATTTGAAAGGAGTGAAGTCAAGTGACCTCACTGGCCATTCTGTTACTCCCCATCTTCCAATCCACCTCTAAAAAAGAAAGTCTTTCAGAAATATTTGGATCTTCTTCATCAGGATATAAAGTAACTAGAGCTGAAACTGCAGTTTTGGCGTTTAACTGTTCCATTAAAACAAAATGTTGCCTTGTCCTAAAATGTCATATTTCGTGCAAAATGTGCATCATTATTGCAAATATTTTCTATACTCTGCGCCTGTCAAAGTTATCCTGGTTTAGTCCTTGAACAACATTTTTATTACGATTTATAGCCGATATTAAAATTCAATCCCACTTGTCTGGTACTGAAATGGGGATTATCTTCATAGAACAACAAAACTTTTACGTTGGCCTCTTCGCCAATTCTAGGACGACCACGAAGACGTAGATTACGTACCGATCCAGTTTCTCCAAATTTTGAAAATACATTACTTAGTGTAGACGTGGATATTGGCTGTCGATCTTGATGAACATTATTAAACAATTCGCAGATCTCAACCGTAGATCTTTTCCTATCTCCATAACCAACCATCATAAGTATTTCAGTCCCATCTTTTTCACTAGGGTGCATCGTGTTCAGATGATAAATGATATTAATACGATACAAGTGGGCAGTGGCGTAGCTACAAATTTTGCCCCCCCCCCATGGTTTTCGGTAAAGGTCACCCTCTCAAAACAGAAAAATAACTGATGGCAAAAAAAAGTTCTTTCTTGTCAATAAATGTAGCCCCCAAACCATATCCGGGAAATATATGATGACTAAATAAGGACATCCATACTCTCATAATCCCCTTGAGCTCATTTGCAATTATCGCAGGGCTCCCTGACCTCGCGGTCCCCCCCGCACCACGGGGGCTGGCGGGAGTGTAGCTACGCCACTGCAAGTGGGATAAAAAATGTTATTAACATACTCGTGTAACCACACAAGGATGTTAATAACGATGTATCACACGTGCATCGTACAAAATTTTAAAATCTTTTGCGAGTTATAATATAATTTACATTTTCGTGAAAAGATTACGTATCAAATATTTAAAAACAAATTACCTCTGTTACATGTACTTTCTATACCATAGCAATCAAGTAACTAAGTTTTTGTTAGAAAACATTAAAAAATAATATTGTCAAACAATGTAATTTGACACAAAGAAACGAGTTTCATACATTTTCAACATAAGCGATTCCTTCCAGCCGACATCCAAGAAATGGCTACAAGTGTAATTTCCAGTCTTCTGCCTGAAAAATGTAACTTGTACTATTGTAAGGGAAATGTATTTCCCCTAAAATAGTAGTTGTGCGAACGGCAGCTCTTCATTAGGTGGCAATAGAGGGAAGTAGGCAAGGAGTACTTACACCTTATTTTTGGGCGTCACTTAGTTGCTATATTAAAGAGTTCCGCTCTGAAAATACTGATGAAAAATAAAACACTTCAAGTAAGTTTCAATCTGTTTACTTTACCCTTTTTTGATGTTTATGATGACATGAAATGATAATTTAATGCTATAATAAAAATTACAAATAAAAGGTAAAGAATATTTTCATTCAAAATACTATATAACCAACTCTGATATATTAAATTTTAAAAATGATACCCGATTAAATAATTCAAATGCCGCTTCCTTGATCAAGAAATTATGCGTTTATGAATATGTGAGAAATATGCTTTATCTAACCTATAAGCCTATGTATTGTTCGAACCAAAATTATCTGATTAGGTTTTACTACACTAATCACATATATGTAGGTATATGAATTTAAATAGATAAAAATATATAGTTTTAGGTTTAATAAACAAAATTAGTCATGAAATTTGCCTGAAGGGCTTAAAATTCATGAGGTTACACTAAAAAAAAATTATAAATATATTTACATTCAATATAAATAAAATGGAAATAACTGGCGTTAATTCCAAAAGCAGTAAATATGGATCTATAGAGGTATGATGAGTTAACTCATCTCAGCACAGCAACCCAGTGCACGTGTATACTCTTCCATAAGAACATGTGGAAAATGGACAAAAAAAGACAGGTTATGTTACTTCTGCATTTTCATACAAATGTTGTAAAAATACCAAAAAGACTTATAAGGTAGCTGAAGCAAGAAGCATGGAGGTTGGAGTGTGGACGTTGGACCACGTAAAGAATACCGAGAATGAAAATAAGACCTTAAAAGTTTTTACAAAAAAAAATCGCTTACCTTAATTTAAGGGAATATACAAAATCCGCCAGACATTGGCATCCTTTTATCCAAGAAGGTAAAGAAAACAAACATAGCAGTCTTAACTAAATATGATGCAACATGCCGCACCAGGCAAAATGGCCCTTGACCTCTCCTTCATCGAGTCACCTAACAGCTGACTGAATAGGGTAGTGCAAATTAAAATCCATGTTTCAATTTCCTACCAAAGATGACCAAAATTCAAAAATCATCCTCTCTTTGGGCATACTATTCAATGTTGCGTAGTGTGATGTCTATTAGAATACAAAATCGAAGATATTAACGAAAAACGATATTGGTGTTTTTCTGCAGGAAGCTGATGATAACAAGTTCTTTATGGCGAAAGCAGCACTTATTGTTGGACTAGCAGGAGCACGTAGAAGAGAAGAGCTGACAAACTTACAAAATGAGAAAGATGAAGGTGCGTGGTTTCGATTTGTAATATCATTCACGAAGAGAAAAATAGCTCGAAAGTTTTTTGTAACATCAGGAGACATTGAACGTTTAGATGTGGTGGAAATTGTCCGAAATTACATCAAGTTACTCTCTAAACACATTGGTCATGTTCTTTTTTTCGTGTGCTATAATAACGGTAATTATAACAAAACAGCCAGTGGGAATAAACTCTTTCGAGGTATGCCTAAGACTGCTGCTTTGTTTTTAAAATTATCCAATACAGAACAATATACCGGCCACTGCTTTAGAAGGTCGTTTACATCACTATTAGCCAACACCGGAGTGGATATTTTGACCCACGGGGGATGGCGCTCAAATACAGTTGCAGAAGGATACAATGAGTCTTCGGAAGAAAACAAAAAGAAGACTGCTTTGAGAATACTCGGATATAAAGAAAATAAAGCAAACTAGTATCCAAAAACTGAACATATTTAATGCAAGTTTGTCGCAAGTTAAGTCAAGTTTATCGAGTACATCTGGTATTAATTTAAATAACTTGCAATACTTGTGTAAATAATATTTACAATAATTAATAGTTTGTAAACAAAAATTAACGTATTTTAAACAAAAATAAACGTATTTTTTTTTAATTCTGTTGAAGTTTTAATATTAGTAGATATCATTCGGTAATGATAGTGGGCGGTAATATCTAATATTACCTAAGTAAAATCCGTGCAGTGATTATACCGTTTGATTTACGTCTCATGGAATTTATTTTAGAAAAAATAAGAAAAATTTTTTAAAAAGGCATGAAACTACCTGCCGAAACGTCAAATTTTAATTACACATTTCAGATAATTAAATATCGTTTTCCTCCTCCCTGTATTGTAGGCGACCTATTTTGACACTGCTTTGACAGCCGTAAGTGAAAGTTTAGGTATTGGTTGCCCTTAACGATAGGATGTAAGTCAACTTACATCCCTAGAAAAATAATAATCCAAAATTATTATAAGTAGCTTTAATTTTTGATTTCATCAACATATTACAAAAATCCGGTGATATTAATTGAAATGAATATTAATGGTACAATTATTACAATTATTCACATCATTAACAAAATTTGGAAACACGTTTTCTCGTTTCTTCTTGAGGTGTATTATATTTTCTGACTCCATCCTTCATTTCTAACCAATGTTTCTGTCACTGTTGAAGCACTGCAAGAGACTTCTGGCTGGGTCTTATTGTATAAAATTTTATTCGCTACTTCCTTTTTATTATTGAGGATCTCAGCTAAGTGACTTTCTGCAATAGTAGCGGATTTCCATCCACTATGTCGCTTGATAGCTAATACATCACCTCCAGTATTTGCTAATAAAGTTGCCGACGTTCTTCTAAAAGAGTGTCCAGTATACATTTTGAAGTTCTCAAACTTTACAAATTTCGCAATTTTACTTGGAATTGACAAAAACGTATTTTTCCCGACAGGCTGGTTTAAGCAATTTCCATTTTGATATCGCATCAAGAAACGCGGATTAATAGTCGTCATGTGGGATCTTGTATCAATGTACTTTTAAATTATTTTGAAATGACAAATCTGAGTGTGGTCACTTTTTGTCACTGTAAATGTACATGACATTGGGGTCAGGAATGATCACAATTATGACTTCTTGACTTATTTTAACATTGTCCATTTTCATTTCACAGAGTTCATTATAAGCACGCTCCAGCAACTCCCAATACCATTACGACCTTCATCAATAAGTATATATCATCGTGGGCTTTAAGCATGAACTTATTCACATCTTCCCTGTTAAACACATTCGATTTTTTGGGTTTATCTCCATCATTTTTTCTTTTCAAAAATGCTCGAAGTTTTGGATACTTAGAAATATCTATATGTTCCTCTGTAAAAAGGGTGGACTTCAACATCGAATACTCACACCATAAGCTTGATGGGGACTTCAATATAGCACTTTTTTCATGGAAATACGCCAAAAATAAGGTTTCTGAGACTGCAGTAGCCGTCTTGCTTTGGCACCAATTCTTAAAGGATTTATATGCTGCTTCATACCTTTTTTTCGACTTTTTCGGTAGTAGAGATAAACAAGCAATATTCGCTGATTCTTCTATGTCTGAAACATCCATTTTGTCCACACAGAATCAAACAATTCGACTTCTTCAAACTTTTCGCTATGAATTGTCAACTTGACGTTGTTGATAAAATAAAAACTGCTTATGTTGCTCTGGCAACGGATCACGGCTGCCTTCATAATTTAATGAGAATGCTATTGAATGTAATGATAATGAAAATCCAAAAATGTATCCAGCATTTTCTTGTCAACATACAATACAAGAAAGGCGAAAAATGTTATTTACTATATGGGATGTAAGTACATCAACCAGTCTCGAACTTTTTTGCGAGCCCTCGCTATCGCTCGGGCGCAAACTCGTCCCCGACTGGTAAATGTTACTTACATCCCTTATAGTATAAATAACTATTTATTTATGAACTCATGAATACATAACCCAAAAAAAGACATACATATTACTATATATTTTTTAATTTTTTATTCCAGATGCGGATAGGTCTTCACACTGGATCAGTTCTAGCTGGTGTAGTGGGGGTAAAAATGCCTAGATACTGTATGTTCGGACATAATGTAACGATTGCCAATAAATTTGAGTCAGGTAGCGAGCCTCTAAGGATAAACATCAGTCCTACGACGTACGAGTAAGTATAGTGTGTCATTAAAAACATAGTATAAAACAATCGTGCAGAAATATATTTTTTTTTCTCAAAGTGTTGTTTTTTACTCGATTACGTCTTCAAAGGTGGGTAATGTTTTTAAGGAACTTCTAGATAATCAATTGCGCAATATTTTATACTACTAAATATTTATGATTGTCTATAATATGTATTGATGGTTTATAGTCTAGTTCACAAACTCAGAATGGTATTAATTCTTGCTACTGCTAGTAAAAATATGAGTAAAGGCTCATTATATTCGAAATGACATGGCGAGTAAAAAAAAATTGCAAAAGTTTCAAACCTAATCATATACAATTTCGAAAGCTATTAACAAATTACGATTTCAAAAAAGTAGTTTAATTTTTTGCAAATATATTGGAGAATATTAACATTTAAGAATTAAAAAAAGATTCTTTAAGAAGACAAAATGCCCAATGAAACAATCCAGACTCCCGGAACACTATCTCTATTATTAATAATTTTAATTTAATATTGAAAACAGAGCTCCGCGCGGCGAGCACTAAAAGAGGGAGAAATAAAATGGTGCCGTAACAGAATAGTAAAAAATCAGCCTCAGAAACTGAGTAATAGATTCATTTCAAATTTTGTGCAAAAATTAAGTGTGATATAGAGATGGACTGGTAAAATTGATTTTATACATTTTCACGTTTTAGGGTCCCTAGATGCCGAAAAACATATTTTCGCAATTCCGTTGGCATGTCTGTCTGTCTGTCTATTCTACGCATAGCTAAAGTAAAACTACTTACCCAAATAACTTTAAACTTTAATCGGTAATTAGAAGTTATATGAGGATAACCTGGCTACATTTTGATAAAAATTTAATATGGCGAAACAAAATGGCGGCGTATTAAAGTGTTAAAAAAATTATTACCAAAAAACTCATATGTTATTTTTTCGTATTATTAGCGTTTGAAGGACAGTATGAAAATGAAAATCTACTAATTAATTTACTTACGTTTCAGTTTATTATATTTACATCTTCTTCAGAGGTATGAAAAGAATGTAATTAAGCATATATATATATATATATATATATATATATATATATATATATATATGTATATATATATGTATATATATATGTATATATATATATATATATATATATATATATATATGTATATATGTCCATATCGTCGTGTATAATGAAAAAACTCCGATTTAAAAAAAAGCAAATTTTACAGGAGAAGCTTAAAATAATCTACCCTTGTGATTTTTTATATTCTGATTTTTAATCCAATTTAATAAGCTGTATGTAATTTAATTCCAAAAAATTATTAGGAGAAATATTTTGGTAAAAAGAAGAAAAACTGCACAATAAACACCAATATCTCCAATTGGTAAATATTTATTTTGCACATTCGAGGTATTGCATCATTAAGATAAAAGTTTTTGTAATAATACTGTTAAGGTAACATAATGTAGAAATAAGTAACTTATTATAATACTTAATTTAAGAAATGTCAACAATTTATGCCACCTTTCTTTTTGGGAAGGGACTCTTAGAAGTGATGGTGTTCTTTCTCGATTACACATTTCAGGTCTTGTGGGTGTTTAAACTTGTCTTCAGATATTGGAGGTGGATTTTAAAAAAGAGCTTTATTGTAAACGATCATTGTTTGATTTTCCCTTCTATGGGGCAATAAAGCCCAGTTTTCTGAGTAGTCAGTTGTAAAGTAAACGTCTCCAGTAGGAGTGTATTTTAGTTGCCTTATATTAACAACCTGAAGATCGCCCGCCTTTTTCCCTGGTCTTATTGAATCAAAATTACTGATTATGTCATATTTTTTGAAGAACGTGAAATCTACATGTTTAATATGATATGGTCGCTTTGGGCGAGCCACACGCATTCTAGCAATATAATCCATCGGCGAGTTAATTGGAGGGGTAAAGTAATGCTCCAGTGCTGAATGGACAGAGTCAGCTTCCATCATAGTGTTTCCTTTTTCCAGATACAGTTGTATAGTAATATTTTTAGCTACTGCAACATCACTTAGAGCACTGGCTAGAGTCGTATTTCTGTTTTGATAGTTGCACCCATCTGAGATAAATATAATAGTTTTATAATTATGGAATGGAAAGCTTTTCATTTTCCAGAACTGTTCTAAACGTTTTAATGTGAACAACCTGTAGATTTCTTTCGTCACACCAATCTTTATACACTTTTTACAAATGGTTTTTGGTTATAAAACTGTTGTCTACGTACACTCTGCTGCTGGGACGGAACTTTAGGAATTTCCATCAACCATTCTCTAACATTCGCTTCCTTCTCGGTCTGTTTGAGTTTTCTAGGTGTCATTTTTTTACAATTGTGTTTGCCTTTGGAGCTTTTTGGGCTTTCATCTGAAGTATAACTGTCAATATTTGGTGCATCAGTAGCTGTCCACCTTTTCATGCAGTCTTCTCCCAAGTCTAAGGTGTTCAAAAACATGACTCTGCATACTTTTAAGTACTCCCCGCTTTTGTTAGTCAGGTAAAAATCGTGGCCGTATTTCTTCTTTGGGGTTTCTTCTGATTCTCGGGTATCTTTTCGGCGTCTTCGTAACGCTCGTTTCTTAGCCAGATATTGAGCATATTGTTTTTTTTTTCATCCCAAGTTTCTAATGACCAAAACTTTTTAAATTGAGATTGTCTCTCCTCTTCTGTTAGCAGTGAACATCGAAATGATGCTTCTTTTAGTTTTGATGGGACTGTATGATGTTTACATCTCTGCTTTATCGTTTTGGCCTCCCTATTAATATCATGACTTACAACATTTCCCTGTCCTCTCTTATACCCGACGTAAGATTTGCCCTTAAGCCTTTTTCGGGCAGTTTCTTTTTTACTTTCTATTTTTTGATTTTTTAAACTAGCTTGTATTATTTCTTGATCTTTTTTTTCAACACTTCTTGTTTTAAGTTTGATATCTTTTTCTTCTCCTTCTAAAACATCATCCAAATCCTCACCGGACCTACAAAGAAAAAAAATTGATCACTGAATTAGAGATCAATCTATTCCTCAATTAAATATAGTCTAAACTGAAAAACATACATACAGGTTTTCGTTCGCTGTTGAATTTATTTGAGATACAGTTCCATCGGACAATACCTTATAATTTTCTAAAACCACTATTTTCTCTTTTCTGTGTGTATTATATTTTTCAATATCCAGGACATTGATATCTGCTATACTGAAAATCAATACGAAAAACTCAAAATCTTGTCAATAAACATAAGGAAGCTGAACCAAGTAAACACTATTTACCTCTTTTTTTCACTATTGCCATCACGATTTATCACGTTGCATTTATTTTTCACTATTTGCAAATTCTGCATTATTATTTCAGTTCTTGATTTAACAAGACTCATCTTGTAGCCAGGTAAAACTAACCAATGTAGTTAACATCTAAATTTAAGGTTATATTAATGACAGTTCAAAGAATACAATCCAATGTAAGCATTTGAATAAACGTAAATATCTCCAATGTGCACGTTTTACACACGGAAGATATTTCGGTCTTACAAGTCTGAATATGTTACATTGGAGAAATTTCATTCCCAACGACGATATATATATATATATATATATATATATATATATATATATACGTATATATATATATATATATATATATATATATATATATATATATATATATATATATATACGTATATATATATATACGTATATATATATATATATATATATATATATATATATATATATATATATATATATATATATATATATATATATATATATATATATATATATATATATATATATATATATATATATATATACGTATATATAAATATATATATATATATATATACGTATATATATATATATATATATATATATATATATATATATATATATATATATATATATATATATATATATATATATATATATATATATATATATATATATATATATATATATATATATATATATATATATATATATATATATATATATATATATATATATATATATATATATATATATATATATATATATATATATATATATATATATATATATATATATATATATATACGTATATATATATATATATATATATATATATATGTATATGTATATATATATATATATATATATATATATGTATATATATACATGTATATATATACATATATATATGTATATATATACATGTATATATATACATATATTCATATATATATATATATATATATAAATATCGCTATGGGCTAGAACGAAAAAATAATAAAAAAAACTAAAATAATGCCATAAATTAAATCGTTTTTTATATAAAAAAAAAACAAAAGAAAACAAAAGAATTCTTTAACCAGTATATCACTTACCTCCACACCGCCAAGCATGGCAAAATAACATCTGTCTCGAGATATCTACTGTACTATTTTAACTAAATGTTTTAATAATTTTAATGCGTGCCGTCATACCTAATATATAGTAAGGTTCAAGAAGAGAAATATAATATATATATATATATATATATATATATATATATATATATATATATATATATACTATATATTATTAAATATGTTCAGATTATTTCTTGCATTTAGATTGACAAACAAAAATCTTTTTTGGCTTTTTCGCAACTGAATAAGAATATTTAACTTTAAATTAATTGAAGGAGATATTTAATATAATTACATACCTCAGCATGTAGACTAGTCTGTCTACGGAATGTTTCGATACATAATATAAATAATATTATTTAAGCAAGCATAAAAAATTATATCATTTACCTTAAGTTTTTATAGACACATAGTAGTTGTACAAATACTTTCATCCTATCGGGACTGATCAGTGCGCCGATCGTAAGAGAAAAACATTAAATAATAGAAAAGAATTGATTTCAAAATTTTAAATAATATAATATATATATATATATATATATATATATATATATATATATATATATATATATATATATATATATATATATATATATATATATATATATATATATATATATATATATATATATATATGCAAAACGTTAGATAATGAAATAGTAGTTTTTCATTTTCATATTGTCCTAGAAATGCTATCCAAAGAAACCATTAACCAAAAACACAATTATAAAAAAAAACTAATTATTAATTAACCAAAATTACATTACGTTACATAGGAATGAATTGGTAATTTTTTGGTAAGAATCCAAGATTTATAATCTACAAGGTTGTCCAATTAAAAAAAATACTACTTATAATGATTTCTTCTAAAATTGAGAGTCTTTTGTTTATTTCTTGAATTAATAGAAAAAAAATTGTGAAGCAGCCCTACATTTTGTTTTTGGTTAGTATAGCTAACTTTAGCTAACCACATTCTTCACAACTGATGACACTCTACACGCGATACGTTTAAATGCCTAATAAAAATACTGTCGATTTGTTCGATAAGTTTTAGCAAGCAAATTATTGCTTTCCTTTGTTCCAAAAATATTAAATAAAATAAAGACTAGAAACTAGGAATAAAATGCGTTACATTTTATAAAACGGCTTTAAGGATATTCCATTATCGCGAATCGTTTATTTTCTGAACTCCTCGAAGTTAATTAAGAACTCTTACAAATATTTACCTCAAAACGAGAAAAGAAAACTTTTTAATAAAAACTTTCAAACATTTCCTTAAGAAAAATAAAAGTACTTGATAAATATAAACTCCGAAGGCACGAGAAGTTTTAATAGTTTGATTTTTGTTTTTATCATTTTATATATAAAAAGGAAGACGCCTTTCTACTTCTGGAAAAATGCATCAGATATAAACTTATGTGGCTTTCACTAGGATTACGAAAAGTTTAGCGAAGAAACTTTAAGTTTTACTTTTGGGCTGCTGAATAAACATTCCTTTACATTTGCTTTTTATTTTCGCTCGGGTAGTATTGTAATCGTGAAAAAAATCACTCTCCAAGATATTTCCAGAGCTCCAGGTTCCAGGGTACCTAGATGCCAAAAACATTTTCTCAGTTCCGTCGGGATGTCTGTCTGTCGGTCTGTGTGGCCGTTCGCGGCATAGCTAAAAAACTACTTACCCGATTGACTAGAAATTTTGGTAAAAAATTAAGGATCATATGGGTTTATATGGATCACACGCTAACATTTTGGTAAAAATCCAACAATACGGAACACCTTGGCGGACTAGTTAAAGGTTAAAATAATTATTACTAACAAACCAGCTATTCAATTTACCTTAAATTTTACAGAAAAATCAAAGCGGACAAGGGAATAAAGTGCTAAAATGTTTATATAAATCCAATATTACGAAACAAAATGGCAGCCTAATAGAATATTTTGAAATTTGACTGAAAAAAGTACTTATTCGATTGATCTCAAATTTTGTTCAAAAATTAAGTGTTACAGAGAGATGAGCTGGTAAAATTTTGGTATGAATTTGTCACGGACGGGTGTATAATTCGCATATAATCAAACTAGGCTATCCTTTTAATAAAAGGCTTGTACACGACAGCTCTTTTTGCGGCATGAGTTTACAGGTGTGTTTTTTTAGTCAACTTATTTATTTGTTCTGTCCTTCTCGATAAATGAATGTACAGGGTGATCAGTTAAGGGTAGCGAGCGGCCATATCTCATAAGATATTGGTCGTATAGATTTGAGAAAAAAAAATTATAATAAAAGTCGTCAAGAGAAATTGCTGAAAACTATTTTCGAGTTTGTCAAACGTCCGCTAGAGGGCGTAGCAACCAACACCAAGTAGAAAAATGGGGTTTTTATAGAATTTTGCCTAATGAAAATATATCGATGATATCATTTTCATATTTAGTGACCATTTCCCTACACTTTTTGTCTAAAATGTTTTGTTCTATATATCAAAATAAAGCGGTGGGGGAAGTTCAATTGTTTTTTCAAACAAACCAAGATGTCTCCCGTTTCTTTTGACCGATTTTAGCAAACTTAGGCTCATATGAAACAGCATTTGCACTACAAAAGGCTTATTTGGTTTTGAATTTTTGACTTTTGCTGGCGTCGCTAGATGGCGTTAACTGAATTAGTAGCATATTTTTTAGTTTTTTTCAAAAAAAAAACAAATGTAATGGTATATTCATTTTTACATATTTTAAAAGGGGATAAATTTCTCTATAATTTAATGAAAATAATTTATCATCTACCTTTTTTTGAACCGTTGATATTGACCAAAATATTATTTTATTTTATTAAAAAATGGCACGCCACTGCTTTTTGTCAAAATAAAAATCATTTTCGTAATCACTTATTAGTTGCTAACAAAAAGAGCCTCTTGACTTTTTTTCGTTAGACGAACGGTTTTGGATTGAAAAAATAAGATGTTTAACAATGAAAAATCTTAATAAAACTGTCCAGCAACAGCAGGAACAATAACACTAAAAACAAGAACATGGAACTTTAAAAATAAATTAATAGTTTTGTCGCGAATGTTCAAAATGTTGTCCATTATTTTGAATGCACTGGTCCAATCTCTTCTGGGTGGAGTTGACAGCTGTCTCAATTTCCGCTCTCGGTATAATATTTATGGCGTTTTGAATTCGGACTATCATGTCTTCTCGAGTAGTTGGTCGAGTTTTATACACCAAATCCTTTATTCGGCCCCACAGATAAAAATCAAGGCAGGTTAAATCGGGGGACCGTGGTGGCCAGAAAAATAGACTGCCTCTACCAATCCAACGGTTAGGAAAATGCCTGTTCAAAAAATCTTGCACATTTCGTGAATAATGTGCCGGGCATCCGTCTTGTTGAAACCACATGTTTCTTCTTACTTGTAAAGGCACATTTTCTAAGAGTCCTGGTAAATCGTTAAATAAAAAGTTCAAATACATGTCACCGGTTAGATTGCCATTAAAGATGTGCGGACCGATAATAGCACCATTAATAACACCGCACCAGACGTTGACGCTCCATCGACCCTGCTGATAATCTTCACGTAACTAGTGTGGATTAGTGTCCGACCAGTAATGCACGTTATGAAGATTTACCCTGCCATTACTGCAAAACGATGCTTCGTCTGTCAACAATATTTGTGACAAAATATGATGGTTTTCCCTAATGAAAAGTTCAAAAGTCAGTGTCATTTAGGGCTTGATGAATCACGATGTGATATGGATGCATTTTAAAATCCATTAATATTTTTTGCACTGAGCCATAGGATATTCCTAAATCTCTGGAGATCTCTCTTATGCTTAAATGGGGGTCTGCATGAATATAAGCCAACACATTTATAATGTTATCTTCTCTTCTTACTCTACGATTTCTTCTCAAAGTTGGAGTTGGTTGCACTTGGCCATGTTGCCTTAAATGTAAGGCTAAACGATGAAAAACCATTCTCGAATGGTGTCTTCGGAGGGGATAACGCAGTGCATACTGCCTAGAAGCAATCGCCGCATTTTCAAAACATTGAAAATAAATTCTCAACATATCAAAGGCTTCTTCATCCGTAAAAGGCATGATTTGTTGTAAAAATACTTTTTACATAACAATTAATTAGATGTCAATAGCAGGAACTATCAAAATGAATATCAACGTGATTGACAATTTGGTGTTTTGTTTCTTAACGTAGATCATGGCCTGCTTCGCTTAAATGCGATGTTAGTTAAGTTTGATTTTTAATTTAATTTATGAAATAATAATAATTATTAATAATAAATTATGAACTAAAGCATTCTCTCGCTAATTAAATGATTATTAATGATAAAAATAATAGGTAATAATTTTATTATTGTGAGATGTAATATTTAAAAATAATTTTGAACCTTATAGTTATCATTGTTAAACATCTTATTTTTTCAATCCAAAACCGTTCGTCTAACGAAAAAAAAGTCAAGAGGTTCTTTTTGTTAGCAACTAATAAGTGATTACGAAAATAATTTTTATTTTGACAAAAAGCAGTGGCGTGCCATTTTTTAATAAAATAAAATAATATTTTGGTCAATATCAACGGTTCAAAAAAAGGTAGATGACAAATTATTTTCATTAAATTATAGAGAAATTTATCCCCTTTTAAAATATGTAAAAATGAATATACTATTATACATTTGTTTTTTTTGAAAAAAACTAAAAAATATGCTACTAATTCAGTTAACGCCATCTAGCGGCGCCAGCAAAAGTCAAAATTTCAAAACCAAACAAGCGTTTTGTAGTGCAAATTATGCTCTTTCATATGAGTTTGCTAAAATCGGTCAAAAGAAACGGGAGTCATCTTGGTTTGTTTGAAAAAACAATTGAACTTCCCCCACCGCTTTATTTTGATATATAGAACAAAACATTTTAGACAAAAAGTGTAGGGAAATGGTCACTAAATATGAAAATGATATCATCGATATATTTTCATTAGGCAAAATTCTATAAAAACCCCATTTTTCTACTTGGTGTTGGTTGTTACGCCCTCTAGCGGACGTTTGACAAACTCGAAAATAATTTTCAGCTATTTCTCTTGGCGACTTTTATTACGATTTTTTTTTTCTCAAATCTATACGACCAATATCTTATGAGATATGGCCGCTCGCTACCCTTAACTGATCACCCTGTACTCTATAGTCCTTTCAGAAGTCACGTCTCACAACATGGAGCTAATATAAGTTTTTATTAGGGCGCCATCCGTAACATAAAATGTAAAGACTATGCTGCCGTGTTATGAGTCGGACCTTTCAGGCAAACCTGCTCCTGAAATTAGTTTTCAAGATTTTATGGCTTTGAAATAAAAAAATGATATTTAAACCTTACCTATCAAAATGGATTGTGAAAATGCAAAATTATTAAGTTAAGTGGAAATTCAAAGAAAAATTACAAAAAAATTAATGGATAAAGAAAACAAATTTAATATTATTTGCCATTTTCGGTCACTTATATTTACGTGCACTAGTGATTACACTTCTACGATTTTAGTTACTTAATTTGTTGATCTGGAACTTAGAGCAAAAAAAATTAAGAAAAATCGAATGCTTGCACAAAGTTTAAAATGAATCTAATAAGTATTCTTTTAAGTTAATTTTTTAAATATTTTATTAGGCCGCCATTTTGTTTTGCAATTTTATAGTCATACCAAAATGTTACCAGTTCATTCCTTGTAACATTTGATTTTTGTGCGATATTTGAGGTACATTGGATATTTAGTTCTTCTTTTTTTGTTTCACTATGTCGCCGTCTTGTTCCGGCATATTATACCAGGTCATCCCCATATGACCCTTAATTTTTGACTAAAATTTGAGGTCCATCTGATGAGTAGTTTATCCGTCTTACCACAGATTATTAGAGACAGAAAAGGACTGTTATCCACAAAATAGAAAAATCATAATAACCGCTATTAGCTGGAACATGAAAATTTTGGTCAAAAAAAAAATTATGGCAAAACCCTGTGCCTTGTTCTACGCCTTTTTGTCGGCCAATAAAACTCATTATGGAAACAAAATTAAAGAGCTAACCAAAAGTGAGATACGTCATATTGAAAGTCAAATAACCGATTTACACGACACAATTATTTTGGTAAATAATAATAATGTCGGAGTAAGTACAAAATTATGTTTAACAATGGTGGACGGGAAAGTCTGTAGTTTACTTACTGACATTTCTGGTCAAACATGTTTAATTTGTTTGGCAACTCCTATGGAGATGAATAATAAAAACGCATTAACTCAAAAAAATAAATTAATTTGGAAAATTGCGCTTTTAGACTATCAATATTACATGCCTATATTCGTTGTTATGAAAGTTTGCTATATATCTCCTATAGTTTGGAAATAAAAAAATAGCAGGCAAGAAAGTCCGAACAAAAGAAAAACTGTAAATGTAAAAAATATCATCACAAAATTAAGACAATAAATGGGATTATTGGTCGACAAACCAAAACAAGCCACAGGATCTACAAATGCTAGCAACACCGCCAGAAAATGTTTTAAAAATTCAGGACTTTCCGCCTAAATAACGGGAATTGACAAAAATCTTATAGATAAGTTTTCTACCATTTTAAATGCAATGTCGGCTTAACTATTGACGTTCATAAATTTAAAAAATAAACTGAAACTACTTTTTCTTTATATATAGAATTATATTCCTGGTATAAAATGTCAGCAAGCGTAAATATCATACTTGTAAAGTGCGGGATACGAAAGAAAACAGGGCGGAGTCAATCGGTTTAGGAAGGTCGGCCAACAAATCTCTTTAAACCAGTGGTGTCCCGTCGTTCTTTAAATAATATGGCACTCCTTTTTAACTATACGCACTTCAGATGATTAAAAAATTTAACTATGCTTAATGAACCTTTTTCTATATTTGTCTGTTTTCTTTCGTGTACTGCACTTCTATATCTCTTTTGTGTTGCAAAAACGGCGAACTTTCGAATTTTAAAATGATTTAATTTTGGTTTTTCTTGATCGATCATTAACGGTTCCCGGACTATTGCCTACGTCCACTATTATTGGACCACCCAGTATAGTGATACACGATTTACAAGTCCAGATTTTACAAGAGCAGCCAGCATCAGATCCAGTGAACGAGATTTATCAAAATTTTAATTTATGCAGTTCGACTGTGGTACTCGGGTATGCCAAAAGTGGCCGTCTGTCTCCGTTTGTCATATTACTTTATACAGGGGCCGACATTGTGAAGTACTATACATGGCGTTTCTTAATTGCGTGCTGATGTTAAAGGGGGTGTTTTTATGTCCTAAAAGTCTTAACTTTTGAGATACAGGATGGTAAAGTTTAAAAAGAAAACAACTGATGCTATAACTGGATTTACCCAGGTTAATTACATATGCACGCCACTGGTAGAAATTTCAAAAATTGATTGTTAATAAAAAATGCCCTTTTATGCATAAAAGACGTGTATCAAATTTCACATAGTTATTTATCTATAATAGCATCAGAATTAGGATTAAAAAAATGTTTTTTTAAAACCCTGTATCTCCAAAGTCAAGACTTTTAGGATCATATTAACCTTTTTTCTTAAAAAAGTCCAAGAATCACCCCCTTTAACATTAGCACGCAATTAGGAATCGCCCGGTATAGTACTTCACAATGATGCCCCCTGTACAAAGTAATGTGACAGACGGAGACAAACGGTCACCTTTGGCATACCCGAATAGCCCAAAGTCGAACTGCATAAGTTAAAATTTTGATAAATCTTGTTCACTGGAATCAGTGCTGGCTCCCCTACTATACCTAAATTAATGTGTAAATTTTGGAAAAATATGAGTTCTGTAGTTTTTCAAATATCAATTGCAATATTAGATATCTTTTGAAACCCGGTATTGAACAGAAAATTAATTATTTTGAAAATGATGAGGTTTCGTCGTCACTACTTGGAGATCCCAGTGTGATAACTAAATCATCAATAACCGTTTCAATTTTGCCATCTACTTCCCAGTATTTATCTTCAATAGAACGAACATGTTTACCATACGATTTCCAATTTTCAGCCGATATTGAGTCAATCGCTTCTAATTTTATTTTATTTAAATCGTTAATTAAAAGTTCACCGGTGCTGCGCTCTCGAATATACTTTTTTACTCCTGCCCATGCAAGTTCAATAGGGTTGAGATCGCACATGTATGGAGGCAGCCTTATAGGTGTATGACCGAGGTTACGTAAAAGACCGTCAATTTTATACTTTTTTTCTCTAGGCTTGTTGGCTGATATTACTTCATATAATTGATATTTTCTCCATGTTGGATCACATACAAGATTGTTCGATTTAAGCCACGATATCATATGAGAGTTTGTAGAGTATTTAGTTGGCACTTTATCTTCTACGTGAGAATGATAAGACGCATTATCCATTA
Source organism: Kuschelorhynchus macadamiae (assembly GCA_030620095.1). NCBI lineage: Eukaryota > Metazoa > Arthropoda > Insecta > Coleoptera > Curculionidae > Kuschelorhynchus > Kuschelorhynchus macadamiae. The sequence continues at coordinate 1,456 of JAUTXW010004005.1, read as the reverse complement.
CCACGATTGATTTGGGAGGAATGTTAGGTAGAAGCTTCTCGAGCAATCACTTTTCAAAATTATCTCTATTTATCTATCCATGATAGTCTCCAGTTGTTAGTCCCGAGCGAAAAACTAAAGCAGCACCTATAACAAATCCTGCTTCTGAACCAGCATGAACTATAATAAAGCGACTACTAGAGCGGATTCCCTGAATAACACCTGTAACACTTTCACTTTGCCAGCATTTGTTCACTGTCATATCATTATAAACCCAGGTGTCGTCTAGATTCTTGCCTATATTGCCTAACAGTTGATAGATATTTCACCCGCCAGTGAAAAATATTTGGTCTCTCAATGAGCAATTTTCGTTTATTTTGGCACTTGCGCCAAACAAAACCATTTGATCGTAAAAGCGGCTTTAAGGTTTCATACCCGTACAGAAAATCTATTTTGTTCTTTACAGCACGAAGTAGGGGTTTGCCATCGGAACCTTCTTCAAGTTTGTATAAAAATCCTCTATTGTTCGTCGAATTACTTGAAAATCACCATCGTCAATTTTATCTTTGTATGATAATCGGGGTCTTTTTTTACCAGGAGATTTTAAAGGTGTGTTCTCTTTGAATTTTTCTTACACTACTTTCCGAAACACCAGTGTAAAATGCAGCGCTTTATATAGAAATGAAAACAAATGCTCGAAATATATAGGCGCCACTGGAAATAGCTAGAACCTTCTAGCGGCAAGTGCATGGAGCCTCTAGGCACATCCCATTGACAAGTGGACCAGTGCGAAATTTACTAAATCCTCGATCAATAAAATAACATAAAATTTATTTGCGTACACAAATTTTACTTTTCCGCTTGCTTAAGACTATGAACCTTTATTTTAAGGACCGCCCGGTTTTCTTTTCTGTCCCGCACTTTAAATGGTGCGCTTATAATTGAAAATGCTATACTGTCTATAGGACAATTTTCTGAAGAAGCTCATAAAGCCCGAAATAAAGATTGCAGGAATTTTTGCCAACGCCATTTAATAAAATTTTCTAGAGGCGCTACAAACGAAAATCTGCTTGACATGCTCTTAAAAACATCTGATCCATTAATATCACAACTTAATCCTGTGTATAGAAATAAGAAATATTTATCTCATGATCTTCTTGATCTTTTAGAACATCCTGATATTGTTTTCACTTTAAATGAGTCAAATGAAAGTAGTGATTCAGAATCTGACTCATCTGCTTCTTTAGAAAATTGTCCTATAGAAAACGAGGTGGAAAGCGAATAATTTTTTGTTTCACTTGTCTTTCTTTCACAGATGAGCGTGTACATTCTCTCTTAAGAAACTTAAATCACACAAAACATTCAAAAATAAAAAAAGAAATATATTTTTCTTATTAACTTAATTTTTTCCCATCCAACACAGTTGCAGACAAAATATTTATTGAACCTACCTATATTTGAATAAAGCAAATATGAG